>JASANH010001263.1:0-415628 GCA_030248295.1 Mesodorylaimus sp. YZB2_4
GCTTGACCACATAATCGCCAACCACAAACTTGAACTTACCAGCTCGTGAGCGATCGAATTCCATTTTCTGCTTCGCTTTCGCTTTCTCTGATCTTTCCTTCAGACACTGCCGCAATTGATCGAAACGAAGCTTTCTTTCGGCTAATAACTGTTCGGCTTCCTTCGCACCTTTGGACTGATCTTGTGGATCCACTGGCGCTCCCAATAATTCATCGATTTCCTTTCGGGGTGGGACCCCATACGCCGCTTCATACGGAGACATACCAATCGACGTGGAATGACCCATTCGCAAAGCACAGGCGGCATATGGTACCATTTGATCCCATTCGTCCTCGCCATCTTGCATACTGAAGGCGATACTGTTTCCAACGCTTTGATTTAATCGCTCCACTTGGCCATTCCCTTGCGGATGCCACGGGGTAGCAAAATTCTTCTGGATCTTCAATCGAGTACAGACGTGATGCATGAATCGATTTCGATATTCTGGGCCATTGTCTGACAATAGGCGCTGCACTTGCGGATGAACCAAATACAAATGCTCGATGAATGCTTTGGCTACCGTGCGCGCACGCAAGTTTTCCACTGGCACTAGCACTGGGTATTTCGTAAACAAATCAATAAAATTGACCAAATATCGATTACCTTTCTTGGTCACCTTAAACGGACCCATGGAATCTACAGCCCAAAATACGAATGGCTGTGACGGCACTGGAATAGGTGTCAAAGGCGGTCTTCGATTGACACAATCTGGCTTTCTCAACTTGCACGTGAGACAGGCGGCACACCAACGAACCAAATCGGACGTCATTGTATCCCAATGATACAATGGGCGCAATGCTGTGAGCATACGACCTGAAGCTGGATGATCAGTCGTTCGATCTGGAGCATTGTGATGAGCTAAGAAAATCAATTTCCGATATCGACGAGGCACGACGATGACATAAACTGTACGCTTGGGCTTTCGAAACTGGCGTCGTCGAAGCAATACACCATCGTCGGCCAACTTGTGCTGCTGAACTTGCTGCAACACCGTCTGACGAGCTTCTGGCGATTCTGGCAAAATTCCGTTCAATCCATCGATAATATCTCGCAATGCGGGTTCTGATCGCTGTTCCTTCCGCAATTGTTCTCGACTAGGCAACATGACTTCTGCTGACGGTGGCATATCGTCAGCGGACGGCGTATACGAACCATATTCATAATCCGATTCCGATTCTGTGCTGGGAGCACACAAAGAGGCAATAAACGATTTCGGCATCGTAGCCACTATTGCATCTTCGCGTGTCGACAATGCGAATGACCGGTACTGATGACCAGCCGCTATCCAATCTTCTTTCGTCGTTGCTGACTGGGCGGGCGGTTCGACACGCCCTCGCAAGATCATACAACATTGCAAATCGGCTTGATCGATCTCGTTTGGCGAAGCTATCTTGCCACTGTGACACTGTGGCTCTTCCTTCGATCGTGAGGCTATCTTGCCATTGGACACGTCTGGTCGCTCGTTGACCACCAATGGCACCTTCTGTAGCTTGGACATACCCGTTGAACCGAATCCCAAACTACCACGAGCTGATTTCTTGACTTGTTGCACTTCGCACACTTCGGGCGTCAAATTTCGTTCCAATATCAATTGTGCAATTCGATCTCCTCGTTGCACTCTAAACGGCTCAGAACCATGGTTAAACAAAAGTATCATGACATTACCTCGATAGTCTGGATCGATGACTCCAGCACCAACCGCGATCATATGCTTGCTGGCGGGGCCAGATCGCGGGGCAATTCTTCCATAACAACCAGGCGGCATCTGAATAGCCAAATCCGTTTTGCACAACGCTTTCTCATTAGCCGGGACGACGTACGAATAAGCACTGGACAAATCGTAGCCAGCAGCATCGGCTGTGGCACGCACTGGAGCTATGGCTTGATCGGATAACTTACAATAGCACAGATACTTTTCCAAATCCACATCCGACGGGGTCAGACCATCGGTATCAATTTCGAATACTTTCGCCACAAATTCTTCATCCGTGATCACTGTAGACGATTCCGTATCTGATGACTCGCTATCGGCTAAGACAGGATCATCGAAAATAATCAAAGGCGCATCGCTGCCATTCACTTGCGCGATCACTTGCGGTTCTTGCACTGGAACAGGTTGCTGGGCAATGACTTGATCTTGAACTTTGATGACTTGAGTCGCGACCACTGCAGGGGCCACTGGCGTGGCCAGAAACTGTTCCAGTTCACTTACCACTTTAGCTGTTGTCAATCGATCAGGCGCCACCATCGACGCCACACGGGCTTCCAATCCAACTTGTTCCAATTCGGGTTCCTCAATTATCGGCGGCAATGCTGTTTTCAAGGCGACTCGCTCTTCTTCCGTCAAATGCTCAATATCGACTACACCATCCGGCGTGACCGGAAATCTGTCGCGATAGAACAGATAACGAGCGGGCGATCGCACCCGCAAACGCACTTGATACGGATATCCATTATCGACTTTGTATCTCTTGGACAAAACGGATCCAAAGGTCATTCCCAACAAATGACCCACTTGACGCAGTCTGGTAATATGCAATTCTCTACGCCTCTTTGGCCATTTCTTATTGATCTCCAACAACGCGTCCGACATTGGCATTGCATCATCCACATCGACTTCTTGGCAATGTACCATTGGCTTGAACGAAACTTTTGGACTGTGACTTACAGGTTCAACCAACGATCGTCGCAAAATCGAAATTCGTTTTGGCACGACAGGGTCGGCAGCCATTTGAGCCAGACCCACTGGACGATGCAATTCATTATCAGGCGGGGCCTTATCAACAACCTCGCCCTCATCCCCAACATAAAACTCACCACTTTCGAGGCTGTCCTCCAATTCCGCTAATCCGGCCATTTCCCACACGTCATTGAGCAAATCCATATGCGGAATACGACTGAGAATATCCGCATTCGCATTCAGTCGTCCTGGGCGATATTGAACTGTAAAATTGTACGACTGCAATTTGAGCGTCAATTGACCCAACGGGCCTTCCTGAATCTTTCGCGTGAACCACTTGACCAACTGGGCATGATCAGTGTACACGACAAATGGCACCAAGGCGAGATAATGATGCCAACGAGTGACTGCCCAAACAATCGCAGCAGCCTCTTGGGCTGGCACGCTGTAATTCAATTCGGACGGCTTCATCTTTCTGGACGCAAATTCGACTGGCCATCTCTTGTCTGGCTCAGCTGGATCGTATTGCTCCAACACAGCACCAAATGCCAATCCACTGGCATCAGTCGTAACTGCAAACGGCAAATCAAAATCGGGGTAACGGAGCACCGGGGGTGACGTCAATCGAACTTTCAAATGATCGAACGCGTGCTGATGTTCTGTCCCCCAATAGGACCGTTCTGCTGGTGGTCGTCCATCCATCATCAAATCATACAATGGTCTAGCAATTCGGGCATAGGCTGGAATAAACATGCGATAATAACCAGCTAGACCAAGAAACGAATACAATTGCTTGGCCGTTTGTGGCACTGGCCACCTCTTGATCACTTCGATCTTGGACGGCAATGGTCGAATACCTTCGCTGCTGACAACATGGCCCAAATACTGGACCTCGGACAATCCAAACGAGCATTTCTTGGCTTGCAACTTCAGGTTCGCGTGGCGAAAACGATCGAAAATTTGCTGCAAATGCTGGCAATGTTCTTCCATATTCGGGCTGAACACAATAACATCGTCGATGTACGCCATACAAATGCTCCACGTGAGCCCGTTCAAAACCATTTCCATAAGCCGTTGAAAACACGCTGGTCCATTGATGACTCCATAGGGCATGACTGTAAACTGATAGAAACCAAACTGGGTGCAGAACGCAGTGCGATCCGCCGTTTCTGGATCCAACGGGATCTGATGGTACCCACTGGCTGCATCCAACGTCGAAAATACCATTGACCCTTTGAGCGTACTGAGCACATCGGGAATCTGAGGCAATGGATACACATCTGGTTTCGTTTGCTTGTTGACTTCTCGAAAATCGATACAAAATCGGATACCACCATCCTTCTTCTTGACCATAACCACTGGAGACGCATACGCAGAATACGATGGCTCAATAATACCTGCATCCAAATACGTCGTTAGCCACTCTCGCACCTTGGGCACTAGTGGCGGGGCCACACGTCGAGCCGGTTGCTTGACGGGTGGATGACTTCCAGTGTCGATTCGATGTTGCACAAAATGAGTCTTCGTCAAATGAGAATCGTGATAGGCGAAAATATCGACATTGTCTCGAATAACTTGTTTCAACATTTCTTGGTGGTCCTTCGGGCATTGATCGTTGATGACCACTCGCTCGAGCACTCCTTTCATGTGCTCTACTGTTCCAATTCGAGGAATACTTGAGGCTGACTCCGACTTGACCGATTCTGACTGCCCAAACTGCCTGGGGGGCAAAGTCGGTTCGGCTGGCGTATGACGAATATTGACATGGGAGCCTCGGTCTGGCTTTTGCACTTGCACTGGGGATTCGACCATCGTGACTGACACATCTTGCTCAGCATGGTACACGAATGGATCGGGCAAATACGCATCCATGAGGACTCCTGAAAGTACTTTTGGTTCCACAGACAAATTATAAACTGGTACCTGGAATGTCGATCCCAAATCACTCGTCCACAGGCCTCTTGGCACAATTACATCGAGACCAACTCGCGTGTGCGGACTTTGATCGAAATACAATGCGGATGGATTTCGCACATTGAGCATGCTGAGCGCCACATCGACTTGAACTTGAGAACGAGGCGGAATTTCGAGCTGTGGGACAGCCACTTTGACACATCCCACTGACGCTTCTGGCGAACTATTGGCATAGGGCACCTCGACACCCTTCAACTGACCAGCGCAATAGGCCACTGATCGTTTGCTTTCCGACAATGTATGCTTGTACCTAACGTTGATGTCCTGACCGATAAGCATGGTTATCAGACCCTGGGGGTCATGCAATATCGCCACTTCGTGCAAAATCGTCTTATCCCCAAACGTTAGATACACATACCTAGTACCCAAAATTCTTGGCTTGTCATTATCGATTGATCGAAATGATAACGGGCATTCTTCCACTGATCCATCCCAATCTGGGTGGATTTCGGCATATAACTTGTCTGACATGATCGATGCTTGGGCGCCGGAATCGATAATTGCTTGCACACGACGTCCATCGATACCGATAATAATTTCTGGCGATTCGCGGCGTTGCAGTGGCTGCATAACTGGCTGATCCAATACTTCCGCTCGAACTGCATTGAGCTGACGAAACGCAATTCGACGATGCTGTTCATCTTCGGCGAACACCCATGATGGCTTGACTGCATCCGATGGAATTTCGTGCGGTGGGACCACAAACATGGCGTCTGGTCCTGCAGCCATGGGCTCGACTACTGGTTCCACTCGTTTGATCATTACTGGACACAATTGGGGTGGCAGCTGGCGAGACTGCACCACCACGCGATTCACTTGGGCTTGACCATTCTGTGCAGCTTGCCTAGGGGCTTGCTGCGGGGCAGCAGCTGGTCTGTTCGACTGCCCTTGGGACATACCTTGATTCGATTGTCGCTGTTGCGACCTTCCTGTTCGTTGCTGACTCTGAGCATCGGCCAAATCGCTGACATACAAATTCGGGCAACGGAATGGACCGTGCCCTGGGCTTCGATGACATACTTCGCACGGCGGACGAGTTGTACAATGAGCGCCGATATGACCATATTGACCGCATTCTCGACATTGCATATTGGCCACATCTCGCGGAATTCCTGATTTCGTTAACGTATCATACGTATGACCAGTTTCTGGCGATCGATAAGGACGGCTTCCCAATCCAGTAGGCGTTTGACGAGGCTGACGAGCATTGACTTGCGCTCCATTCGATGCTGACGCATTAGGCGACGACGCCTGTGAGGCGACTTGGTCTAAATGTCGACGTTGCTCGTTCGTTGGATACGATGACTGTTGTTGCAATTGGGCATTTGGCTGATAACGAGTCGTTTGCGATCGCTGCTGTTGGCGCTGAGCCGGGGGCACAGACACAGGAACTCCAGCACCTGCACCAAAATACTTCGGATTGTTCGGGGGTGCACTAGCGGCGAAGGCATGGGTTTCTTCCTCAAATTCGTTGCTTGATACCTCGACTGCAGCTGCCACAGCTGGGGGCTGCGCTGCGGTATTCTTTGGTACAGTTGGATTTCTCAATTGCCACTTGGCGGCACGAAGCTTGATTTCTTCGAACGATGCTGACCTGACACCGTCAATGTGATGTTCCTGAATAATTCTCGTCAAATCGGGTGGCAGATGCCGGCGAAAGGCGTCAATCAATTGCCAACGTAGCTGTTCAGTCGTGGAGGCTGGATAGGCGCGTTTGGCTGCATGCTCCAATCGATTACCAAACTCGAGGTACGATTCTTGGGGCAATGGCTTTAATTCTTGAAACTGGGTGATCATAAATGATTCGTCTCGTAACTGGAACTGATCGGCCATGTCTTTCGTCAATTGAGCCCAGGTGGCTTGCTGATGCGCCGCCTGGTACTGACATAACCACTGTGCTGCTTGACCAGTGACGTTGATGGGTAACAACCGCAATAAATCTTCTTCCGATGAACATCCCCACACGCCCATCTTCATGACATACTCGCGCAACCACTCATCCAAGGGGGGGCTACCGGCGGAGCCAGAATACTTTATTATCCCAATATCAATGGACTTACCCTTGTCCAGCAGCATTTGCAATCGCGATCGGGCCAATTGCATTTGCGATTCTGTCTTCCTTAACTGGCCAGGGGGCGGGGCATCGGCATTGTGCTTCTCTCGCCGGCGTTGAACACTGGATGCCACACTGACCACTGATTCATCGTCCGAATGATCCGTCGTATCTGACACTGCAGCTCGACCTGGTGGGACCAGAGGACGTTTCTTCTTCCCTTTCTTCTTGCTTGATGGACTAATTGCAGCTACCAAATCGACCAATGACTGATGAATCGACGCTTGCTGGGCTTGCGCCGATGCTTGGACTGCTTGAACCGTATTCTGCAAGGCTTGCTGGGTCGACGTTTGCATGGCTTGAACCGTACTTTGCAATGTTTGCTGCGTCGACGCTTGCATGGCTTGTACCGTATCGTGCAGAGCCTTGACGACTGACACCAATTGGGCATCCATTGGTGACGCACTTTCCGTTCGACCAATCGGAGCGGGGGGTTGAGACACAGGAGGCGGGGCCTCAACCTGATTGGCCGCCGCATTCTTTTCTTGCATCAGCTGATCGTACGCGGCATTGTAGTCTTCCAACCATTGGACAGAATCCTCCTGCTCTTGGTCACTGGGCTGGTCCTGGAAGGCAACATGGCGGGCCGCTTGAGAACTCGTAATGTACTTACCCGTGACTGGATCTTTGACCAATGGGCGTCTCGTTGCTGGATTCAGATACTGTATCGCGAGTGGCAATGGGACATACCATTTCACCAAATCAGGCTGTCCTTCTCGCGGCTGTCGATTTTCTTGGAGCCAAAATCGCATGAAACCCGTCGATGGGCCGAACGCTGCTGAAATTTCCAACTGAGCGATGGCGGTCGCAGCCACTCGTGCTGCATGGCGTACTGTAGGCAGATCTCGCGCCTCGTCCACTTCTCGCTGAGCGCGGGGCGCCAAAGCCGTCAGAAAACTTTGCCAAAATTCGAAATCATTATTCGATAATATTTCTTGCCACGTGAACCAACGATCTATGCTCGTGGGCGTGTAATCTTGGGGTGGGCCAAAATCGATGAGCAAATTTCGATCACTGATGGGCGCAGTCCGATTAGCACTGGTACTGGTGGGACCAGAGCCTGTCGCTGACCCGCTATCTCGCTGCTGAGAACTGGTACTGCCAGACCCACTCTCATTCTGACTAGAGGGCAAAACTGGTGGCTGGCTTACCCTGTCCAATACTTCTTTCTGCCGATTGACCAAATCGCCGACTGCTTTGTCGAGTTGCTGGACCCGTTCGCGATACAATCGATCTTCCTCTCGCTGCCTGGCACGTTCGTCCAACAATTGCTGCTGTTCTCGACGCAATCGTTCTTCTTCCTGTTGTAGACGTCTTTGTCGTCTTTCGTCCTCTTCGGCTCGACGTTGATCTTCTCTCCGTCGGCGTTCCTCCTCTTCTTTGTGCCGCTGACGTTCGGCTATCAATAATCGATCTTCAATTTCCAATTCTTTAGCACGCAATTCCAATTCTCGACGTTGTGCTTCCAATTCGGCCAACTGGCGTCTCACCTGCTCTGGGAGAGCACCGTCGGCGACTGCTTGCTGCTGGGGCGGGGCCTCGACTTGACCACCGCCATCGACTTGTCCGTTCTGATCGTTATGATCGGGCTGTTCATTTTGATCGCCGGAATGATCATCGGCGGGCTGATTTTCCAAATCCGGGTTGACTAAATTGCCTCCTTGGTCGGCCATGCCTGTCACCAAGGTACGATAATTCGACACGAAACTTTGACGAAAAATTCAAAAATTGACTTCGACGAAAATTCGATCACTAATAACTCGAAAATACTTGATCAATACTCACACACGGACCTCCGTTTTCGATCCGGCATGGGAACCATTGTAGGAAGCTGGCTGTGGCTTCCTCAGAGCTATTGCGAAATACGAAGCAACCCACGCTAGAGAGCAGTCCTTTACTAGCCACCTAGCGGGATCACGCACGAAACAACCACACACGAGCACACACAAAGCAATAACTGACCGAGTCACTCATGAGACGGCACGACGCCGAGCTGACAGGAAACAGGAAACAGGCTAGACAGGCAGACTAGGGTGCGGCCACGGGGCGGCAAGCAAGATACTTGGCCATGTCACTGGCATACATCCAATAAAGATGGGGGGTGTCTTCCTAACATAGAAAAGAGCACTCAAAGGCATAAGCTATGGCACTCATTGACATGGAATGATGCATTTCACAACAGTACACCCATCACACCCGCTCATAATGCTAGTACTGGACCAACGGTGTTGTGATGTGCATGGTTCAAATCAAGCCCAGGTAACGACGGACTTTACTTTAATGTCCACTGCGCTGCATTTGAGGGACTCACGCTGGACAAACAATGGTCTGCAATTGTATTAATAATTAACATCAGGTAATAATGCCCCGCGTCGATCTCCAAATCTTTCGTGATGCCACCATGATCTGTCGTGATTCCGTGATGTTATTTGTAATTTCACATCGACCACTTTTGTCAGATTGATCGCGGGCAAGGAGCGGATGCGCAAGGCACAACCAACATCGCCTCTGTCAACATCTTCTGAGCAGAACAGGAATAGTCACCGACGCTTTCAGGGAACCGTCGACTACTACTGAGGTGCCTGCCTGGTACTCGTATCCATAGCAGTACTGATTCGTATTCGACATTGCGTGATCTGCCCGCTCTGCCACGCGATAGAAAGCTGACCCAGAACTAGATACCAAGGCAGCCGTCCACTAAGACGGGGACTCTCGACTCTCGGCTGATTACGAGAGGACCATCAGAAGGCACCGACAGGCACAGGACTAGACAACAGGTTAGATTCAGAGAACTAGTGTAGGTTAGTGAATCCTCTACATTTGATCATCAAGGCTTACACCACACACTCGCGCAGCATAAGGTCATCGCTCCCATTCTCACGAGGACTGAGCTTGAATAACGTTGAACCTGAGACGAAGTCTACTGCGCTAATTGCGGGATAGCAGTGCACCCTGTCTTGTCCCCCCAATATCCTTGGCCAAGCTGGATTGCGTATCTTCCACGACGACGTTCTTATTACTCTCTCACAATCTAGTCATTCGCTTGAACCAAATACGGTCGCACGACCGGAAGACACATCCTACAGAACTGAGCACATCGAGAAAACGTACCAAACGAGCAACCAAAGCGATAAAGGCAATCACTGACACTTCACTCGTTCACAGCCAGGCCTTACTTCCTCTTGGACGGTTTCTTGTCCTTGGGACGTTCGGGTTCGGGATCCGCTCGCGTTCGGTCGGCCCACTTTTCGTAGTCTTCTGGATCGCGTAAGGGTTGAGCGGGCGTGGGCACTTCGGGACGCTCGACCACATACGTCTGAATTGTTATCGACTTCGCATCGAACTTCCTCTTCGGCGGCATTCTTATCGGAGAGACCACGTCACTGTGTTCTACCAGCCTGGCGCCACAAACGAATGAGAGGAGTGAGTGGTTCTGTATCTGCATCATGGCTGTGGTGTCAAGTGTAAAAAATACAATACAACAGTGCGCGACATTTAAATTTCCTTAGAGCTTGACTAGTGCACACGGCACGACGTCACATTCAGCAAACATGAGGTCACTATTTCTTTATGCCACAATCATAATCTCTATTTTTCTTCGGATACGAGGTTCTTTTTTGCAGTGCGCCAACAAACGCTTGCAACGGGCACATTGACTCGGGGCAGCCAGGAATGGTGAATTTCATTACGCCGCCTGAATCTTCATCGCCTGGCTCGCATTCTAAAAATTCACAGGGTAGAAGCTCTTGGCCACGGGACTGAAACATGCAATTACTTTTTTCTTTGCAGACTACTGGGGGTGTGTTGTTCTTGTACTCCACTTCCACAAAGTGGCCACCATTCTTCTCATACAAATCGATAAATACAGCGGCCGCGTAGGGGATCAGAAACGGCTCTTTGACCACGTTCATTGCGTACAGGAGAGCCATGACAGTGTCGTCATGCTATCAGAGGAATATATCAGCCTCGCAAATTCCAACTCTGACAGTGTGCTTCTTACCGCAGAATACATCATCATTTTTGTTGGGATGTCCTCCTTCGACGAGGTGCTGGCTCCTCCAGCTCTTTTCTTCAATCTTGCCAGAATCTCGCCCAACAGAAAGCCTAGAAATCAGACAATACAGTACTCACAGTGCACACACCAAACAAGCTGACCCCCAGTCAGGCGGGCTTTATCATACGAATTGTACTTTAGGTTTCTTCCAATGGTCTTCAGATCTACTATCAGCTGGAAGCCAGTTTGTCCAGTTATGTTGGCAACAGCGTTGACCCAGTCTGGTAGTTGCAAACCGTGTTCTGTCGCGCAAGTCAGAGGGTCATAAATATAATCTAGTGACCAGAAATCCAATTTCTTCAATCCAGAATGCCTTTTTACATATTCGAAGAAAGTCTATGGATAGAATTCGCGGAAAAGGGGTGTCGGTTCGTAATGTTTCTCTGTTGACTAGACGGATTATGAATGGGTGGTTGCCGCAGAGGAAATAAGAACAAAGACGTGAAAGCACTAATTTGGGAAAGCAAGTGAAATTACCGGATCTTTTTCGAAAGTGTCTCTATCCGACTGTGTGCCCCCTTCGAATAGTTATATATTCCCGCCGTCCACCTGAGACTTAGTTAAAACCAGCGGCTCAGACTTTCGTTCGAAGGCTGAAATCAATCCCTTAATTATTTGATTCTGGGTCTAAGAGATCTCTCAAGTGCGATTAATCCGTCCATCTGAACTCCTTACGTCACAACCCCCTGTTCCACTGTACATTGAATTTTCTGTCCAATGAGTTGATTGCGGCCTGGCTTTGCGCTTTGAATATCTTATCGTATTTTGGGCAAGGGCTGTTAACCAACAGTGCCTGCAGAGAACATTGATTTAGTGAGGACTGGCAGCCCGATCCGTGGCAGTCGCACATAATCATAAGTGTAAAAAATACAATACAACAGTGCGCGACATTTAAATTTCCTCAGAGCTTGACTAGTGCACACGGCACGACGTCACATTCAGCAAACATGAGGTCACTATTTCTTTATGCCACAATCATAATCTCTATTTTTCTTCGGATACGAGGTTCTTTTTTGCAGTGCGCCAACAAACGTTTGCAACGGGCACACGGGGCAGCCAGGAATGGTGAATTTCATTATGCCGCTTGAATCTTCATCGCCTGGCTCGCATTCTAAAAATTCGTAGGATACAATCTCTTGGCCACGGGACTGAAACGCGCAATTACTTTTTTCTTTGCAGACTACTGGGGGAATAAAATACAAAACAGTCGGAAAGCCTGAAAATCCCCACATTTGCCCACATGAAAATCCAACATCTTGTTCCGCCGACAATAATACGCCATGTCGGAAAACCCCAGTTTATTACTAAAACGTTCTAATAAACAATTCTAATTTATTTGCATAGCATGGAAATCCACACTTACAGCTTTTTGACAAAATAAAGTCAAACCTACTGATGCGCTAATCACTCTTACTAGTAATCCGTTACGAGTTTGGGGTTGCGAAACCCTTGCAAACAGCTTACTTGCTTACTTCAGAGTAGACATATTGCAGGCTCAGTAAGTTGTAATATCGTTTTCTCAGGTACTTGCCCAACAGGTACTGCTGCAGCATTCCTTTGGTTGACAGTTCCATCGGGCCTTGCGACCAGTAGCTCTCTCGGTGTGGGTCGTTAGGGTACTACTTTCCTGGTGTACGGTCACCGTGTCTGTACACCTGCACTGAGAACAAACAAAATTTTTTGAAATTCTGAACGAGCCTCTCAACTCTTACCACATGGGAAAACACGAGTTTGGGAATGTCCACTGAAGTCATGGACACAAAACGCGCCAGTGAAATAAAATACAAAACAGTCGGAAAGCCTGAAAATCCCCACATTCTACACGCCAACCCGCTATTTGCCAACATGAAAATCGAACATCCCTTGTTCCGCCGACAATGATATGCAATGTCAGAAAAGCCCAGTTTATTAACACGTTACAATTCTAATTTATTCAGCATAGCATGGAAATCCACACCTACAGCTTCTTGACAAAATAAAGTCAAACCTACTGATGCGCTAAATACTCTTACTAGTAATCCGTTACGAGTTTGAGGTCCGCGAAACCATTGCAGACAGTCAGACGCTAAAATGAATCTATACGGCTCATCTATCGAAGGCTGGGGACTTATTTGATCGTACTGTAACCCACAGTGTGGATTCGAGTATGCCTTCAAACACATTTCAGCATGATACAAGCTCCAAATTCGTACTTTTCGTCGAATCGATCTACAGTAGTGGACAAAAGTAAGGCACGTTCCTGGCTTCTTTACTTATGGCAGCAGCTACTCACTAAGGGACAATCTTGTGGCGTTTCCCGCAATATATATGGATAGAGCACAAAAAACTGAGTAGGTAACACAACTAAATCTTAGACCAGGTAGCACAAATCAGTGGTGGGTGGCAAGACTTTAAAATATTGCTGGGGTAAAAGTAAGGCACGTTTTTTGGCGAAAGAAAACGCTCGATACACGCGAGCTACAAAGTGACGGGAAACGGTCAGGTGGCTCGTCTGCGTCATCTAGAAACATAAAATTCAAGTTTTTGTCATCGTTTTACCAAAAATGCCTACTCGTCATAATTTTTCAAATGATGCCAAGGCTGCCATGGTTAAAGTGAGGGTCGAGGAGAAGAAATCATTTTCGGAGATTGCAAAGACGTTTGGAACATGCGGTCAAGTCATTTCAAAGATCGGGAAACGCTGTTCGTCCCGTGGGACAACAAGTCCGTTGAAAAAGCCTGGAAGACCAAGGAAAACCACGACCCGTGAGGATCATCTGATTAAAAGAACGCCGATTTCGAACCCCCGACTGACCGCTTGTCAAGTGGAGTTGGCCACTGGCTTAACAACGGTCAGCAGCAAGACAATTAGTCGTCGCCTGAGGGAGGTTGGCTTGTCAGCTCGACGTCCATGCAAGAAACAATTGATCTCATTGAAGAATCGGAGGACGCGAATCCAATTCGCCAAAATGCACCTGAACTGGACCAACCAGGAATGGCAAAAAGTTCTTTGGAGCGATGAATCGAAGTTTAATTTGATTAACAGCGATGAAATCAAGTATGTGAGACGCCCAGTTGGCAGAAGGTTGGATCCTAGATACACTATTCCAACGATTAAGTCCCCTGCAAAAAGGTTCCTAGGGCCCTGATGGTCTTTAAGCGTATCACAGAATAGAATGGTGGTATGTTTTGAACGAAATTCACCCTTGTTGACCAATGCCAATCGTTCTAAAAGAAGGTTGGAGCAATTTGTCCGATGCCAAGTATTCACTTGCAAGGGACAAGGATTTCGCTCTGAGGTAAACTTCTTAGGTGTGTTGTTTAGCAGCGATATGAACTTTTCTGAGCATATTTCGAATGTGGTGTGTAAGTCTTATTGCATGATTGGGGCTTTGAGAGGCAAGTTAAGCAGGCATGCACCGCCCTTAGTGCTAGGAATAGTCTACGGTGCTTGCGTGCGTTCGATTTAGAATATGGTTCTGCTGCATGGTATCTGATTTTAGAAGGTGACACCAATCAGCTTGAGCGCGCTTAACATTATGCTGCACGATTGTATCTGAATGATTTTATTGTGACTTATGATGAAGCTTTGCAGAAACTAGGCTGGTCTTCTCTTTTTAATTGAAGTAAGCGCCTAAAGCTTTGTGAATTTCATAAGTTTCATTGCGGCTTACATGATTTTTAATTTTATGATAGGCTTAGGCTGAAATCAGATTGTGTACGGGTAAGCAGTAGAACGTGTCAGCCGCATCATTTAGTCGTCTCACGTCATTTTAGTGAGTCTTATAAGCAAAGTTTTATGTATTCTTGCGTAAATATGTGGAATAACTTGTCACCTGAAATGCCTTATCTGACTGGTCCCGCTTTTGTTCACTTGTATCGAGCGTTCAGTTTCAAAATTGACTCTTGATCTTTTCATTAATTTTTTCCGGTTTTTTAATTATTGTTTTCTTTAACATTGTCATTGTGTTTCTTATCCCTAGAGTGCGGGATTCAGAAAGTACTCCTTTTCAAGGAGTCATTATGGTGATACGTAGACGCACTGGAGAGCAGTCTGCGTCCGGCCAGAAGGCCAACAAGGCAAACTGCTAGAACCGGCCAGGACACAGGCTCGCTCCATCTCAGGAGCGGAAGGTGAATGCTGGGAGGTACAAAGTGCGAGGAGATGAACCCCTTATCAAGGAATGTGGGTTACACGCGTAGAGGCTATTCAACTTCAGCGAAAAGTTTTCATGCATCTTTTACTTCCCAAGATACTGCGATCAAACTGTGCTAACCGAGGCTGCACTTGAAATACAGTAAGACATTCTAATAATTCTTATCTTCTAGTCCCATCTCCATCAACCTGAAACCAGCATTTTATCTTTACTTCCAGTTGGTTTTGATTTTGTCAAAACAATCTTTCGGCTTCGTCATGAAATTAGACGTGTCAGGCACGCATCTGTTCCGTGGATTATTTGTGTTGCTGTTGCTGCAAAGACACCATAATTTAGTGCGAGCGCAGAGAAACAACCGGAGTTAGCTTACACATTGTTCTTGCAGTTCAGGCAAGTATCCTTGTACGCTTCCAACATTTTGCCCATATTTATTTCTTTCGCTTTGCAGTCTTTGCCAGTGCTGCTCGTACAGGTGCATTCACGCACTTCATTGCACCCTTGCCCAGCGCCTTTCTTGGCGCACTTCACTTTTGAAATGGGGTATGAAGAGTCAGAAGTATGCTCGGCACATGCTTTCTCGCAGTGTTCCAAGCAGTACCACAGGGTGAGGAAGTAGCCAGCCGTGCCATTCGCTTCCTTACCAGGAATCGTTGTGCACGTTTTGTCAATGGACAACGCAGTAAGTTTTGGCTCCTAATAAAAAATTGACCCTAAAACAGACCTTGCTGTCAGAAAGGTCCTTACTTCAAAGCCATAGACTGTTTTGTAGTCATTTGAGCTTCTCACAAATGGCTTGGCGCTGCAGCCCTTCACAGTCCAGGCGTATTTGACAATGCACTGCAGGTCACCTTTGGCGACGTTGGCGGCATCTTCTTGGGACACTTTTTTTTCCTTGAGACATGCATCCATTCCCGCTTCGAAAATTGGTTTGGGGAACGACACTGCTTGGCCGCCGCCTTGGCAACTTTCCACCTCAGTCACGAAGGACAGGGCCAAAATGGCAGCGATTAATTGTTTGAAAGCCATTCTCGTCCTCTTGAGTTCTTTTTGATCGCGCTGGTTCTGGATTACTTCTCGTCGCCGATCGGTCATCTTATATAGACTGAAATATGATAAATAGAGGTCGTTAGGCAGGATCCTTTGAATATTTGTGTTTGAATTTCTCAAGTATATTTCAAGATGCATCTGATTTATATTCTCATTACGGAAAAAACGGCTAATAAAATGCGCCTCTCTAATATGGTAATCACTATAAGTGGATATTTATGGTAATGCTGATTTGGCGTGTGACTGTGGAATGCCATTCACACTGATCGTACAGTATGTGGAATTTGTGAAGATCTATGCGACGTATCATATGGATTGCGCCGTATACAAAGCAGTCGAATATTTGAAAGATTCATAAAGCTTATTTGACACAAAGCATTCCAGGGCTGACCCAGATACGAGTAGATGTCGCCGCTCTACTGGATCAATATTCTGTCAAATACTTCTTGCTGTTCCTTTTTCTTAGCCCCTCCCCCCCAAATTATTAAAAAATTTTATTTTATTTTTCTGATGACTGGATAATCGTGAATATAAAAAATGTTGGTGTCGACATCGAATGGAGACATAGTGTGATTTGTGCCTGGGTTTAGTCGTCTGGACTGGTGTCGTGTCGTGTCGATTCGAGTATACCGTGTTATTACATAGTGCAGCATTATGGGGTTAGCGATGTGCACTTTGAACGAGCATGGGAAGATGAGTCCTGCATTGTGGGTGCGGTGATGCCAGTCTGTGCATCCATTCCGTGACAGTATTCTGGACCAGAAACTGGGCTCGTCAGATTGCCTGCTGAAAGGAAAGATCACACACTGCCTGGACATCTTCAGGCAAATACATCGCCTGGGATGGACAACTGCGACCAGAGCGGAAGATGGCCGCTTTTCGAGGCACTGTACGGTATGCGTCGGTCAACACGCACTTGCGCAAGGAGCTTGGACGACACGACGACCTGGGGTGAGTGACCAGCGGAGTCCGAGTTCGATATCCTCGCGAAATATGTCAGTTTTAGGAGTATATTCTACATGATTCTCGAACTGCGTACGGCCGATCTGCCGTGGAGAAAAGTTACAGATAAAGACGCTGTAAGCGGCTGCGGGATTACGTAGTCATTCCGCAACATCTGAGCCGTTTGCGTTTCAGGTCTTGAAGAAGAAGCAAGAGACGCCGGTGGATAAGCTGCTGAAATGCTTGCCCGAGCCCGAGTTGTTCCTAATCCACGAGGCTCCCCAGAAGCTGAAGTACGCGGACCCGCCAAACTACGTATGGTTCCATATGCAGTTGAAGTCGATCGCACTGCGAAATAACTACTTGGACAAGCACCCGTTCGATTGGGAGCCCGGAGATGAGTCGTACCAGACGTGCTGCTCATCCATAGCCAAGAAAATGAGGAAGAAAAAGAAGGCAAGTTGCCGAAGGGAAAAGCCGTAATCGATTACGAGAAACCTGGTCCTCCCTGCCCGCTTTGTCCGTCCAGTCCTCCAGCCCCAGATGCAAAATAATCGTATACTGTATGTGACTCGTGGTGACGCTCGATGCCCGTGTGATCTTGTGACGTGTCTGACTCTTCACTTTATCCCGTTTGATCGATGGCTAGGGGATAACAGACAGAATGTGCTCATCTACTGAACATCCCAAAGGCAAAGAATAAGAAAGTTGGGGGTTGGAGGCAATTCCCACTAGCTTGACTCAGAACCTGCTAGTAGTGAGTGGACATTACAAAAATCAGCCCAACCATTGCAAGATTTTCCACGCCCTCGGTCTTGTCTGACAGTCTTCTACAGGCGTGTGAGCGCCGAAGTAGAAATCTCACATTACGTGCAATATGGGAGATGAAGAAGAGACCTTGAACAGAAAGGAGCCTGGTCCATAGAGAAAGCGGCTTGTGCAGATTGCCGTCACAAAGCTGCGACGCTACTGTAGATATCGCCAAGTCGGATTCTTAATATTTGTATCTGGACTGTAGTTTTGAAATATTCCGCGACGCATCAAATTTCTATTCCGATTCCGACATTCCCACAAATGAAGTGGAAAACGAACTCATAAAATATGCAACCACAACTTTATCACCTTTCTCTGACTTTGGTAATCCCCTACGGGGGATACTTATGGTAATGCTGATATTTCGAGCTGGCATGTAAATTCTGGAATACAAGAGGTAATGTAAGAATGCAGAACATGCGGGAATTTATAATAGGATGAGCCTATCGGGCCCGTACAAATCTCGTGCAATTTTAAGACGGACTTTTAGAATTTTTTAGCGGAAAGGAGCACATCGCATCGCACGAGTGATGTGTAGAAAGGTTCATTCCCGAACTCTGCGCCTTTCCCTCTTCCCCTCTGCATAGCCATGCACAGCAACTGATGTCAAGCACGCTGCCAAGGCATATCCCTTGTGAGTGAATCTCGTCGAGCCCATTCTTCACAAGCGATCTTCCGTAGATCTTAAGCTCGAAATTCATGCCGCCAGGGGCTTACAAAGCCGCGTCGTTCACATGGGCATGAAACTCGTTAGGTGAAACGAGGTTAGCGGGTACTACCTCAATTCTTCAGCTCGCTCAAGGACCCGTCCAGCAACCATATACTTACACATTGATCTTCCTTGGACAATTGCGGCTGTTGCAACCACGCTGGCCGGCGTAGAAGAGAGTGTGGCCGAAAGAAGTCAGCGGGACAAAGACACTGAGTGGAAGGAGGCAACTCCGTCTCTCCACTCGGCCACTCGCCGCTTGATTCGATGTCAAGATGTTCTCGCGCAGCGCGCACTTACGAACAGGACTAGAGGATACTAAATACTAAATACTGCCCCTAAAACTGGATCAGTCATTTTCTCTTCAATGAATACTAAAGCCATTTCTGCCTAAACGGTCCCTCCTGCTACGATGAGCACTCTTATGATCGGTAGGTACCTCAACGTCCAGCGAAAAAATTCCCATAACATCTTTTCCGAGCCTGTGCCTGCATTTAAATCATCGAACTCATAAGGTCTATGCAAAACAGATTTCTGGCAAAAACTGCTTATAACCTGTTTTCTTTGGGAATATATACACGCTCGCCACGTTGCCACATACGGTAGTGCCGCGTGTACATTTCCAAAGAAAACTGATAGTTCACCAAAGCAAGAATTTCAAGCAATTCAAGCAGCATTCAAGCCAAAATTTTGGATCGCTACCTCAATTATTTTAAGTACTCGAAATTTTTATTTCTGATTGGTCGTGGTGTGACAACGTTCCTAATTAGGTTTGCCATTCTGCATCAGGCGGACTGGTTTCCTAAATCGTCTTAGGTGTGTTTTGCATATTTCTCTCTCGGCCGGCCTTGCTCTTGTTTAACCCCTAGTTGGTCTATTTTTGGGTCCAGAGACCCAATTACCGCGGTTAGAACAAAGATCAGTTCTTATCGTTAGACGTTGAAGGTAAACACAAAACCGGTTTTCACTAGGAAAAGACGCACACGGCTAACCCGGTTCCACACGGACCAACTAAGGGTTCTCCGATCAACCTTTGATTGCTTTTACTGGTTTCACCAATTGTTGTCAAACAACTAGTCTGTGTGTAAAGCAAAGTGTGTAAGACTGGTGTCGCGAACGCGAGCAAAGATCAAGAATGTCATAGCATAGGAATGCTGGTGATGTAAAGTGAGAATGTAAAGGCGGTGATAGACGATTCTAGAGATGGTGACAGTGTCGTTTTCTGGGAGTCGAGTGTGTGGTTCGTTATCAAGTGTGTCTCCAAAATATACTATATTTAAATCAAATCAACGTTTGATTACGTCGCAACATCAATTTCCACTGCGCGATCAATCGACGACAACTGGTATGTAAGGCGTTGGATTTCCTGGACCAGTCAGTTCCTTTTTCTGATTCAAGTAAGTGATTGTCAACTGTCAAGTAAGTGATCAGGGTTAGTAGTACTGTGTCAGGCTAGGAGAGACAAGAGTGCAACCTATTAGAACCGGCCAGGATCCAGTCTCGCTCCAACTCAGGAGAGACCCCAGTAGGTGCGGAAGTGCATTCGTGCCGGAAGGTTCAAAGTGTGAGGAGATGAACCCCTTATCAAGGAATGTGGGTTACACGCGTGGAGGCTATTCAGCTTCAGCGAAAAGTTTTCATGCATCTTTTACTTCCCAAGATACTGCAATCAAACTGTGCTAACCGAGGCTGCACTTGAAATACAGTAAGACATTCTCATAATTCTTATCTTCTAGTCCCATCTCCATCAACCTGAAACCAGCATTTCAGCTTTAGTTCCAATCGGTTTTGATTTTGTCAAAACAATCTTTAGGCTTCGTCATGAAATTAGACGTTCCAGGCACGCATCTGTTCCGTGGATTTTTTTCGTTGCTCTGACTGCAAAGACAACATAATTTAGTGTGATCACAAATGAACACTCTGGGGCTCTATCTTACACATTGTTCTTGCAGTTTAGGCAAGTATCCTTGTACGCTTCCAACATTTCGCCCATATTTATTTCTTTCGCTTTGCAGTCTTTGCCAGTGCTGCTCGTACAGGTGCATTCACGCACTTCATTGCACCCTTCCCCAGCGCCTTTCTTGGCGCACTTCACTTTTGAAATGGGGTATGAAGAGTCAGAAACATGCTCGGCACATGCTTTTTCGCAGTGTTCCAAGCAGTACCACAGGGTGAGGAAGTAGCCAGCCGTGCCATTCTGGTCCTTACCTGGAGCCGTAACGCACGATCTGGCAATCTTCAAGCTGCCAAATCTTGGCTCCTAAGAACTAAACATTGAATTGATGAACTCTCTATGAGAAAGGTACATACCCGATAGCCATAGACGTCTTTATAATCCTGTGCGTTTCTCAAAAATGGCTTGGCACTGCAGCCCTTCACAGTCCAGGCGTATTTGACAATGCACTGCAGGTCGCCTTTGGCGACGTTGGCGGCATCTTCTTGGTCGACACCTTTCTCTTTCAGGCACTTTTTCATGGATTCCTCGAATCGTGGCGCAGGAATGGGTACCGGTCCTGATTGGTACCTTTGACACCCCTCCACATCTGCCAAGTACACCAGCAAAGTTGATGCGATAACGAGACGCCAGTCAAAAGCCATTCTTGCAGTATTCGGACCACTTTGCTTATTGAGCCGATGCTTGAAACGCAATTCGCGCTTCTTTTATAGATTTCATCTAATCAATGCTCATAAAAATTTCATGACCCATTATTACAGATTCAAATTATGATCACTTCTGGAATGCACTTGGTTTGTAATTCGAGCATTCCGATATTACCATGACTGAGATGTGCTGGTTGATTTGCAACATAATCCTTAAAAAATTTGAAAGCGATTTCTTTGCCAACTGACAGAAATCTATGAGAGGAAGCATGCCTTGCTTATCTCACACTCAATGCAAGCTTGCTCGTGGAAAATTCTGCACTAGCGGAGCAGAACGGTTCGTAGAATATCAAAGCGTGGGCGAAGCAAACTGCGACAATCCTAGCATCATGCCGCTGTAGAAAAACAAATCTGTCATTGCGCGCGTACTGTATTGCTACGCCAGATGTGTGTACAGGTTGGTACACACATCACATCAGGAGGTACTATGTGTTTTGGCTACCTTATGCCAGGCAAGGCAGTGATTCCTCGTAAGTCGAGGACAGCTGGCCTCGGGCGAGCACTGTAGAACGAAAAGTTCATATTTGAGCCCACCAGAGAAAACTAAACAAAAATCTTTTACCGGGCCAACTTATCCTGATCAGCCGCCTCGGTGGTTTGGGCGGTGAAAGGCGTGTGTCACACTTTGCTTGCCAGAGCTGGAAACCGCCAGCCAACTCTGGCCGTCTGAGAACTTGGCGAAGTTGTCTCTGTGGCTGTACTGTAAGGGTGTGGCTATTCGAATTTGATTAGCCCCTTCTTTTAAATTCTGGTGGCCCAGACGGCCTTTCCGGTGAGTCAGACACTTCATTCCTGCCCGTTCCTTGTTCACCACGCCTTGCGTGCTCGCTGATTGGTCGCTGTGCCTTGCCCGCTGGTGCCTTGTTGTCTGTCGAGGTGTCGTTCGGTCAGTCGGTATTGTGTGAGTGTCCCGTGCGGTTGTAGAAGTAAAAGTCTCGTTGATACGTCTTACGTTTGCTATCGCACGACACCTAGCTTGACTCGCTAGGTCGTTACAGTACGCCTGGCAATTGATGACTGATGGTTGATACACGAGGAGAGGCCTGAAACCACGCCTGGAAGGCGAAGTAGCCCACCGACCGAAGTCAGTCAACAAGAACTCCAATTGGAGCGGGTATTTCTTGCGACTACTGTATACTACGGCTAAAACATCAACCGGAGAGGTTGATGTTTGCATTCAAGCCTTTCATTGCACCCTTCCCCAGCGCCTGTCTTGGCGCACTTCACTTTTGAAACAGGGTATGATGAGTCAGAAACATGCGCATGTTTCTGACTCATCATACCTTGTTTTAAAAGGTTTATGTTTCAGCCGTAGTATAACAGTAGCTCACACGTCTTTTAAGCCAGGTGAGAGTATCGAACTCTCTCCCACTCGCAATGGCCTATCAGGCAGGACGGTTACAGGCCTTATGGGGCGGGAGGCTATCAAAGCCCTCGCGGGGAGCGGGTTGGGTATAACCACCGAAATCGTAGAGAAGCGACTAACACGCGCTCTTGCCCGGCATGCGTCCCGGATTGACCCTAGTTGATGGCAAGATAGGGTCAAATAACAAGCCCCTAGCCCATGGGAAAGGGCTAAATCGACCCATCGCTGGAACGACAAGAATGAAAACAAAACTCATCAAATGATCTTGTCGAATTCGCTGCCTAAGTGCACAACTAGTATCCACGGGCAACTCCTCCTACTCCACTTGGATTGCTTAAAACCAGGACACAGTTTACATACAGTACATGCACGAGTACCACAAACACTTGATACTATTCTTGCAAATTTACTAGACCAATTTTTCATATTGACCATAGCATCGGGGCACTTGTATACGATATAGGCAAAAATCTCTTCACGCCGAGCGGTCTGTTAGCTTCGTGCCAGATATTTACTAGCCACTGACTTCCTTAATGTAGTTGTACAATATGCCAAAGGCACGTTTCGGATACTTGAATGCCACGCTGGTCTCAGTGCCATTGACGCAAACGTTCAATTTATCGTCCTGACTGGTACCAGTGGGCCTGAAATCGAAGGCTGCTTTATCACTCATCGGCAGGAAACCTCATCAAACATGAAACAACCAGGGGGCTACATTGCAGGTTACCCTTCCTTGGTCTGACTGTTCGCAGCATCGTTGCAATTGCGCAATACGTGTTAGAACTTACGATTATATCTTCCTTTGTGCGATTCATGTTTCAATTAAAGTTACTATTGTTTGTGTACCCTTTCTGGGTTTTTAGGGCATCTTTGAGAGCCTCGAGATCGCCTTCGATGATTTCTGGTACTAGAATATCCTACCTATCAACAAAGACTTTACAAATCTACAGCACTCTGCATAATAACTGCCGGTTGTCGAGATATCCAGATAAACCGCGTGTTACAACATACGATGGATCCACGGACCAAGGAGTCTGACTAAATCAGGGTTGAAGGACTTGATCAGTGCTCTTGTAACGAAGTCTGGCAGGCGTATGAGGGGGTGTGGCCACCGAGGTCGACGGGGCAAACACTCTGCTAGGAGCTAGGCAAGTCTTGCGACTACCTGCCGCTGAAACATCAACCAGAGGGGCTGACCTTTCCCAGCCAGGGGAGATCGATTGCTCTCTCCCACTCGCCATGGCCTGCCAGGCACGAGGGTTATACTCTGCATGTTACTTCTTGACAGATGAAACTAGCCGCAATCACTTACGTATACTTCTTCCAGTAGCAATTCAGGCAGGTTTTGCTGTATTCGTCCAGCATCTCACCAAAAGTTGTCTTCTTGTCTGCTCCGCACGGTCTACCCATAGCTTGGCAGCTGCACACGTGCTGCTCACTGCAGCCTTTTCCTGCGTTGGCTGTTATCGGGCATTTGACCGTTGTTACTGGGTAGGTAAAACCTTCTTGAAACTTATCGCACAGTTTATCGCAATATTCGAGACAGTACCATTTGGTCAAGAAATATCCCGAGTTGCCCGCCGTGGTACCCCCACTGCATGACTGGTCGATCATAACACTGTCTAGATCTGGTTCCTGGAAGATGCTAAGCCTAGACGAAAATGTATCGAGCATAGTTACCAAGTTACCAAATATCCAAAAAGGTCCGCATAGTCGGTGGATTTGTTCAGAAACTGTCTTGCACTACAGCCTGCTTGAGTCCAGGCATACTTGACCAAGCATTTTAAATCGGCCGCTTCAATACCTTTGACCGCATCGCCATCAGCAAACCCTTTCTGTTTCACACAACTGAGTAACTGGCTCGGGAGCTGGAGTCGGCTTACTGTAAACTGCCCAGTGTTGGGTTTGCAGCCTTTCACCGCTGTGATTTCACACAGCAGTAGAACCACAGGCAATATACGCATCCTTACTGTATATTCTCAGAGCATTCGAATGCACTACCAGGAAACACGTGGGCACCAAGGAAGTAGGTCTTTTAATTCCCGAAGTGACAATAGCCCATGCCTTTGAGCAATTATTGCTATAGAGTTTTGGGCAATGGTACATGACTAATGTTCAGACATGAATAAGGCTGATCATGCAAGAATTCTGATCAGCTCTTTGGGACATGAAATGGCATCATTTCAGTGTTGACACGCGGCCTGATACTGATACCCGTACTAATGGCTGGCTTGCCTAGTTGCCTTCTCATGACCCCACGAGTTCTCAACATGTAATGCATATTTGCCTTCCTACGCTAGCATAAAGTGGTAATATATTGTACGTACA
Organism: Mesodorylaimus sp. YZB2_4; assembly: GCA_030248295.1. Lineage (NCBI taxonomy): Eukaryota > Metazoa > Nematoda > Enoplea > Dorylaimida > Dorylaimidae > Mesodorylaimus > Mesodorylaimus sp. YZB2_4. The sequence continues at coordinate 24,863 of JASANH010001263.1, forward strand.
CCATTCGATCACGTGCCTACCATTGTACAACATCACAATGAGGACTGAGCGGAAACGGTGAGTGCTGTGGTAAAAGGAACGAGAACTCTGATAGCCATGAAGTTTGTAGAGAATTTCGCGCTCTACAAAATGGGGGTATCTTCGGATAGCCTAGCCTTCAAGAGAATTTTCTCGACTGTTCTTTAGAATGAAATAACGCGCTTACTATTTCATTGTGCAAGCAATGTACAACCTTCTTCATGGCGTAGTCTTGTCAAGGTGGGTAGCATGCTAATCCTCGAACCCCTAGATCTCGAGTTCGGCTCCTTGCTTTGCACATATTTTCAGCTCCATGTTCATGGTCATGTTTTACCACATCACCAAACGCTTATGCGCACTCGAGGGTGAAGGGACACATTTTACACTAAATGATTCACTCACGACGCACTCGTCAGCTTGACGCGTTCTTTCTGCCAGCTCGTTGAGGCATTGGTATAGTATAGGCAAAGATCGAGCTGAAGGCCTTTAAGTCTCCTAAATGTTGATTAAAAAGATCTTGGCGAAGGTCTAGTAATGCGACTAAGGAAGGTTATGGGCAAGATAGTAGATCCTGACCAAACCTGTGCGGTGCCAGGCAGAGATATCAGGGATGGGGTGCTCACTCTTTATAACGCGGTCGAGTATTTAAATGAATCTGCTAAAGCGGCTATGCTCCTGTCGGTTGACCACATGACTGCTTTTGACATTGTGGAATGGGAGTACTTGTACAAAGTCCTTGAGTATTTTGGACTTGGATGGATGGATTTCAAAACTGGATTAAAATTATCTACTGTTCAGGTATGGTGAAATACGCTGTGCAGGTGAATGGATACATCTCATCGCCTTTCTTGCCCAGCAGGGGGATCAGGCAAGGCTGCCCTTTGTCGGCCTCGTTGTACGTCCTGGTGTCAGAGATGGTAACCAATCTTATAAAAAGGGACAGGACTGTGCGGGGGGTGAATATACTAGGCGAAGAAATAAAAGTCAGTAATTATGCGGATGATACAAATTTCATAGTGGCTGATTTAAGATCAGTTCATCGCGTGGTTGAAATTTATGATAAGTCTAGAGATGCGTCAGGCGCAACACTCAAACCAGCAAAAACAAAAATCTTGGCTCTAGGCTCCATGAATGAAAAGGAAATATCTAATGACCTGGTGGACCTGCTGGTGGACCAGGTCAAAGTTTATGGTTTTGTGCTTTTCAGGGCTGGGACGGAAATAACGGGCTACTGGGTGACGGTCCGAGAGCACATAGGGACGCTAAGCAGCAAGACATCACACAGTGACATGTCTTATTTTGGAAGGATCCATGTAGTCAACACATATTTTCTTTCCAAAGTTTGGTATTTAGGGTCTGTAATTGCTCCAGAACTTCACTTTCAGCGCAGCGTTGAGAAGCACATAGATAGATTTTTTGCTATCCATCAAAAGTAAATATGATAAATAAGTTGATACCAAAAAGGGGGAAGGAGCAGGGTGGAGCTGCGTACCCGGATATAAATACCAAAATATTGTCTTTCAGGCTGATGCTTCTAATGCGTAGACTATTAGCGAAACAAAAGGCAGCTTGGCACTCAGCTTTCGATTATTTTTTTGAAAAGGTGCGATATGCTAAGCTGAGGGACCTGGGAAATATCCAAGTTCCAAGTTTTTATAAGGACGTTCGCAGGGCTGTAATAGCTTCTAATTTCTCCATGATTGACGATGACAGAATAAGTTTGGGCGAAAAGATCTTCCAAACAAAGTGCGTTAAGACAAAGCTGTTCTACGAGCATATGATAGGGAAAAAGGCCGGTAAGGCCACCATGGCCATGCAAGACTACTGGAAGGAAAAGTTAAGAAGTGAGCAAATCCAGTTTAGCTCATATTGGAGATTGAATAAAACGAAATACGTGGATGGACTTACACGCAGCATGCATTTTTCTGTGCTCTACAAAGCACTATGCACCAAAAGCAAAATTTCGCACTTCTCAGAGGTCGATGCAAACTGCAAATATTGTAGGATAGCACTTAATCTGCTCACACATGAGGATGTGTACCATGTTTTCGTTCAATGTCCTAGAGCCGATCATTTCTGGGAACAGGTGCAACGCCTCCTGAGCGAACTTGACCCGTCCATAATGGTCAGCGAAGAAAGTAAGATTTTTGGCACAGCAAGTAAAAATTACAGCCATATCATCTCATTCGCAGAGGGTTGTGCAGTCAGCCCAGAGGTGAATAAGGTTTGCCAGAACCGATTACGAGGATAAAGGGGATGTGGTAGATCTGTGGGACTCCTTGCTAAAAAGATTAAAAGTTTTAATGAAACGAGCTAAATTTATCCTGAAACCAAACATGTTCCAAGAACGTTTTGCAAAGCTGTCATCTCTAAAGTTTCTTAAATGGTCATGAATTTTTTTTTTGGTTTTTTTTCGGTTTTTCTTCTTTTTAGTGGTTAGGTAGGAAAACAGTGTTTGTGCAATAAGATATGGAATGTGAATGGTTTAAGGGGTGATTTTGTACGCTTTAAAAAAATCGTACTTTGGCCTTCGAGATATGCAATTTAAAACGTTAACCTTTTTTGATGATATGATAATCTAACGCGTAAAATGAATCAAAAAAGCTTCTTCTCTTTAGCAAATTGCATGGCCGATTGTTCAGTGCAGCAAGATTGAACGATTTGAACTAAGTTAGGGTCAACTCGAGCGGGCACATGCACAGGCACATGCGGTACACATGGCGAATGAGCAAAGTTTCAGGTGCGGTCCAAATAACACAAAGATAAGGTAACAGAAGGACACAACGGGGCCGGAGCACATTCGTTTGGCATAGAAAAATTTTTTGCTTATATCGCCTTCCCGTACCTTTGTCTCTGTGTCGAAGAGCAAGTCAAGCAGGTCGCGGTGTCGTCATACTATACTGTACCGACCTAGGAAGCAGTTTATTGCACAGCATGTGGCGACAAGTTTCGACGGTCATGTCATTCATGTTTTACCCCATCACCAAAAGCTTATGCGCACTCGAGGGTGAAGGGACACATTTTGCACGAAATGATTTACCGGTCCGCGAGTCGAACACTCGCCCGTACCTGCGCACCTGGCGTGAGAGGCAGACGCCTAACTCACCCGGCCACGAGGCGGTAACTAAGCGACGAGGTTAGGTATGTATGTTGTGTATTTTGCTTTATCGTGGAGTCGATGAGTGGACAGTCGACTGTGCGGAGTGCAACTATGGTCACGCTAGGAATGCATATTGTGTAGGCGGTTGACTAAAGCTCAAACTAGACGTATTATGACTGTGTGTCATTTAAATGTCAGTGCACCAAACATGAGATAGACTGTAGTATGACTAATTCAGTTAATGCACTCGACCCGTCTCGCATGACTATGTTGAAGCAGTCTTGTATGTACGAGGGTCTGTTGCATAACGTTACTGTCAGGGCTTAGGACTAGAGAACGGTGCAAGGAGGGGAAATTTTTCATTTCACTTTTTGTAAGAGGGTTTGGGTTCTCTAGTCCTAAGCACCTACGCCCAGATCCATTTTATGGACCTCTTTTAGGGGGTGCAGAAAAGAAACAAATTTTATTTTCCCGACGGTCGCTTGGCCAGCTGCGAGGACACGCGTTTCGCTGATCAAGCACTCTTGACTCCCCAACCCTAGTTCGGCCTTCCTTTTTCTTGTTTTCACATCGCACCTGAAACACGTTCTCATCCATCGTCGCAACTAGCTAACCGTAAATCACAACCATCATTGCTAGGTAGGCGTAGGAAAGGTAGGCAGTTTTGTACACATCCAAAACAAACCAGTCACCAACCCGTTGTTTTCCTTTTCCATCAGTGCAAGGAAGGCCACCTGCAGGTCACGCTCGACTCCTGATCCTCCTTATCCGGATTGAGCCCCCGCACAAAAAGGGCGCAAACATGCAAAAGAAGGGTACTCAGGATCAAAGCGCAAGCACAAGGGGGGGTATAAGTGACCCTATGGCATATTGGTGACTATTATAATCATTCGAGTGTCCACTTTGCCAACCGAACAATACCTCTCGAATCGAAATCCAAACCCATAGTTAGGTTTGTACCCGCATACTGTACATCTATCGGAAATATAAAAAAAGAGATGGAGAAAAAGTCGAGAGGAAATTGTAATATCTACAAGCAAACAAAAGGCCGCTGTTTTGAATGGAGTCAAGCAATCACAGATGCGATCACAACCGTGCGTCTTGATCCACCTCAAGCAGTCGTGAAAAGAATGATCGACCATCACAGAGCGAGCAGCTGCCACGCAAGATGCTATTCATCTAATTCATTGCTGCCTCCATAATCAGTTCAACATACTAAGAGCCCATATCCCAATTCCTCAATCCCAGCTGCTCAACGCGTTCACACGGGCATTCTTGCTGCTCCACAAAGCCCTCGTCCTCTTTCTACAGTAGGAGCTGGTTACTTTACTCCACATGAGTATCTGAAATGAGCAAACGTTGGCTGGTCAGATGGCTCCTCATCGGTCAAGGCCCAAATCAAATTGTTGTCTGTCTGCTTTAAAAAAGTAAAAAATTATACGTACACACTTGCGTTTTTTTACCATGCGCCCTTTTTGCCCTCTCCCCTCCCAAGGCGTCCTCGAACCCAAAGGCAGCATGGCATTTCCACTCTTGGGCCCCTGACTTGATGTAATCCACGGCGCGTTCCTCATCTTTAGTTCAACCCTGCATTGTGTCTAATCATGATGTCGGATTGAGAAACAAAACTTCTGTCCTGATTTGAGGTTTTAGATTGACTCCCAGCTTTACGAACCCAACGTGAGTAATCAACAGATACCATACGGCAGCGTGCTGACACAATTTACATAGCCATGAAACATCGAAGCTTACAGCGAGTAGCGAGATTACGCTATGAGATACGACAAGACAGCGAGAGACATTTGCGAGGCGAATTCGTCATGAATCAGCTAAAAATATTGCCAATTTTTATTTCGATACTAATATTTCCAAGCAAGTAGAGACGAAAGCGGCTTGATGTTTCTGCAAGTAATGACCTCCCATGCCTTTCCCAAACGCCACTGCAGCATGGCGACATCCATCTTTGGATGACCACCAAGCTCGAACGTGATCGACAGCTTGCTCTGTGTCTTCAGCTTTAAAAACTATGAAGATTTTTTCCAATTCGATACCTAACGCGACGGCTATCTCTTCGCTGCGCTCCTTCTCGATCAGAGGGTCGTCCTCAGAGTAGATCATCAGGATGCGGGGTGTCAAGGGATCCGTGCCTAGGCGTTTGATGTAAGTAGGAAGCTTAAAATAAGAAGTCAGGTCGAGACACCATAAAGAGCAAAAATTACCTGGCTTCTCACCTGACTTAGGCCAAAATTAGCAACCATGTCCGTGCCAGCCATAGAGACGGCGGAAGAGACGCGCAGACCGACGGCATAATTCCAGATCAAATATCGCGCCCATCCGACCAACAGTCGGAAACGAGTATATTGCAACTTAGCAAACAATCGTGGCCACCAGTATGGCCGAATGCCTCTAAAATAGGACTTCGCCAGAGTGATAACGTTGAGCCCTTGTGAGGGTTACTTGTGAGGTGCCAGTGAACCACTAGGATTCACCAGCACCATTGTTTTGCACAAAGGACCGTTTGCAGTCCAGTATCGATCATCCGCGGCTAACTTGAACAGCGGGTAGCAGCCGGCGCTGTGGCCAACCATAATATCGACTCTGAAGAAAAGTATGCGAATCGGGAATGAAAAGGCGTGGTTCCAAGCCAGACTTTGTTTGGGTCCAGAGTAGATACCTTGTTATGTACGCCCATTCTAATTTGCAAGACAGCAAAGGTAGGGAAAAGCGTTGGACAACGCTTTGTCAAAGTCGGAAGAGGGCCTCTAACCTATCTAGTCCTATTCCAGCCATAAAATCGGCTAAAAACTCGGCGCGTTCATCGTTTGACTGGCGAAATGTGGCGGGGGCCTCGGTCACTCCGTGGCCTGAAACAACATACTGTGAATTTAGGTTCACCAAATCAACAAACATACAGTACCACCAACTCACCAGGTATATTCGGTACCAGTGTTCGCATTGGCACCTTCTTTTCGACCAAAGATGGAACGATGTACTTGAAATCGTTGTGCGTTCCGGGAGTGCCGTGTACCATGACCGCAGTGGCAGTGGGGAACGATGGTCGGGATTCCTCGTTCGGCTTGGTATCTACGTAGCTGACGTTCAAATCATAGCTCTCTGGCAGTGTTTCATTGGGGTACAGGCTTTGTTCCCAAGACGCGAAAACGTCATCTCCACCCTCACTTTTCCATTGACCACTGGTTTGCATGGAACGACCCTTGGCCAAGATTCGACGACACGACGATATCCTCAGAGTTCGCAAGTATTGAGCAATTTGTTTAATAGCATTCTTGGAAGCCATCTTCGCATCCATCTAACTTCAAAGACGACTCATGCAACCGGCAGCGGCAGATAAGGACAGCTTGTTCCGCTTGCGGCGAATTGACGTAATATCTTGGAAAGATTTCAGGGCGCCTATTTGCAGACTCTCTGACGAAAGTGTACAGTTTAGGACGTTGTTCAGCATGCAAGGCGGCGGTGCGCATTTAGAACGTTCTGCGGCAGTGTCTAGTATCACGCAATGCCCCGCGACCAACAGCTATTGTTGCATCAGATTCTAATGAAAGACGACTATCCCTTGCCAGTATGCTGTACATGCAGTTCGACGACAAGTTTCAAGACTCTCTCATATCTCATATCCATCCTCAGCAGCTCCACGCGAGAACCCGGGCGCCATCTTTCTTTGAATCAGGACAATGGCCCTGCATCCTGCCGACTCGACAACATTTGTTTGGAATCCGTCTGCGCTCAGAGCGCCTCGACGGGTTACCATATCACTGCAAACCCTGGCGTAATAGGCTAGAAAGGGCTTACGATAATTACAAACCGACCTGATGACTCTGCATGCCGTTGCGTCACCTTGATCCAACTGAAGTGCAAATGCGATATGTAAACAGCCAACCAAGAACTGGATGCGCGTGAAGAAGGCAGAGGCTAAAGCCGCTTCAATTCTCATTTTGCATCATCTGGCTATACCTCAGTAATTTATGGCTTTGGCTAGTCCTTGTTTTTCTTTCATAAGTCCCATCGAGGCAGTCGTCAGGACGATTGCTGTGTCATGCTTACCTTAGCTGAGCAGTCGTGAATCTAGTCTTTGAGGCTTATGACATACATTCAGCTTCAAGTTGCCTATGGAATTTTACCCTTCGAAAATCGGTCGGTGATTGCCTTGAAAACCAACTGCAACCAGCCAATAGGGATGTGCTGATTTCCCACGTTTCTCTTCATGCCTTGATCATTGGACTTGGCCCGCATTATCTCATGTAATGAGCACAAATCATGTCTTGCACCAAACTTTTCCTCCACGACACTTCATCGAGGCTCACACGAGCAAAAAGAAACAGTTATTCTGTGCGGCCGAAGGGCTTACGCAGCTGTCTTGTCACGATTACGAGAAAAATTACGCGCGACTGTCAATTTGTCAACTTTTTTATCAAGGCTGCAGGCGGATTGGAATGAAGACGTATACTGTGTAACAATTACTGTATAATATAGTTGTGGGCACGTTCGCATTTCCTCGATCTGAACGCCATGCACCATCTTATCAATTAGCAAAACAACAACCACCACTCGAAACAACGGTGATCGACGACTAGGTTAGTTGCTTGGCCAGGATTTAAGTTCAGCACACGATTCATTCATAACATTCGAGACAGATCACTGCACTTCACAACCACGGTCCTTTCTCTAGGCGGTCTCCTGTTGGTCGATGGGGCCCGGCATGGGACTGTGCCACTTGTGCACGCGCTATTGTTCTCGTGACCCGAGTCACTTGTGCACGCGCATATACTTTCTACATGCTATGGTAAGACATAGGCAATGGAAAAGATACAAAACATCGTGTAAGCAAAGAATAAAAGGATCTCATTTAAAATTGCCGCGTAATTTGCTAATTTAGCTCACTTTGAGGTCACTTACAGTAAACGCGCTCTTTAACACTGGGTAAAGCTGTCTTGGCGTGTCTTGTATTGTAAAATGGCGGCTGCCTTTGGAGTTCCTGAGAAATTTATGACGCAGTTTTTGAAAACTGAACTGATTCGAGTAAGATCTGATCACGACGTGAACCAGTCGTACATATTTTGTCGTACAAAGCCACCCCACGAAGTTGGCGATATCATGAAAAGCGTTTGGTCTTGCATGTCATGCAAGCGTCTCTGGAAAGAAGATCAGGCTTTGCAAGTCGCTGGTTCAGTTTGTCGGCTTCACATCCAACATGTCGGAAAGAACGAGACAATGATCTCGAATCCACAAGCTGGCCATCACATTCGTTGCGTTGGAGAGTCAAATGCCAGCATTGAAGCTAAGAAACTTTAGAGGGAGATGAACAAGGACGTCCGAAGGGGTACGTGTTGGCGACAAGGACAATTTTAACGTTCAGGGAAATGAATTTGTATTTGGTTATTATGTTGTGTTTTGCGATCTGCTATTTTATGACGAAAAATAACCATAATTCTGATCCGAGAGTGTAGAAAGTGTATACGCCATATCTTTCACATTTCCTATGTCTTACCATAGCATGTACAGTAGAAAGTATATGCGCGTGCACAAGTGACTCGGGTCACGAGAACAATGCGCGTGCACAAGTGGCTCACAACCCCGAGCATTGACCCCGTTGGTCCTTTGCACCCCACCTCACCTCCAGCGGGGTAGTTTCTGTGGCTTGAGGCATGCTCTGGCAAGCCCTAGTTTTCCATACGGCGGGCCAAAGATTTCACATGTCCCCAGGTCTAAAATACACAGTAGATGGATTGCCGTGAACTTGGCGGATCAAATCCTAGCGTCAAATAAGTTGCTGAGATTTAGGTAGTCCTGCTGTGCTACACAAGTTATCGTTAGAATGACGGCTCCGTTTGCCTTCTTTTGCTCACAGCCTCTGCCTGCTTCGACCAATCACGACACACTGGTCACGCTGACATTTTGGTGGGGGCACTCCAAAGACAAATTAGACAAGATATAATAAGGCGAGTACGCCAACGGCCATATTTCTGCTGTTAGTGCCCGCCTGCATTTATGCATCTTTTCATAAAAGTTCTACACCAAAGCAAAGCAGTAAAACTTTCTTTTTGTTTTCAAAGAGATTTCAAGTAGGTGTCCAAGGAGCCTCACAGAGTTGAAAGTTCAATTACGTTGCTCGGACTTAAAAATACATACTGCGTCTTTGCTAGTTTTTAAAAAATGTAAATTTGGTGGTAAAGTGAGCCTACTCGTGTTTATCGGAAGTCTACCTCCCACCAGATATGTCCTTCGGCAGCCTTGTGAAGCTTGCGTGTCGGGCCTTATTTGACATTTCATGGAATGATTTGTTCGAGGACACAGTCTTATTTTCTTTGCGGTATTTTGTGGCAAGTATTCGTGTCAAGCCTATGTTAGATGTGAAATGTGCTGTTTATTTCTGTGTCTGCGCCCGTTAGTGCTCTCGACAGTACTGCAGTTGCGTGGGTTCGCAATAAAAAATGAACTATGAACATGGTTGCTTGCCATGGGTTTTTAGTTTCGCCACCATTTCGTAAGGAATGGTGAGGCCACCAAGATCATGGGGAACTTGGATCGGTGTACCCCGTGGGGCTTTATGGATTACTTCTTGCGTCTTGTTGATACGCTATGCTGCTTCTGTTGCTTCCGTCTATGCTGCTTGTGTCACCTTGCGATTACTGTGAAAGCTGTTAGGCCTGTTATTCGACGTGTCCTCGAACTCCATGTTTCTGCTATATTTTCGCATAAACTGGCACATGAGTCGGTTCAACAACATCAAGGAGAGCACAATCGCGCTAGCCCATTGAATTTCCACGATTCGCAAATTTTCGTGGAAATGGGACCCAGAAAATGTGGAAGCGTGACTTTGTTATACCGTGCGTCATTAGCCCTACTGTATATCATTTTAAAGTACCTTAACCTGTATTGTTTTCTTTCTCCCATTCCCTTAGAGTGTCGCATACCGTAGCGATTTTCTAATTCCATCTCATACTTCTTCTCTGGGAAACGAACCTTTCGCATCCTCTTCTCGCTCGCCCTAAACCCAAGCAATAGATCTTGCACCTTTCTCTTCTGTGCCATCACCGCTACTTTGCATGTGTTAGTGTTGGCCAGCACCCATAGAACGGTGTTTCTGATTCCATTCTCGCGTTTCACCACACTTTTATCTTACAAGCAGTTACATGTAACCGCATTCATTCTCATTCATTTACAGGCTGGCGTCGGCCACCGCTTTCATGAACACAGTGATGCGGTTCTCCTGCTTGCGCCTCTACCCGCCGCAGCTCCACGCAAGGGCTCGGACTGGCCACCAGCTTGATTTGAATCATGGCAATAGGTCTGCACCCTGCCAGCTGCGATCCTTGGGAGTCCGTCCCTCAGAGCACCTTAATGGCACCAGATCACATATGGCCTAGTGCATGGCTAGAAAGGGTTTTCGCTTACTAAAAACTGACCTTCGTCGGCAGAGGCTTCTGTACGACCACTTCCGATGCCATCCCGTCACCGTGGCCCAATTACACTTGCATCAGTTTTATGCCGACATATTGGATGCATAGACTAACTGATTCACATTGGTCAATGGCTTGATGGGAGAGTGGCACATGAGACAGTACACCCAGTGCACAACGTCTTCAATTCGATCGACTGGCTGTGCTGGCTAGTAGCGGCAATTACATTGCAGCGAAACTAGAAACCCTGCATTTCAGTCCGAACTTCACTCCTCCACAGAAACCCGCTACGATTACATTCAAACGCATCCATCGCAGCACATCACGAGTTGTCACGGGCATCACACGGTCGGCTCACTTCTTGTTGTCTTCGAACGACTTTTTCAGCATGGCCTCACGCTCGCGATCGTCGACCATCATGGTGGCCATGGGCACGGCTTGCGTCGCTTGGAAGTGCTCGCCCTTCGGTTCCCAGTCGAGCGGGCTCTCCGACGTGTAGCCTTTGCGTTGCTGGCACGTCTGCCATGCGCGTTTGATCAGATCGTAGTTGGGCTCGTCGGCGTACTGCAGCGTTATGGTGTGGTCGTAGGCCTCTTGGTACTCGCGCGGGCAGCCTTCCAGCAGGATCTTTCCTCGCTGCGCCAACGACGCCTCCTTCGACTCGCCGATCTTGGCCATCATTTCCTTTTGCGACGTGCCTCGCTAAAATGACAACAAACAATTAGACTCTGAGCAAAACCTGACACGCAACGACTTACGGTGAACTGCAGACTGTCCCAGGGAAGCTTACCGACCGAGACGTCGACGATCATGAACAGCCAGGACCACAGGTCGTCGCGGCGGGACAGCTCTTCCTCCTTGTGGCAGGCGGGCGATGCGAAGCGCACTGTTCCTCGGAAGCCCAGTCGATCACGCGGTCGTCGATGCGAACCGTCGGGCCTGGTGTACTTGCGGCACATTCCGAAGTCGAGCATGTAGATGCGATGCGTGTCCGGCTCGCGACCCACGGCGAAGTTGGCCGGCTTCAAGTCCCGGTGCAGATACCTTAAGCGTCACAGGTTCGTTAGCGGAGGCTGTACTTGAGAAAAAGGGATCAGCTTACCCGATCTTGTGCAACTCTTGAATGGACTCCAACGTCTCGATGCCGACGAAGAGTGACGTGCACAGACTGAATTGTTTCGAGCGTCCTTGACCGTGGCCGACGGCTTTCTTCAGGTCGTCCAACGATTTGCCGATCAGCGACATGATCAGGAACCGGAACCGATCCGTCTGCCCCACCGTGATGTAGCGGCAGAAGTGCTTGGCGTTGATGTCTCGCAGGGCGCGCAGCACGTCTCGTTCCATGGCCAGCAGCTTCATGTAGTCGGGGATGTCCTTGGCTTCGACCTGAACAGAAGCGCCGCAGTCAGGAGCGTCGAGCACAGATGGGGTGGGGAGGCGAGACCTGGGAGCGAGCATACCTTCAAGGCGTAGTGCTGGTTCAGGTGTTCTCCCTCGACGATGCCTTTGACTTCGTAGACTGCGCCAAACCCGCCTTCGCCCAACACGCGCACGTTCTCCCATCGACCGTCCAACACCTCGCCCACGGCGATGAACTTCTTCTCGTCTTGCACCTTCTTCGTTCCCATTTCGACTCTCGACCAACGCACGAACTCACCGACCGACCGATCTCGAGGAAACTACGCGCACGGAATGACTCTGGTGTTTGTCTTACTTCGCATTGTCATAACTTTACACTGCCATCACACTATCATAACGTCGTTTCTGGTCAACTGCGCTTGAAAATGCGACAACGAGTGAATCGCATTGGTCCTGTTATCAATAAAGAGAGAAAGTTCACCGTATGTGAAAAGTGAGAGGGGCTACGTTTATTACAAACTGGCCTCCGAAGCCAGAGGCTCCTCAACTGTACGACCACTTCTGCTGACATCTCGTCGCCTGACCCAAATAGTCCTGCAAGAGTTTGTTTGCTCACTCAATAGACCTTACTGATTCCTCTTGGTCCAAAGGCCTGATGGGAGATAGTTTACCGGGTGTACAACGTCTTAGCAACTCGACGACAGCCGGTGCCATCTAGTGTGAATGGCATTGACAGCGAAATTGGAGACAAACGCGCGCGACATCATCCTGACGGCCAGCGTGCGCACAAGGACCACATTTATTTGCTCCACGTTATTTCACGGCAGTATCAAAGACACCGAAAGATCGCAACCAGCACTAGATAGCCAATGAATGGAGGGAGACGAAATTTCACGCATGATCAACCTCGATCACATCAACTGGCCCCTTCGTCATTTGATCGGTTTTCGGCTCGACCTGCGCGACCGCCGCCTAGCGGACTGTTTCGACGTTTTCGAAGAAGATACGTTGGACGGGAACGAGTCGCTGGGGCTGTTGTACAAACGAAGGCTTTGCCTCTTCTCTTTCTCTTGCCACATTTGTTCCGGCTTCTGCGTGAGAATGGAATACGGGAATATGCATGTATCTGGGGACTCCTCGAGGGGGTCATTGACTTACCGAGTTGGCGTCGGCCACTGCTTTCATGACCACAGTGACGCGGTCTCGTTTGCTGAACGGTTTTTCATCGGGCCTGGGCTTGAAGACGACTTTGATGTAGGTGCTGCCGTACGGGTCCACCATTCCGTACGTGCGATTGGGCATGACGCTGTAGAAACGAGTCGTCTTGACCTTGTACGATATGCGACGATCGCTGCGATTCACGACGCGAATCTTAGCACGTTCGTTGGCCTTCAGCATCAAGCGATCCGACGGTTCCATCGAGACCATGTCCATCCAGTTGCTCGAAATCGAGCGCCGAGACGATTCAGATTTCGAAAAGTCGTTCGGCATTTTCCTTCGATGCACACAGTTCAGAAAAGATGCGAAGCACAAGAAAATACTACCGCACGAGACGCGGCTAGAAAATGCGACTGAACCATGCTGTCACATGATTAACTTTACACCGCGCTGCGAGATTGCTTGATCGACCCCCTTATAGGATCACATTCGAGACGTGCAAATAAAATTCGATGAGCTGTCCGCATCCTATTCCATTTTTTTCACTAAGATTTTATTGATATTTGCAAACCTCATCAACACAAAAAACGAAAGAGGTAAAGTCATAAGCCAATATTCGACAGTCCTGCATCAATCCTCCACCTGACTCACTAATTTTATCAGTGAGTACAAAAACTCGTCCACACAACATATATCACATTGCACAAACACTGTTTTTCCTGCCCCAACATTCAAAAGAGAAATAAACCAAATAACTACTCAAAAAACTTTAGAGATGACAACTTTGCAAAACGTGCTTGGAACATGCTTGGTTTCAGTATACTGTACACTATCTGTTTTCTTTGACTACATAAATTGACTACATCACCTTTATCCTCGTAATCGGTTCGGGCAAACCATTACACCTCTGTGCTGACTGCACAACCAGGTTTGCGATTGAGGTGACATGGTCGCAATTTTTACTAGCTACGCCAAAAATTATATTTTCGTCACGAGATTATGGACGGGTCAATCTCGCGCAATAGCACCGGCCTGCACCCGCTCCCAGAAGAGCTCTGCTCGTGGACATTGAACGTAAACATGGTACACATCCTCATGTTTAAGCAGACCAAGTGATATCCTACAATACTTGCAATTTGCTCTGAGAAGTGCGAAATCTTGCTTCTGGTGTATAGTGCTTTGTAAAGCATAGAAAAGTGTATACTGCGTGTAAGTCGATCCACGTATTTTGTTTTATTTAATTCTCAATGTGAGCTAAAATCGATTTACGACCTTCTCAGCTTTTCCTTCCAATAGTCTTGCATTGCCTTGGTGGCCTTACCAGCCTTTTTCCCTGTCATATGTTCGTAGGACAGCTTTGTCTTAACGCACTTTGTTGGGAACATCTGTATGTTACATATGCTACATATGCCGGATATGTTACAAGCGGCCACTATATCAACTACTGTGAGCAGGTAATATTGTGTCTTCGGGACAAACAGCAGGTCTGCCTGCACAGGAAATTCATGACTTCAGGCACCGCCTCGAACACCTCACCAAGGCACAAAACGCTGTTTTGGCTTCTCCCAATGTTCAGCCTGCCATCGGCAATGGATATCACAAAACTCATGGGCAGAACTCAAGTTTTTTTCATTTTTGAGAGTTGGGCCCCTCGCCGCCCCCGCTTCCCCAAAGGGCTTCCAGCCCGTTTTATAGCCGGCCAGCAGTCTTGACATGATAAGCAAGGCCGTGAGGTGACCAGCTCTCACGGCAGCGTCCCTCTGCCCGTCTTTGCTAGGAGCCCTTCCACGCGAGGGCATCCTGGACTCGACACCGACTTTCTTGGACGATGGCGGGTGGCCTTTGAACCCTGTCGGTGCTCGACAGCCAAGACTGTCTCCTCGTTTGGCTTCAGTCTGTCCATTCGGAGCACCTCCAGGGTATTGGGTAAGTCACCCACGGCCTGGCCTGCAAGGTCAGCGAGGGTTTATGGTTCGCAAACCAACCTCCATCACCGGGGATCGAACCCGGGACGAGCCCAGCCACAAACTCTCAACCAATGCAGAGAGACGAATGCCGAACCGCTGCAGGCGCGTACGCAAGGGGGGGGGGGGTGCAAGGGTTCGAATGAACCCCCTCCCCAGAAAAAGTGTCAAGGTCAAGGTCAACCTGTACACATTTTCCCATACCTGGCACTCCGTAGAAAAGTCGAAGTGGCGAAAATTATTTATGCTTGACCGGTGGTTTATAACAAAAAATCAATTTCTGGGAGCCTGAAAACCCAAATTTTTCGCCTCCGGCGGGGTCCCCCGCCTTGCACCCCCTACCTCAAATCCTGCGTACGCCCCTGCGCTACACAACCGCGGCCGAAGTAATCCCAAGTAAAGTATAACCCTAAAAATGTAGGCGCTAAAATGTATGTGAGGTTTGGAACTATGTGAGGATGGACAGAGGGTACACGGCGTCACATTACTGTTGCTGCCACTGACCATAAAGTACCCTACACAAATTCATACTGCAGGTAGCCCCGCATCAACCCCCCAAGCTAGAGACCATTGAAATACAAACCTTTGGGACGTGTAACGAGTGAAGACTTTGGTAACTTATTCCGCGCTCAAAATCACTTGGCCGCGGCAGCTGCCGCTTGGCGCATGCGGGTTACTGTATCAATTCAAAGCGAGCCGTATTATTTTGAGCTTTTCTTCCATTTCGTTTGATTGCTGTCTGGAACGCATGAATAGTCATTCCGAAACTCGCAATTGAAATCTGCATGAGCCTTATTTACGTGTCCGGCATTCTTGACCTCGACCACCCGCATTTCAAAAGCGCTCAAAAAACACCTCATTCAAAGAAGAATAGACGTTTCTACAGTATGCTTGAAAAAAATTCTGCTGAAGGCGATCAGCCGCCTTGATTGCAGGTTATTGCCCGTGCCACCCAAACACTGTTGACAACCTGCCTCCAACGACGTTGATTTGTGACAGCCGTGTAGATGGGCAAAAAAAGGGACGCTCAACGTGACGCATTGTGAAGCGTCGTTATTTTTGAGATATTTCGCTTTTTTAGTCCTTCGTACAATTTTGTACTCGTGCGATCGGAACCAGTTTTATGGTGACTTTGCCTTCGAGTCGTACCTAGGCCAAAATTGAAATTGTTATTCGCTTTGTTAGTTGAAAAGTCGTAAAATTGTTTACGCCAAAGACAAGTACAATGCAGCCATTTTTTTACGACTACTGTTCGAAGTTTATAGTCGTTTTACGACAACCAATATTGCACCGGCTATGCAGTCGAACGAAGATACGATCTGTGATAACACAGGGCAGTGAGATGGCGGAGAAAAATAGATTTTGTTGGTTTAGGCTGCCCGGGGGGGACCAGAACTGTGGGAAGGATCGAAGCCTTTGAAACTACCCGCATAGCATCCTCCTTTCAGGGTGGTGGTATAAGGCACAATAGGACGATGACCAGTGGTCGCCGGTAATCCTACACCATAATGGACGGGTGCTGCGCGTAGTGAACACCCAGCTCACCAGACGATCGCCACTTGGTAGCTCGCCAAAGAGGCTTTGTCTTTTTCCTATGTTTAATCCCCCTCTCATTGTCGGAATCCAAACTGAACTTTGCACAGCGTCTGACCCTGCCACGACTCTATCTGCTATTCTTTTTGTGGTTTCGAGACAAAGTGGCCAGTCGTAAAATCTATTTATGAGCACGCGTCGGAGCTAATAGGATTGCAGACGACGAGTGTCCGTCACCAATCCATTCGCTGTCTTGTAGCGACTGTGTGCTCGAAATTGTTTTTGTATGCCAGCTGTTCACCAAACTCAAGTTTGCGGTTGACGGCGATGGGACACGATGGCACGAGCATCGTTTTTCATACTTTCCGACATTTATCGCGTGCCTGTTTGTCCAGCCGATGTCTCGACGAATAAAATTTAGCTGTGAGAAAATAAAGAATTGCCCAAATCAACTGGACATCGGGCGAAGTCAGGATGTCCTTTACCCTTCCTCGAAAGCGTGTGGCTCAAAAAGACCTGGACTCGACTGGACAAAGTGGCACGTTTAGTCGAATGTCAATAAGCACAACCGAAACAGGAAATGGCTCCAGACACAATGTAGAGGGGCAGCCAGCTATGCTGTCAACCGCGACAAGCATAGCGTAAACAGGAAATGTCAGGTCGTATACATCCCATGTACTGTATGCACATTAGGCCTTCTATGCTTATTCAATGCCACCAAAAGCAATGTCCATATGCCGAGCCACAAAGAAAAAACACGGCCATATGCCTAATGCATGCACAATGATGTATTGCGAATTTTTTTACCTTTTTGAGCCATTATCCCTGGTTTTTTGGTGGGTGGCGACAGGTACACGAGCTGTTGTGTAAGCTAAGCGTGGCGAGGACACCTGCCACGCGGAGAGACCATAGCTGCTACAGTACAGTACGCTGGGCAGCCACGCCGGCGGGACAGACACACTGGCCCATCATGTCCTGTCCACTCGCTCTAACCCACGCCAAGCCAGGCCTGTTAGCATGTACATACAAGGCACCCGACCGAGATGACGCCCTCGGCACACTGTCCATTGTCCGAATAGACAATACAGGACGCCGTCCATTCCAAGCGCACGCGTCCATTGTCTCACGCTTTTGTCCCTGCCACATTTTGTGGTTTAGTCAGACGTCTGTCTCAGAGCCCAGGGCCGAATAGTACGCGCGTCGTAGTGGATGGAGGACGTCCTTACAACTGTCTTGGCCCATAACCAAACGGTATTTGTCGGCTGCCAACGAGTCCACTTCACAAGTGCATTATAGACGCTCAAAAACGGCAACGGCAAATTCTAAACGACTTTCGTCTCTACTACCCAACATTTCAAGGTTAGCTCGACCTCGGACCGGCGATCGTCCACATCAAACGAATCTGACGAATCGACTGAAAAATGTGTCATCTGCTCGTCGTCCTTCGATAGCAAAGGCGGTCGTCTATGAAATATTGTTGCACTCGGGACTCGTCCAGTCTCAAAACTCATTCCACAATGTCCGCCCGTTTTGCACCATTCCGAGAAGTATGGCCCCCGGGAAGGTTACACGACCAAATCCCACACCACTGCTCTTTTTAGAGCCGACAAAAGGCATTTTCAATCTTTGTTCCCCAAAATACAATTTCACTAACTTATTCTCACGATTCAAATCCAAATTCAATTTCTCTCCTCGACTCCATAACGCATTTTAATTCCCACTTTCAAATCAGACATTGAAGAAACAGAGCCTTCAATCAGAAACTACTTTTTCCCGAATCAACTAACAATCCCAACATTCAAGTACATCATATCAGACCCCACTGAACGCATGATACATACATGGCAAAAGCAGTTTATCATCCTGGCCTTATGACCATATATAGTGGCTAGCAAATGACAGCACGCCCTAATCAAATCAGACTTCTCAAAAACTAAATAGTGCGTTATTCCATTCTCTTACACAAGGAATTAAACGCACCCAAAACAGATACCACAAAATAATTCATTTCATACATCCCCAAAAATCAAAAAATACCTTTTGTGATTTGAACAAACCCAAAATTTATATTCGCAAGACAAGCAACATATGCAAGACGAATGCCGACAATGATGCATGGCCTAAAACGAAAAGCAAACAGGTATCAGTGACCATGTGCAGCAAAGAGCTTAGGACGGATTTGGGCGACAGGTTTGCCGGCCAAAGGAGCTATTAGGCAGGACACTTCTGTCTTCAAGCACCGCTTACAGCCAATGAGGTCGTATACAATTCATTCAAACCATCTGCTGCCACCACGAATCGTGGGAATAGTAAATTTGGCCCACACAAAACCCAGTCCCCTCTAAGATCCATTCGGCCGCCATAAACCTCTCATCGCCTTCTGTCTCTGTGAAATCTAATAAGAAGGACCCCTTTTGATACGCCTAATTGTGCTTCTCACATGCCAGTATTTCCGACAAGAGCCAACTTGTCATGCCCGCTCGCCCGAACAAGCTCCGGAATGTCTGCGCGAGCAACCTACATTATCGCAAATGCGTTTCCAATTTTGGCTCGATATCAGCTTACCTACGCTCTGCCTACCCCAACACTTAGCGAATGCATAGCGGGCAAAAAGCCGCGATAACCAACTCGACCAATGCTAGGTTTTTATTACGTGACGCTATTAAAATTTATAGGCCAAGCCAGAGGTGAGCAGCCAGCGCATAAAACTGCTGATACAGCAGAAATGACAAGGCTGTTTTGACAAAGAAGAAGTGACCTCGTCTGAACAAACAGTACATACAGTATTCCCTGCACAGTTACTCAACCATAACCTCTGCCAGCACAGTCCACGCATGTTGCCAGCCAGATAGACATCGGGACAACCGACGCCACAACGTACGCCCTTCAACCCATCTACGCGCACTACTAACGTTAATACACAGTGAAAGTTGAAGGCCGAATAAGGAACTGAGTTCAAGAACCTCATAGATATTTATTCACCCGATTTCGAGTGACTGGCCAATAAAACACCATTTTCCTAATCTACAGCACATTAATTACGTAAGGCCCGTTCAGAATGTTCCCTTCCATTTAATCTTAGCATCCTTCCAGGACGGGCAACCACAAAATACAAACCGAAAATAGCACTTACCAATCAATGCCGGTATCCGGATACCAATCAATTCCATTAGAGAATTTACATTACAGCGACAAAATAATCAAAGTGAGTCTTTTGAATTCACGGCCGAATCATATTGGCCGATTGACCGCACTGAGAGGCACTTCTTCCTTCAGCCACCGTTCGTATCTTTTTCTCCATTGAGCTTGAACCAATGGCAGCCGAACGCTTTTTGGGATAATAAGCTAAAAATACAAGAATTAACAAATTGCAAGCATGTTTGTAGTGTTATATCGGGACGACGTGCAAAGAGACAAAACCGGAAAAGGATTTGAACATCAGCATTACTATTTCCATCTCTGGCTCATCACTCATGGGGAACTCGTGAATAAACAGCCTCGTGTACTGCATACACCAATCTGACACCTGCAAAACTAGCACCACATCTAAATATACATTTTTACACACTGGGGATTCGCCTAATTTCTTCCGCGCTTTCGCAAACGGACTGGTTATTTCCGACCGTTTATGGAAGCATCTGTGGAAAACCAGTAGGGCAAAGGCGGGAAACTATCGAAATCGACCAACATATTCGTATTTAAAGAACAAAAGACCTACAGCCATATGGTGACACCTGCGACTTCGTCAGAGATTTTGTAACCGCCTGGACGCCATACCCAAACAGGGAAATGCGTAGAAAGAGCGGGAAACCATAAAACCTGCTGGTCACGCCTAAAATGTATGCGAACTGGTGAACACGCAGCAAGTGAACTCTTGACCGAAATAGATTCTGTACGACCCCCGCCCCTCGGCATTACCGAACGGGTCACGGAGCCAGGTTTCGCAGTAATTTTTCTTTACTCGCCCTATTCCCGACGTATGTATTCAGGTGAGTCAAAATACGATGACATGCGTGGGTCACTCCCACGGCTATCAAATGGCCGCCTCGCCTCCCGCCTGGTGGTACCACCAGTTCAATAGGTCTTCGATCGACCTCAAATTAAAACCCACGCCAAGCGAAGGCCATCATCTACCCCAAAGTCAATATACGATATACGATCTCCGTGGACAGTGGGCGAAAGGGCAAAAGTGCGAGAGGTCACGGCCGCCTTCTCTACGACCTCATTTTCTCCGCTCCACAAACCACGAAACGGTCTACTGGACGTCGAGGTCGAACAGAAGTATGATCGGCCTAGTGGCTAATCGACGGCCCGCTATTTTTAAACCAGCGTCCAGTACGGCGGATGCAATAGCCAGGCAGTGATTGCGGAATCGTCTCATCGAAGGAAAAGAGACAAATCCTAAGAGGTCCTTCGCGGGGAAACTACTCAAAAAGAAAACTAAGCTGCCTCTACTGAAATCCCACGAAAAATTCACGAGGGCCTAACTCGCGAAAAAATATGATAAACAGAAAAAGGAAGTTCCGCCTATCGCGCGCTCAAATGGAGTGATTACATACCTGTCATAAGAGTTTGACCAGAGTTGGAGCCATTGTTAGCCATAGTTTTCTTCTGCTTTCCCTGCGGCTTCAACGGCGTAGCATCAACTTCTTTGGACGAGGCTGCCGAAATCACGCTCGATAGAGTATCTGTGGTCTTGAAGACTTCTTTTTTTGCTTCGATCTCGGAAGTGACCAACGAAATTCCAGACGATGGCGCCAAGAAGCTTCCAGATGACGGCAGAGAAATAGGAACCAAGGAGACGCTTAACCGGTTCTTCGGCGAAAAAGTGGACAACGTATTGCACCCACGGACTTGCGTGTAGAAAGTTGGAACGTTGAAAGCATTGACAGCCGTGTACGTGAACTCGGACGAAGTGCATGGAGTATCGGTAAGGGTATCGAATCCCCATTTGCGTAAAGCTCGTTCCCTTTCCGATGCATAGAGATCTGCCGATTTGGATTCCAGCGAATAAGCAGGAGACGAATTTTCCGGATTTTCGTCAGCGAATAAACGTCGTCGAACGGGCAACCGATTCGATGAACCACGTCCAAACGAGGCCGTTCCACACGTTGACGACAACTCACGCTCGATATCGATCGCAGTCATCGTTCCAACTTTGTCTTTCAAAGCTGGTGGTAACATATTCACCAAACTACGAAAAAGCCTGTTCCCTACGATAAAAACGATGAAGTTGATCAAGAAGGTCCAACAAGACAGTTTCTTTATGTATTTCACGCGACTGAGAAAAAAGATTTTGCCGAAAAACCCATGTCAAAATAAGGTTTACCTTTTATCTTAGCGATGTGTCATACAAATCGCGTCAAACGTACGGACCCGAGGTTATCGTAAACGGTAAGACGAACCCCCGAAAATGTATCATCAATCTGCCCGCTCCGCGTAGTCAACACTAAACAACCGCACCACAACGACCCCGCTATCGAGGAGACCTACGCCTTGCCACTCTACGCCAGCCAGCACGGCTCGGCGTGGTCTGCCGCGAATCAATAACAACCCATTCGCCCCGCCCCTCTTTTCCTATTGGCCAATGGCGCTTGGCAGGAGCCAGTGTTTGGGCAGAAGCCAAAAGTTTGGCGCCCAAATGTACGGCACGGCCGAGGAAAGATGTGAGGTGAAGGAGAGAAAAATGAAATGATCTACGGCGCGTGGCCAGTTTTGTGAAGAAACTAGTACAATTTGATTTGAAAAACAGAAAAGAAAGCAAACTGGCGAGAGATTAGGTCAAGGGGTGCTAATTCTAAAGAAAATAAGCTCCTTTGCAGAGCCGGCATTTGCTTAGACTGTTCTGAGCCTGACTGCACTCTACTCACGAACGGCAGTTGGAACTTCAAGGACTTCAATAATATGCTCTCATTTTTTGAATTTGTTGTAAGCAGTGCATGAGAATAACTGCTTATAACAAATTCAAAACTGGGCCTGCCTGCTAGTGCATCTAGCGCAGGCACGGTGCAAAGTCTGTCACTTATCAACCTTTATTCGACATCAGCCTGCTCACCTGGTTTTGAAAACTAGTTAGACACGCGAGTAGATTACAAGCCGAGCAGAGCCTAGCCCGGGAAGAGTATACACTATCCTGCGCTGCCAGGCTGATCGTGAGCAATTCTCTTTGCAAATATGGGGAAGATTGTGCGAAAAATTATTAGCACACCTGATGCTCCCAAACCAGGAGCACCGTACAGGTAGAAAATGCTAATTTGGAAATTGTGCTTTCACTCATTGCATTGCATAATAACCCTCCTTCCAGCCAAGCCGTGCAGGTCAATGACACCCTGTATATCAGTGGGTCGCTGGGGATGGATGTCTCCGGCCAATTCGTCCCGGGAGGTATCAACGAACAATGTCGACAGGCGCTGACCAACATCGGAGCCATCTTGAAAGCTGCTGGAACTGATTTTCAGCACGGTAAGCCTTGGCGTGCGGGGAAAGCGAAGGTTGTCTGCCCCAGTCCTCTTGGTATCGCCTCAGCTGATTGTGAGTTTGCTACTGATCACATGGGCCCCACCGAAAGGGTATGGGTGCAACGGAACATCATGGAGGCTTATGCTGCGTTGCTGATGGTCCTCTTGAATCATTCGCATTAGTGGTTTATCCAAACTAGAATGATTGAGTATAAGCCGTTCCCTCGATTTCCCTTATGAATGGGCATGTGTATGGCAGTGTATGGTCAAAATATCCATGTGAAATAGCGTGATACTGTTCCTGGGGCTTGAGCCGTCCTCTGGTCAGCCCTAGTTTGCCCTAGGGCGAGCCAAGGATTTCACATGTAATACGGCTCTGTGTGTTTTGCTTTGAAGAAAACTTATTTGCTCGAGTCATCAACCGGGAGCCTCTGTAGAACGATGAGTGTTCAGTGTGGCAAGCTTTGTCAGCATCCATACCATTAAGAAGCGGGAATACCAAATTGACTACCATTTACTCGAAAGCCCCCTTAGCCGAGTATGTCCCTAGGGCCCTGAAAACATATGTTGAATCTTGTGATTCTAGTCCTAGACCAGTTGATTCAGGAGCTGAAGAGTTTTCAGTAGTAAGTGCCAGATTCGTGGCTTTTTAGGGGCACCCTCGAATATGTCCCCAGTTTGAACTTTAATTAACGTTTTTCCTCACCAAGAAGACTTTGGGGAAAACACGGTACGCTTACTCTTTTCTCTTATTTTTAGTGGTCAAAGTCACAGTGCTGCTATCTGATATCAACAATTTCGCTGCCATGAATGAAGTTTACAAAGAATGTAAGATTTTCTCCTCAGTGCCACCTACCAGGTTTCACCTTGTTCTTTCGTTGCAGTCTTCACCGACCATTTCCCAGCCCGAGCTGCTTACCAGGTAGCAGCATTGCCAAAGGTAAGCTCTTGTTCCAGATTTGCTGTTACAGGAACTGAGCCCTGGTTTTTTGCATCGTAGAATGGACTGATAGAGATCGAAGCAGTTGCTGTGGTGGGCGAAATTAGTGACCAGTGATGAAGGCGTGTGGATGGTGAAGGGGTATCGTGGTCTTCGGATTGCATTCTCTCTAAACATGATTGGGCTAGCTGGTGCAATGAATATATGGTGAGAGGATCTTGAATCATGAAGTAACGCATAAGCTGGCTGGAGAGAAAGTCATTTTCCTAGCGTTGTTTCGCTTGGGGGCGGGGTCCACTGTTCTGCGCTTTCTCTTGCGATATTTCTGGTCTCCGTCTCGTGAAAACACGTTCACTCTTGTCGTCTCTAAGTATCCAGCTATCCAGCTATGGTCTGCCGCGTGGTCGTTTATCTCTGGGACTTACGATTAGTTCTATCGCTGTAAGAAATACTGAATCCGGGTCTTTGCGCATCACATATCCGCACCGTCTCAGTAACGATTTTATCATCTTATTGTTCATGTGCGATGCCCAGTACCTTGCGTATATCCGTGCTTTACTTGGTCTATCCTTTCCAAACATTAGTGTCCGTCGTAGCATTGTCATTTCCATGGTGTACAGCGCCTACTCATGTTTGCTGCTTGTGAGCCACATTCCGATCCGTAAAGAGCAGCTGGCCCCACCGTTTTGTACACCTTCGATGCGAGCTATGTCGACATTCTATGGGCGCAGAGCATACCTGTCACCTGCAGCCACTCGCCACGCGCTATGAATTCTGTCTTACGTCAGCCGCCACATGGAATCTCAAGTAGGTATTTGAACTGTGCTGTCTTGTTGATCGATCCCATCCATTGTTACAGAGCCATAGGCCTGGTAGTAGTGGATAGAGAAAGTTGGTAGGTGCATAAAACTCAATAGAGAGGAGCCGTGGTGGCTCACTTGGTAGGCGTTGGTCCCGCATTGATTGGGTAAGCAACCGTGAGTGACAGGCAGCAGTTCTGTTCCAGCTGAGGACGGCAGTTTAGTAAGCCTGTCTCACAAAGAGTTTCTCTGTGTGGAGAGGGTGTGAACATCCGCATGAGGGTATTTAGAATCAAACACTAGCTTCCTCGAACCGCGAAGGTAGGGCCCCCCCACGAACCAGCCAATGTTCAGGGCTGTCTTCTCGTTGACCTTCCGTCTCTATCATTCCGGGCACTTTGACTAACTGCATGGATCACTCAAACTTTCGTTCGAGGCTTCTACAATGCTATCTCGACAGCAACACAAACACAACAGCACAGCACACACAGCAAACAACAAAGCAATTTGGGAGCTGTTGTTTTTTCGGTCCTGAGTCTTGTTATGCGGATATGTGTTTGTTATGTGTGGGTCAATCATTGCTGTAATGAGTCTTCCATCGCATGCATTCACCGTTCCTGCAGATGCTCGACAGGACCTATCTGCAGATACGTCACGCATCAAACTCGACTCATTACCCAAGAAAACCACATGAAAGGAGGGACATAAAAGCCAAGGAAGACACAAGGAGAGCGATTATGGTGGAGGCCCAGTATGAGTTCAAAATAAGTTAAATGTTACCAGCTGTAACAGCTGTAGCAGTCATAGGTCATCATGTAGCGAAGAGGCATTTGTACATCCGACTTGGTTCCTGTCGCGCCCTATCGGGAGGGGGCCTGTGGCCTCCCCAACATTACCCTTGCTGAGGCGGTCAGTTTTGCAGATATGTATATTTTGCCAAATCTAGAGATCTTGCTGCAAAATCAGTCGATGGTGTGTTTCTGCAATACGTCAGAGGTAAATCCTATCTATAATAAATCTACAGTTTTGATTTTCTGTCTTGCAATGACCAAGTCGAGAAATCGTCATTAGAACATGTCTAAGTTGCTTATTAATTGCACCTGTTCTGCACAAGAGGCCAAAGATTTGTCCATTGCACCGCTGTAATAGTTCTAAAAATATATGGTTGATAGTTTTGTAACACAGGCTACGGAACTGGCAGTGTTTCTCTCACAAGTCAGTGAGTGATCGGGTCTGTCGAGGACGGCCATAGGAAACGATGGCACGCCATTCAGTCAGGTTGATGCTTCACTGGTCTCTGACTACTGTAATAGAGTCAATTCCAACCGGAGTTTATGCGGGGGTGCGTAGCTTCCTGCGACCGTTACTTTTAGTGGTCAAAGTCATATGCTGCTATCTGATATTGACAGTTTCGCTGCCATGAATGAAGTTTACAAAGAATGTAAGATCTCCTCAGTATGAGACTTTGTGGGAACTGCGGCCTCCCAGTCAGGGTTGCTGGCCCAAGCAATGGGCACCTACGCCCACCGACTGAGCCACCAGTTATTGAGTTTTATGCACCTGCCAACTTTCTCTACCCAGGCTACTTACTCCAGCCCAGGTTACTTGCGCGCCGACGGTGTGATATATTTAGGCTTCAGTACCAAGCGACGCGGTAGCTGGGCAATTTCAGGCCTGGGAGTTGGGGTGGAACTGGGAATATATAATGGGGAATTGGCATGAACATTTTGGTCAACGTGCAACATGATGGTGGAAATGCAGGAAATCGTGTACCAGGAACCAATGTGGTAAAGAGGAGACGATTACAGAACCCGCAGATAATGGCTAGGCTGAATGGAGCGATCCTGAATGTTTGGCCTTGCCTTGCAGTGGATTCATTCGTGTTCTTGCCTATGTCGAAGCATCGTTGTTATAAGGAGACTCCAATCAGGTACACAACTGGTCATATCACGGCGTTGGGGTTTCTCGATCCGAAAATGTCGATAATTTTTGGGAGTGTAGACTTAGCACAGTGTCACTTGGTGGAAGAGCAGCACCTGAATGACGATGATTGGCAGGTATGGGTTTACGAAGGAAAGTTCGATTGTTCAACGGGACCATACTTCCGCTACCTCTTTATTGGAACTGCTCGACAGTGTTCAGGGGCTTTCACACAGTTATCCACAAACCAATCACAGCTTACAACGTGGAGGAGATTAGAGGACAGGCAAATCTCAACGATGTTCAAGACGATGGAGGAACATGACCAGGTCATCTCAGAGCGAAGCTCGCTCATTAGTGAGCACCAGCAGGACACTGTCGAATGCAACGAGACAGGTTGAGATACCCTGCGGTGGTATACTCCATGGGGATTAGTGGACAGCTTGGTGAGTCTGTTGAAGGACCTATGGATTTGCGCAGTTACGTTTTGGGCTGTGGCGAAATAGTTTCGTCCTCGTACAGCTTGGAGGTAAGCGATGGCGAAAGGTATGACCGTCTGCGAAAGGATGAATCATAGTCTGCGAAGTTCGACAGAAGTGTCAGTGGAAATGGTTCAGCCGGCAGCAGAACATGTTGATCATCGGGACGCAAATGTTGATCATTGGATCCGCGTGTTTTGAAGAGGATGTTCGAGGTAGAAAAAGCATATTTTTTTGGAGGAGATATGTGGTACATTTAGGCTTCAACTATTCATATGATAGATAGAACACTGCTAGCTCTGCCTTTGCCACATGCACTGCTTAGTCTCTTGCCAATAGCTGGAAGACTGAATCATAGGCCAGCTTGGTAGGCGAGCTTTGGTAGGAGGTTTATTCACTATCGGTATAGAGGGCTAGTAAAACGGTCGCCTATACTGAGAGTCCGTGTACATAACAAACGGTCAATCTCTGACTCACGATCAGGAAGACTGCATCCTGGAGGTTACACTTTTGAAAAACTCATTGTCCGTTTTGGCCTGCGATTCGGCTTTGAGAAGTCTCGTGGATTTAGAAACCTGACGCCCATCTTGATCATCCTATCCGCTCTGCCATCCGTGGCAGATGTTTTGGACAGCTTTAGTCTAAACATTTCCAGCGTCTTTTGGTATTGTATATCTATTTTATTTTCCGGACGCCGCTCAGCCGTTGGAAGCGTCTAAGGTGGCGCCTACCAAGTTTTGCTGCCATTCATACCAGTGAAAAAACTCGTTCGCATTCTTATCATTCCGTACCTTATCAACTTGCGGCATAGCGGATTCAGGTGCTTTGCTGATACCTGCCTGCTTTACCTCAGGTCAGAGATCATGTAACCAGAGCCCATTCACTGACGATTTGAGCAGCTCGTTTTTCTTCAGCTTCTATCGCTCGCACCAGTTTTTCACAATCTGTCGGGTGTTCTAAAATACAAGAGAAATAGACATAACGGCCGCTGTGGTGCAGTCCTTCGTCTACCCGTCTTGCTTGGTAGAGAGCCATTGGGTCCGTTCCGTTCAATGCCGGGATGGAGGTCAGTTGCTAACCATAAACCTTCGCTGACCATAAACCCAGGCAGCGGGTGACTCACCCGGTACCGTCGAGGTGCTCCGAGTGGAGAGACGGAAGCCAAACGAGCAGACAGTCTCGTCACTGACAGTGTTCAGAGACCACCCGTCATCAGCCGAGGAAGGTGGGGCAGTCCGGGATGCCCTCGTGGGCAGATTCTCTTCCTGGAGACGCACAGAGCGTGCAGTGAGTGCTGGTCTCCGCACAGCCAATTGCACTAGGTTTGACTGCTGACCTGCTATAGGCTAAACGGGCCAGAGCCAAAGAATCTGCAAAAGTAAGAAAATCAGGCATAAGAAATTCAGATTTACAAAATGGCTGGAAATGTGCAAATCGTTTGCAGTCTGTAGGACACAAATCGAACAGTATATGCATCGGTGCATTATAGTCGTGGCTTGCCATATTAGCATCCGTCCAAGTTGGTCATAGGCGTGTCCCTCTTATGAAGATCCCACACATTTTTTTTCCTTTGTGGTCAATGTACTCAATCCCTGATAAGTTACCAATGCAGGTCTCGGCCGAGGCCATGTGTGGCCAGCAGGTGGTGCGCGCTCCCTTTTAACATGCTGCCTTCAATCAGATTTCAGTTTCGCTTCAGTTATCATCTGTCCCAGACCAGTGTTTTTTGCAATGCTACACGTCTTACTAGTCTTAGTACGATAAGTCACACCTCATCAAACTGACCGCAAATGAAAAAATAGAAAAGTAACCATTATACATTTCACGCTCCAGTGCCAAAAACCAAGAAAAGAGGAATTTTGATCAAATTGGGATTCTTGCCAAAAAACTACGCTTTGAATGAAAATATTTCACGGTCAGTATCTGCTTTGCTTATCAAAAGAAATTTGAATTCTAGTTGCCACTTCCGAAAGAATTACCGTCAAAACCACCACCATTGAAGCCCTGCCCACCGAACCCGGAGCCATCACTTCCATTTAAATTTCCCTTGTTCCCATCACCGAAGCCTCCGCCAAATCCAGATTCACCCTGTCCAAATCCACCAAAACCAGATCCAGCTCGTGGGCCACTCTGTTCGCCTCCGCCTCCAGATTTGGCTGGACTATTCTTGCCACTCCCATCGCCATAATTTCCATCCGAAGTCGAAATTTCCAGTTTTTTCACTGACAAGAACATATTTTTTTCGTATTCTTGCAACAGAACATCAAAAAAGATCGAGTGAAAGCAGTCGGCCATGTGCTGATGAGCTCCGATTGTCAAAGCCACCAAAACCGCTTTCAAACGGCGCAGTTTGCACGAGACGGCCACCCGAGCGAACGGCAATCGGAAACACTCCAGATCGCACAGATCGATTAATTGATTCTCGCACGTGGCCATCAAGTCTTCCACTTCGAACTCCGCGGCCATTTTGGTTAAATGGATCAATCGCCCCACATCGATCGTGGTCCCGCTACTGTTCGTGGCTATCGACAATCCATCTGAATCGTTCGGATCGCTAGTCACATCCACTCGGCCGGTGTACATGTACCGTAGGAACGAGGTAACCGTAAGCAGATCGTAGCGTAAGATGGAATACATCCACACCGTATTCCCTTTATACCCGATGGTTGGCTTTAACCTGGAACTGGGCACTGGTCGCTCGGCCAACAATTCACGATGGAATAAGCGCGAATGAGCCGCCAGAACCAGACCGTGACAATAAAATTGTTGAGAATGTGGGAAAATATCGTCGACCACGACCACCAATATCACATCACTCAATTGACAGCGAGGATTGCGAATTTGCTTGAACAGTTGGTTCAGCACATCGAAAGTATTTCCCATAAACGGGCTCGTCGTTACGATTGATCCTCGAGTGGCGCTTCGTTCACAGAATTGGCCTAGGCCGTAATCGGTCGGAATATCGATGATGCAATGCAAACTGATCTCCCCATCCGATCGATCATTACCGGGAGATAAATACGGGCATTTCCATTCGTACTTGGCCATCAATCGATTCTCCTGTGCATCGGACAAGTCAGAATCGATAAATGGGATATTCGAGACTAAATTATTTTGAGAAACTCGAAATGTTCGGACTCCCCTCGTATCGCAAAATAAATGACCATTGTTGCTTTCCGAAATGACCAAACGGAAGACAACGAATGCGGACCCGAATGGTGAATCGATCAGTTCCAACGAGATATTTTGTTCCGATAATTTGATCGTTATTTGCCACAAAATTTTCGTATCTGGCCCAATTTTCGTACAAAATTTATAAGTTCGGATTTCTTGATCTTTGTGAGAATTCATATCGATTTCAAATCGAAATCTTTTCAATCCGTCTTTCAGTTGCATCAACTCAATCATTTCTTCGTTCGACAACATTCCTACTTGTTCTTGATATTGTTCAGTCACTTGATTTCTGAGAGAATGCTCGGGAATTGCATCCAAGCGAGACACAGCAGTCACGAATGAAGGCGATGAGCTCGAGTCGGACATGACTGATATCTAGCCGAGCCAACCGAACGCGCAAGGACGCGGCGGCCAAACAGCGACGCTTACTCCGAGTTTGCGCAAACGTCCAGCAATCGGCGCAGCCTGTGTGGGAACGAGAAGCAGGATGTGGTCCTAGATTAGAACGCGTAAGAAACGAAGCTATTTGAATTGAGCGATTTGACATGGCTTGGTGGCATTGTGTGAGGCGGGCACTTTGCTCAGCACATTTGAATTTTAGAGATGCATACGCTGCATTCTGTGATGATGCACTGAAAAGCGTATCCCAGATTCTGCCTGAATTCTACGAAGTTGAGCAATGCCGCGCGCAAGTATCCTCAAGGTATTGTTCTTTGACGCCATTTCTCAGGAAGCGGGCAGCAGACACCGCCTTGAGCAGGCTGCAAGAACTCGATGCAGAATTTGGTGGGCATCTACTCCGCGTACTTGTTCGGTAGACTCTTTCCCAAAAACGATCTGCGAGAAATATGGACAACTTGACCCTGCTGCGTGTGGTATGGTGGCCGAATCACAACCAACTTGAGTCCAAGACACCTAACCCAGCAGACCATGACCACAGCATGGTCAGCTCTATGAATATGTAAACTGGGGGTGATAAAACTCCTGCTTCCAGACCGGTTTCTAGAGAAGCCGGGAACAGCTGACGACGTTCCAACGGACAAACTTGGATCGCATGGTTAAACCAAAAGTTCATCGCGGCGGCTCACATGTGTCCAACCCTGGCCTGCAATCCAGGTGTCATGACTCACGTTTTGGCTTACATGACGATAGGTTCTAGCGGTCATCCACTTTACATTTTCTGCGCTATGGCTTGGCAGAGCGCTGAGAAATGCCATTATCAGCGCACGTTTGAGGAGTGCGGTCGGGTCTACGTCTGCGAGTCGAGTCGAGGTGTTGTGGTCAAAGGGCGGTCGAGAATGACAGTCAGTTACAGCGCTGAAGTGGCAACGGCGACATTCGCAACGTTCGGTCGCCTGCTTTTGCGATGGAAAGCGAGCGTGTACAAGCTGGTGTACCGAGAAATGTTGATCTACGCGGTCCTGTTCGCCAGCGTGGGCGTAATCTACCACTTTGTTCTGAACTGCGAGCAACAGAAGTAAGAAGATTTATGAACTCTACCGACTGTACCAGCTAGTTGACATTTAGGCAGTTCGACGCCTGGGCCAAGTACTGCAAAGCGAGCACGACCATCATCCCTCTCACCTTCGTCATGGGCTTCTACGTCAACTTGGTCATCGATCGATGGTGGTCCATTCTGATGGCCATCGGGTGGCCAGATCGGTACAGTACGCTTATATACGCTGTGCGAATGTTGACTAGACCCTGGCGCTTCGTTTCAGAATTTGCTACTACGTCAGCATGTGCGTGCCGTCGGACGAGCCACAAATGGTGCAGTACCGTCGGGCGATCGTTCGCTACGTGAATTTGGCTCAGCTGCTCGTCTTGCGCGATGTGAGCACGGCTGTGAAAACACGGTTCCCGACGCTGGACAAGGTCGTCGCCGATGGATTCATGACCATCGAGGAGAAACTGATCTTCGACTCGGTCAAAGGCGAGAATCAGTTGGAGAAACACAACAAGTACTGGATACCCATGCAGTGGGCGTGCTCTGTGCTCTGCCGGGCCTACGATCGACAGGCAGTCAGGGACTCCATGTCGTTCAATAAAGCCTTCGCCGAAATCGTCAATTTTCGCTGTAATAGGCGGAATAGCCCTACGTTGGAGAAGATACCGCGGGGAGCGGATAGACTCAAAAACCCTCCGGCCGTCACCATGGTCAAAGCGAGCACGTACCGTGGTTCCACCGCTCATTACAGGTAGGGGGCATTTGCGCAAAACGTGCCCGCAGCTAGCCACCCTCTCCTTCCAGTCCGACCGAGAATCCTGATGGAACAAGGAACCCGCGCCGAAGGAGGTTCTTGGGCAGTAAGAGCGTTTATCTGTGGGTGTACTGTGCGCAAATACGGGACAATCGAACCATTTGTCGACGTGGACGACGGCAACTCGCCTCAGTCACGAAGTGGTATGCCATATGTACACGGTGTCCCAAAAGTCTTCATACGAATGTTTCTGTTTCTGCGCCACAATGTTTCCGCGAGGAAACATTGTGGCGCATTTTAACTTTAAACCAGGAATTATCAGACTTATATCTATAGCTTATTTCAATAAATATTCGATTCTGCCTCTCTTTGCGAACACAGCTACCTGCAATCGGTCAATCCAGCTATCAGTCGCAGCACGCTCAGTATTCATAGAAAATTCTTCCCATGTGTGTACCAACTGCCGCTTTAAAGAATCGATAATTCGATGGTGTTTCGCGTTGACAATCTCTTCGGAGACTGCCCATATGCGGAAGTCTTCAGGATCCAAGTATGGCGACGAGTAACCAATTTTTGATGGGCGATGAAATTCGGACAATTGGCTCTGCACCAAGCCTTTGTTGTCTCTGCGATATGTGAGGAGCTGAGTCTCGCTGGAATACTCAATTTCGGTCTGGATGAGCTCGGTTGGCATCTGGCAATACATGCCTTTGCACAGAGTCTTGTTCGTAGTGCGTCCTGTTGAAAAACCACGCCAATATCTGTGAAAACAGGTGGAGGTTGGCTGGTTTCGGATATGGCTCCCACTACCATGATGCTGCTCGTGTTCTGAAATTGCTGGACCGTTCGAATATCGTCTTCGATATCTTCTAGTGACACTGCGCAGATTACATCATTTTAGGCATTCTTGCATCGCTGAGACAGGAACAGCATTCCATCAAAAGCAATGATTTTTCCAGCATCTTTGAGGTGCGAACCGCCACAGCAATGCTTTGGATCGATGAAGCTGTTCGACCATCTGAGCGGTGGTCAAGCCATGAACCTTGCTTGCTTTATAAGCCCTCAGGTGAAGTTGCTCGAACAACAGTCAATGAACAGATGACGTCAATGCGTGAAGCAGCTGCCACTTTTCTCCCTGATCGTTGAGGATTTTGTTTAGCTCGACTCCGGATGATTTCGACCAACTCTGTGGTCCTCGCTGGAGGCGGGTGGCCTGAGCGAGGTCGGTCTTGAGCAGGACCAGTACTGAGTGATATTCATTGGGCAGTTGACAAAATTGCGTCTTGTTAAAAATGGCTGACAGCACTTCCAAAGGAAGGCGGCTTGGCAAATTTTGCCCAAAAACTTTCTTGAAAATATGCTTATCTGATTCAGTCACGTCTGCTTCAGCTGTACGATAGCTGGGGAGAACAAACTCTTAATAGACTGACCCCACAGACATTACACTGTTCAGCGATAACATTAATTTTACACCATCTCTCCTATTAAACGCGCGAATTCAAAAGTTAAGTTGTATGAAGACTTTTGGGACACCGTGTAGATTCTGTTCTTCCTGTTATCCAAGGACGCGTTTTCTTAGCTCAACTGAAATCGAAAGATCGTTTGGGTTCGCTGGCGGTGTCGCCAAAATCCCCGCTAGAATCGATCAAGACAGCAAAATCTCACTCCAGCAGTGCGCAACCAGTGGGCGTTAAGTTGTTCCGGTCAGGCCGTCGTCTAGCTCGTCGATGAAGAAGCAGATCTAGCAAAGGGTTGTGATGGGTTGTCAGTGAGAGAACGTCATGTACGTGTCTAATGTGTTTTAACTTGTGAGTTGCAAGAAAACTATGCCACATTCCGGCCCATAATCATAGTACAGACCTGCAAATCGAAAACCTACATGCTATAAATTAAAGGATTCAAAACAGCATTCAAAACGATCAAATCTGATGGAAATTCTAAATAAAAATTGTCGAACATGGTGTGGAAGTAACACCTCAGTTCTAAAAGGTTGTAAGGTGACCACCATATAACACTTGTGCGTTTTGCCGAGACACGCAAAAATGCAGTCACCCCCCGTATGGATGCAAGAAATCAATTAGGAATCTCTGCAGCAAATACGGATAGTGGCCCAAGCCGACGTCCGGTTTCTCAATCATGATTCAAAAAAAGGTGAGCCATTTTGCGGGCTGCTTTGAGCAGCCTGAGTGGGACTTGGTGAAACGGAAACTTCAACAGTAATAGGTGACTTTAGATGGTGAAGTTGTATTGGTCTCGCTTACCTGCTTTCCAGGGAAGACTGCTTTCTCACACCCTCGACACTGTCGCCCCAGTTCTGCCGATGAGTTGTGGGATATCCATTGCCGATGGCAGTCTGAACATTGAAAGAAGCCAAAACAGCGTTTTGTGCCTTGGTAAGGTGTTCGGAAGGTGAATCGAGGCGGTGACTGAAAAGTCATGGATTTCCTGTGCAGGCAGACCTGTATTTGTGTAGAAGGCACAATGTTACCTGCTCACAGTAGTTGATATAGTGGCCTGGCTTGTAACATATCCGGCATATGTAACCATCAGGTGGCGTGGGCGGCTGGAGTATTTCCTTCCACGCAGCCACGTCCTCGTCATTGTGGTCCAAGTCGTATCCAGATGCTTGTCCAATACTATCTCGATAGGAGATGCCGTAAGACCATGGAAAGTGCTATGAAAGATAGAGCCCATATCACGTCCACAGTGCCCCTATATCAAAAGTCAAATCAGCTCAACCCTACTCTACGTACATACCTGCTTAATGGATTTTTACGCAGCTGTCGGAAAGCAATCGTTGCTGTTCTCACTTTACCGCTGGCACTTGGACCAGTAACAGAAATGTGCATTCGCACTGCTAGTCAATCTCAGCAGGGCCAACTGGTGTGCTATGGTTCCGATATTCATCTGGACACTTGAACATTACTCGATCGAATGCTGCCATGGGCATCCAAACCCTTTTCTGTCGTCGGTGCATCGCATGCTTTTTGCGCTTGACCATGCGCAATGCACCTGTGTAATTGGTTTTGAACTCGAACCTACGTTTCTTATACTTAATCATACCTCTGGTGTGAACACAGCCTCGTGGCGACATCTGGTTCTGGAACTTCTTTCTGTGAGCACCAACCAATATTTCATCAAATCAGGGTATCTTATCTTTATGCTCTTATTCCCCAATAAGCTAAAAACTGAATACTTGGTTTCGACTACGGGCTGGGGTGACCATTCGTTAGCGAATTGTCTCCTGAGCATCTCGACTATGCAATCCCTAATGAATTGCACTTTAGTGGTCTCTGGCACGAACTGAAAGGCGGGTTTGCCAGAGAGCAGTGACCGTAAATATTCACTCGCTTTCTCCCCTTGGGTATGATGAGGGAAAAATGTGATTCACTGCATAGGCACAGTATCAGGCCCCAGGCGGAGTGTGTGCCCGTACTTTGGATCTGCACTGCGGCGGCCGGCGGTGGGGGGGGGGTGTACGAATAACCAGGGTGTTCCCTGCTTCGCTGGAAGTGAGTGTAATAATAATACTCGTGCTGCACAGTAGCTGCTATAAATGTATCCAATCAAGCTGCGTCCAATTGCTTGCAGTGTACTGAAAGTAAAGAGAGGCACTCGTTTTTTGATTTCCAACTCTCTTATCTGTACCAAAAACCTGTTACCTTCAAACTTATTTTTTCCCAACCTATAATAAAAGTCTTTAAAAAACGCTTTTGTGACAAAGTTTCTAAATGGTCAATGGGATTGCATCAGACAAGGAGCGGCTGCGAATAAATTTATCACTTCTGCCACAAAGAGACTGAATGATCTGGGCTGCTGGAGACCGATGACGTGCAAATTTGCTGCTTGTTTTAAAGCACCATAAAATAGAAGTCTGTGTTGATCAGACCACAGTCTAGAGCCTGCTTATTGCAAGAGTAAGTACAGTAGGGGGCAGCGGGCTTCCATGTTGAAAAAGGTCTTTTTTAGCGCGCTCGATCAAAATGCATGCCTTGATTATATTTCTTGGTAAGACTGCACCATTGCTGTCAGAAAAGCTTGTGAGAGCTGATGTGGATCCGCAAGAAGATGTTTGTTTCAGGCGTCCTTCATCTCTTTTCGTCAACTAATGGCCGACGCGCAAAATGCGGCGGTCATTTGGAGTTCGATGACAATGCAAAAAGTCCATTGCTACAGCTTTCAGCCGCCCTGTACGAGAAACTCGTGTCGTCCAATGCAGACAAGAACATCGTGTTCTCCCCAGTTTCTGTTGCTCTCGCTCTGTCTCTGCTCGAATATGGTAGTTCGGGACAGAGTCAAGCAGAATTAAGCAAGCTTCTGTTTGATGCGACGACCCAGCGCTCTTTTTACGAATCTTTGCAACAGCAGTTGGAAAAGCCGCTCGGAAACATCACCCTGAAGTTGGCAAACGGTCTGTTTCTGAATCAGAATTTTAAATTGAAAAGAGCCTTTTCCTCGTATGCCAAGTCCTGTCGAAAAGCTGAGGTAGACAGAGTGGATTTCAATAACGCCGAAGCAGCGGCCAAAAAAATCAATTCTTGGATTGCCAATGCCACTGAGAATAGAATTCGCGACTTGATAAGCCCAGTGATCTTGAAAAATGGCCAAGCCGTATTAGTCAATGCCATTTATTTCAAGGCGTCCTGGCATTACGAAATGCTTCTTCTAAAGGACAAAAAGGAATTCTACAGTTTTGGAAAGAAGGATAGAGTACAGCAAGTAAGACCTGATGTTAGACGCCGAAGCTTCCTCCTAGCATGACTGCGCATTACTGCAGGTACTCTTCTTCGGTTCAACTGGATATTACCCCTACTTCAAGCTCCCTCGGGCACACGTTGTCCAAATACCGTACCATGAAAACCACCTGTCCTTCTTGATCATCTTACCAGAAGCTCGCGAGGGAATTGAGGAGCTGGAAAGAGAAATCAGTGGATTGCGAGCTCTGAAACTCGAGCCTCGCAGGGTTGCCTTACAGCTTCCTCGATTTTCAATTCGGATCAGGAGTTCCATGAAGGAATATTTGGAAGACTTGGGCGTAAAGCACGTTTTCACAGATGACGCTGACTTGAGCCGGCTGAGCGACCAGCGGTTAAAAGTGTCCCAGGTCATGCACGAAGCATTCATAAAAGTAGGCCCTTTTCTCATTCTCTCTTGCTCAACGATAAGATTCGACTATCGCAAGCTTTTTAGGTAAACGAGAACGGCACCGAAGCAGCTGCTGCCACCGCGATAGTAACAATTCCGGTAAGCCTGCCGCTGCCGCTGCCGCTCCCGCAGCCGATCCCAGTCATTGCTGATCATCCATTTATCTTTGCCCTTTTGCATCAGTCCACCCGGGCTCCTCTCTTCATCGGAAAGGTGAACTTTGTTGAAGAAGTTGATTAGGTCATGTGACGATTGAAGGTGGTCGGTAAAATAGATGGCGGTTGCTGTATTCTTGAACTAGCGTAAATGCGCTGATGCAATGCGCGGGAGGATGAAAAACAGCCTTACTAACATTACTATATGTTTTCTTTGGGAATGTACTCGCGGCCTATGCTGTAACGTGGAGGGCGTGTATATTCTCAAAGAAAGCAGGTTATAAGCAGGTTACTTGCTTCAACGTCTTCTGTTCCCTTTATTCCTCTCGTTCTTTCTCTCCGATGTGATACTGCCAGTTTCTATGGCTTTCATCCTTTTGAAATCCTCGGATCGCCCCAGGGCAAACAAGAGCTGACCAAAGAATGGCTCAAGCCGCAGGAACAGTGCCACGCAGTCCAGGGCACCTTGCGATATCGTTATTGCCACCACGCCACAAGGGCCTTATAGACTCACAGTTCAGGGAGCAGCCGCGCGTGCTGGCTGTCAAAGGGGTTCTGACGGACCTGATCGTGAGCCTAGAGTGCTCATGGAGCAAGTCCAGACCAGGAGTTCAAGACCAGTCCTCTACTGATGCCTGCAACTAAACCAGACACTCGACCTCTATCTCGTGATGGCCCTGAAGCATGGCCGTGCCCTGAAGGCTCATTTATATTGGCCAGCGAGTTCTATGTGACAGAGCCATGGCTATACTTAACGTATTCTCAGGCTCCCGGACTGGCGATGAAACCGATTCAGCTGGCTGGAAGCAAACGGATTCCTAGCCAACCACAGGCCAGACTTCAATGCCAAGTGACGATTTTTTTAAGTGCTATCGCAAAAAAGTAAATTGGAAGTTAATTGTAAGCACGAGATGCATCAAGGCGCAAAGCCTACTCAATCCAAAATAAAAACCCCGCACCAGCACCCCCACAAAAAAAAAAAAAAAAAAAAAGAAAAATTTTTTTCGGGGGAGGACCCCCCCCCCCCTCCAAAATCCTCTTTTCTCTCTCTCCCTCCCTCCCCCCCCCCCTAAATGTGTAAATGTGTGGGTAAATGTGCGTCGGGGTGAGGTTTTATGGCGGCCCAGACCAGCCCGCCGCAGAAGACACTGCTCCTTGAAGTAAGCCGGGCAGCGGTGCTCGCCTTCATAGCCAGGGTCGGTGTGGTGCTCGTGATCTCTACAGTGCTTGAAGAAGCCGTTACTAACGGCTGTAAGTAAAAAATCTGTACAATAGAAAATGCTCTATTTCTCACGCAAACAAAAAAACTGGTGGAATAAAGATTTTACCAATCGAAAGAGCTTGAAAAACTGCATGGGATGAAGCTATTTTTCAGACTGTATAACTCCTCAGCGGCTAGCAACATCAATCCAGGACTTGGTAGTTACCCAGAATGAGAGCGTGTACAACTGGTTGATGGATACTTAATACGAGTGACCGTCCCTTTGAATTTCTCCTCCGTTGTGAATTTTCACCCGTTTTGATGCTACAGCAGCGTTAAAAGTGTAAACAAACCATTCCTGGCAACGCTCGAGTGACTCGTTATCAAGGGTGAGCACCCTATCGCCCAGCATCGACCGAACCGGCCGAACCGAACCACCGGATTGGCGATTTTTACCGAACCGAACCGAACCGGCTTTTTTGGACCGAACTACCGAACCGAACAACCAATTTCGGTTTTTCTCTTTTATTGGACAAAAACGCGGTCATTTTGTTTGAGGTTCCGTTTTAGCTATAAATTTCTCTGTCCCTTTTTCTTGATTATCTGATCCTTCCTTTTATTATCTTCAAAATTTCAATTCGAAAAATGGTTGAAAAGAAGTGACTTCTGAATATTTTGAAAATATCGGGTGCCATAAAGAATGAAACTAACATAACTGGCTAGTTTTCTACGGAAGTAGTCGCGTTGTAGTAAACTTTACACTAACACAGAAAGATAGAGCATTTGCTTCATCGGGCAGTGCACCACCAAATCAGTGTTCATAACACTGCACAACAAATGAAAAGTCAATGCCTTAGAAATTTAGTTACACCGCTGGTCATGTCGGGTGAGGTCACAGTCAATGATTCCGTTCATATGGAAATGGTTTGCCAGCAGCTGAGTCATATGGAAGAAAGGTATTTGGGAACAACTGGACATCTCAGCAAGATGGCGCGAAGGCTCAAACGCGCAAAGATTCAGAGAAATGGTGCAGGGATCACTTTCCCTGATTTTATCGAAGCTAAGCGTTGGCCTCTGAATAGGCCCGATTTGAACCATTAGACTACTCAGTCTGGGAAGAATTTGCTTATGCAATGAACTGGGATCGAGTAAAGTCCGAAGCAACTCAAAAAGTTGAGTTAAAGCTTGCCGAAACGAATTCGTTTGGATATTGTGAAAAAAGTTGTGACAGTTGGTACTTCGCCTATATCGCGTTTTAAAACGGATGGTGAATATAATGGCTAGCAAAATAGGTCAAACGGACTCAGAATCGAATGCTGCACACAATGGTGTCAAATTTACCGCGATAACTTGCAGATTAAGGCTGGTAGAAGACGAAACATTTGCGGGTCATTCATTATGGCACTCGATACAGATGATGATACTTTATATCGGATGCGCTACGGGTAACCATAGAAAATTCGGTTCGGTTCGGTAGGTAGGTTCGGTTCGGTCGGCTCGGTCCGGTTCGGTTCGGGCTCGGTGAGATTTGAGAAAAAGTTCGGTAAGGTTCGGTCCGGTGCAAAAACCGTGTTCGGTCGATCCTGGCCTATCGCCGAATTTTCTCATCAGCCAACCGCACTTCTTTTTCAAATGGCAATTTGATCAGCTGTGTGACAATGAATGATTTTATGCTTTGTAGACTCGATCTTCATGTTCTTGGTCAATACTTGGGCAAAAAATCTTGCCGAAATTTCGAGTCTAGCTCCAGCTTGTTGAAGGGACAGAACATCATTGAGATCAACTCTCTTGACAACTGACTTCAGTTTCGTCTTGGTGAGCTTCCGAGAGGCAGGACCAAATTCTTCTTGGCTTTCAGCTTGCAATCCATTCGCAAACTTCGGACGACGTCGTCGACAGTGATTTTTTGGACTCCTTTGGCT
The DNA here is from genome assembly GCA_030248295.1 of Mesodorylaimus sp. YZB2_4. Classification (NCBI taxonomy): domain Eukaryota; kingdom Metazoa; phylum Nematoda; class Enoplea; order Dorylaimida; family Dorylaimidae; genus Mesodorylaimus; species Mesodorylaimus sp. YZB2_4. The sequence continues at coordinate 65,808 of JASANH010001263.1, forward strand.
TGAACGTAATGAACTGCACACAGTATAGTGTTCTAAGATGGAAATTCACTTTGTAGAAGTTGTACACGGGCAATCTTCAGGCCAGCTTATTTAAAGGCATTCTTCACAATAAGACCAGTTATGAGGGAAGTGAAAAGGGCAGTGGCCGATTCAGAATTTTCTGGGCTATCTCCCAGGCTGTTCGGGGTAAAGTGACTGCTTCGTTCTTGCCGTAACTAAGGCCGTTTTAGTTTGTGCAGATTTTTTACGAACACCCGTTAGTGCACTTGATCTTTTGTGTCCTCGAATGAACGATGCCCGTCTGCAAGGTGCTTTATAATTGTACAGTTCTCAAGTCCTCAAGTCCTCAAGTTGTAGGTTCAATAAGTTCTCAAACGGTCGAACCTAGGCCGGGTCGAGCCGCTCAAAAAATTGAATCTCCCGCCTATTCAGGTAGAATCTTTGAGACCTTTGAAACCGCTAGGCAAGTAGGCAAGTAGTAGACCTTGCACGTGCACTGCAATGTCCTAAACGAGCCTTCATCCAACCTGGGGGGGGGGGGGAAGGACTAGCGATCCGATGAATGCGTGCTGCCTCCAGTAATTGTGGCATTGTATCCCATTTTATTCCAAGAAATCGTTCCATTCATTCGTTTCCCGCAATGCACAAAGTATTGGACTTGTACGAAGACTTGTGCAAAGTTCCCAGCGTGACTGGCGGTCGTGTCCATGTCGGCAATAGTAATGGGTCGAACGTGGTGGGAGTAAGTGAACTGGTGCTGTGCTAGAAGCTAGCCATAGGAGCCAGAGATGGGCCCTTTACTTTATTCCATGCCCCATCGCAGCAGAGGCAATATAGGAAGGAAAGTGCAGGCTGGTCAGACGAGGGAAAGGGATCAGGGGACAGCTGGGAAAACGGGAGAGATGAAATCAAAAAATCGAAGAGGAACGATCTCTGGTCTTCCAGTGCTGTTGGATTTGAAAGACAGGAGTTGGGAGCAAGGCCCAGCCAGCATGCCTGTCAGGACCTGACATCTAGAACATTGTTCAAGTGGTCAAACCTGCTGACTGTCTGTTTCAGATCCAGTCACTGTGGTCCAGCCGGGACTTGACAAGAAATGAGAATATAAAATTTGTTCGAAACCATGTCGTGCAATTGGCCGACACCAACCAGGTCAAAGTTATCCATCGATCGAGACCCGAGGAACTGAACGAGTAAACGTTTCTTTGACCTCTCAAAGCTGACCCAAATTCCGGTTTGTTTTAGGCTCGGTCGGTTCGTAAGCCCTTCTGGGAAGCTGACGGCATTTTTGCGGAAAGTAGCTCCAACTAAAAGATCAAACGCGGAAAAAGAAAGCGATCGATGCGAAATGATCGAAGTATACAACAATGACACTGGACGAAAACAATCTACCGTCAATTTAAAACCGCCGGAAAAACATGGGAAAGTACATTTAGGAGGTAAGATAAACTTCGGATTTATTTGTGGTTTCTATATTCTTCTGCTTATTTCAGATTTTGGTTCCATCGAATGGTCGCATGGCGAAGGACATTTACTGTACGTGGCAGAGAAGTTTCGTAAACCCATTGGGTTCTTCGATCCTAAATTCGACGCATCAACAGCAGAGAACTGGGAAAAGGAGCATGTCGTAAGTTGATTTTTATGTAAAGCTGCGTAGTTCTGATCGACCTACGTCAATCGATTATCGATCGACTGCTTGCTCAGTTCAATATTTCTTTAGGGCGAAGAATTTTTAGAAAGGGAGAGTTGGGGCGAACAATTGAAAGAAATTGTTGAACCTAAACTTTTCACTTTGGACGTGCTAAGCGAAACGATCGTAGCCTTGGAAAATTTACCCCAAGATGTCTCTTGTGCTGAGGTAAGTTCATTCTTGTTGGGAGCAAGGCTTATGGTTTTATTGGTTTGCATTTTAGGCAATTTGGACGCCAGAAGATAAGGGAGTCATTTTCATCGGGTTGAAAGAGAGGCCATCGAAACTGGGCCGAATTTATTGCTTTAATAGAAGGTAGAGGGCTTCTTTTGTTGACACAGTAGAGGAATGTACTCGATATGAATGTCATGCTTTCTAATTTTAGCTCTTCATTTTATTACTACGAGTTCAAGGATGCCAGCTGCACCCAGTTTGGTAATAAAGCGTCGGACGTGGCTCTCAGGTCACCGAGGTTCAGTTTGGATCACTGTGCATTTGTTTACATCGAAGCTAAAGCTGGCGGACCCCACATGAAAGGCGAGAAACTTATGCTGGTATGTAATCAGATCATCCGTCCGTTTTCTTCTAAGAAGATTTTTTGTTTTAGTGTGACTGGACCTCAAAATCAACTCGATGCGTTGTGGACATTGTCCAAAAACCAGCAAAACCAGCTGACTTTCCTGGACTCTATGCGGTTAACCTACCGAAGCGATGTTGGGCTAATGACAATAACCGAGTTGTCTTATCGACTATTTGGGGGTCGAAATCAGTACGTTTTGACAACAAATCATTGTCTATGCTTGGCTAGCTTATATCCTTGCAGGAAATCGTTGTGGTGTCAACGCAGACCGGCCGAGTTACCAAGATCACTAATACTAGTAAGCCTATCGTGCCTAATTTTTTCCTTCATTCATCTTGCTTATTCAGCTGGGTTCGAAGGCGCGTGGGACATTCTCGATGTGTATCGAGATTCGCTTTTGGCCACCCGCAGTTCACCAAATAAGCCACCAGTGTTGTTATTCGCATTACTGCCTCCTGACGGGGAAGAGGAGAAGACAGTTTGGCACTCGCTGGATGAAACGACGGGAGAAGAATTTTACGAGCGTTTGAACAAAGAAATCATTTGGTCGGTACCCGGCTTTCGCCGATCATCAAAGCTAGGTGACGTTGCTGGTTTGGGTAAGCTGAAATTCTGATATGGCTTCTACGGTGAGATGACTTTGAGGATTTAGGTGACTTGCAATACGAGGCCGTTTTCGTATGTCCAGCCAAGGGCGATCGGTTGCCATTGATTGTATGGCCCCATGGAGGGCCGCATTCGGCGTACTTGACTAACTGGCTGTTAGCGAGCGCTTTCTTCGCGCAGTTGGGATACGCGATTCTGCGAAGTAAGGATAGAAATATTTGACATTCAATAACCAGCTTTATTCGGCTAGTTCAGGTGTTTTATCTTATATTAGTTAACTACCACGGCTCCATTGGATACGGGGAACAAGCACTAAATAGTCTTCCTGGCCGAATCGGTACTACAGATGTATTGGATTGCCAGGTGCGTAGTGCTGCTGTGAGGCATAGTAAATAATAGGCGTCCTGAGGTGTTTGTGGATAGATTAGTAGTCGAATATGGCGGGCAGCGTCAGAACAGAAGAGACAAGACGGGAGGCTGACTTGAAGAATAGTCCTTAGGGTCTTCCCCCTCTGAATTTCGTTAGCTGGTGAGCCATCGTGGACGGTTTGATTTACAGTAGCCGCATTTTAATTACGCTTTCTTTACTCACCTTACGACTGACTATATTTCGACTCCCGTCTCCAGCACTGGTTGATTCCTCCCACCGCCTTATGGAAGGTCAACGAGGGTTTGGGGTTTCACTAACCTGTATCCATGGGTGGGGTTAGAACCAGGGAGGTTTTCTGTTTTGTCGACCATTCTCTATGAGTTCTGTTGGCTTCGCTTTCAGCACGCTGTCGAAACTATACTTAATTCCTGTGATCGCTTGGACCGCAAAAACGTCGTTCTGTTTGGCGGCTCGCACGGAGGCTTCCTCGTTACTCATTTGATTGGTCAATATCCTGATTATTACAAAGCGTGCGTCGCGCTGAACCCTGTTATTAATGTGGCGAGTAAGGACTGACTGCGCATGCCTAATTCTCATAACTGAAGGTGTATTTTCTATTTGCAGCTATGAAATCAAGCACTGATATTACGGATTGGTAAGTACTATTTAGTCTATAGATGGGTTTTGTAAATAGTCGCTTGCTCCTTCAGGTGCTTGGTCAGTGCTTTTAGTGAAGACCTAAAGACTGATAGAGTATTGACGCCAGAGCAGTATGTAGCAATGTGGAAGATGTCACCGATCAGCCACGCAGAAAAAGTAGGTGGTTCGTTTATTTCGAACAGGTTTTGGAGACAGTAATTCGTAATTCGTAATTCGTAACCGTAATTCGTTTTAGATCAAAACTCCCTTGATGATACTTATCGGAGAACAGGACTTACGGGTGCCGCCAGATCAGACGAAGGAGTTAGCCGCCATATTACGTGCTAGAGGAGCAAAAGTCAAGTAAGTCTTGTTTTGCTGGTGTGTCACTGATCATTAGCAACGGGCTCCTTTTTACAGAGTATTACGTTATCCGGGTAATTCGCATCCGTTAGCTGCCATTGATGCTGAAAGCGATTTCATGATCAATGTTGCTCATTGGTTTGAAGAACATATAGGTGAAGGAACGAAGCTGTGAGATCTAACTTTTGGTACCTATAGCGAATGTTGGATGAAGAATACGTGGTAACCCAGCACTGGTAGTAAAGTTAATGAAAATCCTAGATTAGTTGTGACTGCTTGTTCTCCGCGGAAGGACGCACGAATTTGCGGAAGCAGTTCTCAGATCGCTCGCATCGATTTGAGTCATCGGATGCCGACCTTGATTTTTATGACGTACATAAATAGGACTAAAGCTTGTAGTGTCTGAAGCAGCTCAGGCACGTGGCCAGTATTGAAGTTGGGGTGCTAATCAAAAAAACCGAAAATGTTACGGGATTTTCACCTGAGTGCGCAGCACTCGTTCTCAATCGATCGAGGGCGCCGAGGAGTGGGGTGTGGGAAGAGGCAAAAATTTTAATTTTTTAGATTCTTCCACAAAATTCACGCATCAGCTTGTCATGTCATGCCATGTCATACTTGATCCATAGCCAAGCAATATGCAGCGCACTCGAGAGCTAAGGAACACATATTTGGCACTCACTTTTTACCCAGGCGGGAGTCGAATCCTCCCTGTAAGTGCGCACCCAGCATGAGAGGCAGGCGCCTACCGCCAGGCCACATTTCTTCGAGCATTCAAGCAATATGCGTATAATCGGGGTATAAATGTCTCAAATGTCTGAATGGGGGATTAGAAGACGCCATTAAACTCCATCCAAAATGTGGTAAAATGTGCCACCTTGACTCAGTTTCTAATGTCGTAGGGGAGGGGGAGTCCTCCTGGCTGCAGCAAAATGGGTGTTGGCGAAACGAGTATCATTCTTTCTAATGCTTCCAATTCTTCCTAATGCAGCATCATGAATGGGGTCAGAGCATCATGATCGGTCAGAGCATGTTTCAAAGTCCCCGTCTTCTAGGTGCGGCAAAAAGCTTACGATGGAACCTATCTGACTTTGGCACCCAGAATCGAGTCACATAAAATTTAAAGATCACAAATGACCATAGAAACTACTTGCTAAAGTTTTAGCTGCTAATGGACAAGCGTTAAACTGTGACTAGCGGTCAAAAGTCGACAATTGCCGATTGCCTCAATTTCCGTCAGTGCGAATTGTATTCTTGCCTCACTAGTGCTAGAATTCGATAGATAGAATGTGAACCGTGCGAAGTTCTTTCAAGACGGGTCGAAGTGGACTGGAATACGTAATAGATCTCGAGCGAAAATGACATTTTTACCAATTTCGGATGCACGCTTTTACTAATAGCGTTCTTTCTTCAACACGCGACTGACAGGAACCACACTTCACTCGGCACCATGACTTTGCATTCACATTCCCATGGTTTCGATCGCGTTTGCAGTCGACTGTCTCATGAACTGAGATACTTCGCTAGCGACTTCCAGATTCAGTTTGGCTTCCCAGGCCAAGGCCGCCGACTCATTCTCTTGAAACCACGGTGAAACAGAACGAGCATCGATTGGACACGAGCTCGTCGTTCAGCACGGGCTCGTGTCCAATCGACAGTATGGGTGCTCCTGGAACAAGCACGCGGAACGGGCCACTCCTTGATCACGCTGTGTAGCACTTCACAAAAAGTCGTTTAACCGATAACTGATCGAGTCAGAAGCAAAGGCACGGCGGCAAATAACAGCTGCAGACAAGCAGATACATTTGTTTTTTCTCTGACTTCCGACCGCATCTTAACTCAGGTCTTCTAGCAAATCATTAATTGCACAAATGCAAGTTAGCAGTCGGTTTCGAATGCTTTCCAATTTGTGCAGCTGCTGGTCTTGATTTTCTTTCGTCTTCGCTTGCATGGTTTCCAAGAGTGCCATGTGAGAAGTTGCTGACCCTCTGAGTTGCTGAAAAGAGAAAGACTCCTTTCTATTTAGCAGGGGAGGGATGTGGGAGTGTACACAGCCTACCCCCCTCGTGGTTCCTGGGCTGATGGGAGGTGTCTGCCTTTAACGCCAGATTATGGGGATGTTCGACTCGCGGCCGAGTAATCATTTCACGGTAATTTGCCCCATCACCCTCGAGCGCGCATTGGTGATGAGGTAAAACAGGAAGAGAAATAGAGGAGGAGGAACCACCGCTCTGTACAGCATTGATAGCTCTTGTGCACTGCGCCCTTGAGTGCATTTCAGCGATGCTTGGCGGCAGCAAATAACATGAAATACAATGACATGCAAACTCGAAGATGAACGAACACGTTATACACCAAATAATTCGCCCAGCTTAATTTCAGTATGGCCCTGGAGACTTTGATGTGGAAGGTCTTCGCCAGATTTACCTGTAAACGAGACCTCAATACTTCATTCTGGCTACCTTTCGTCAAAGCACACTGTTTCGTTTCGGCCACATTCTTCTCCAAGTCGTTCTGCCAGCGTTGTACGTTCGACAACTTGAACTTCATTCTGCTATTCTAGACTCGGTCTGTTCTGCGATCTGGATCTTGAGAGGGAAAGTTTATTCGGGTACATCGCAACGGAAAACTTCGAATCCAGTTGTGTTTTATGGGTGAAGGAATTGTTATTTTCAAGTTTGCTGGAAAGTAAAACTTCAAGAAGTCGGAGGCTTTGAGGCTTTCGTTTCAGCCGCAGGCAGTTAGCATGTTTTTTCTGCTTCTCACTTGTATCGACTTATGTCGGCGAATCTTCTAAACGCTCTTTCGTAATCTTATACGACCGTGTTGCGCAAATGCTACTGCTGATCGTGAGAGCGGATTCGTTCTCGTGCCATGACAAGTCCCGCATGAAAGTATAAGGTAACTAGTGCATTTGGTCCTATTGAGAGAGTACAGCGTGTTGGTACGGAATATACTTTCTATATGAAGGGACACGGACAGTTGGCAGTGGCTATCTCCACTTAGAACTGTATCAAATGCGAATGAGGGAGGAGAGTCTATCAGTCCTCTTCTCCGGCTCATATTTCTCGCTTTTAACTTGGCTACCTGGCCCCAGCAGGAAGCAGGAACCTTAAAAATGATTTAGGAATGACAATTCCTTCAGGCACGTCCACCATGTAAAAGCCTTATGACGTAAAGTATCGATTACAAAATAGGTGCTAACTCCGTATTTCTTGTGTAGATGCAAAAGAAAGGTGAACGACTTTGCTGAATGTGCAACTTTTCAACTCTGAATCCAAACTGAAAAACGCATACGCTGACGCAGACTATCTTCGCCCGCAAAGGAGCTTGCTCATTCAGAGCGTGACAAAGTTTCAAGAAGGAGCGAATGCCTGCAGAAGAGATTCGAGTAAAGGTGGAGCAGCGAAAATGAAACGCATTGGATGGTACACGAAACTTGTATTCCCGATGTTCTGTTGGCCATGTCGACCGATCTATGCCTCTATACATCCTATCAGGTACGATCAAACGGTTTGCTATAGCCTCTCACATCTTGCTTGTGTCTTCCAGAGCGGTCATACTGATCATGGCGTTTGTCGTGTGGGGCATTGGAACGATCTTTCTGATCGGAATAGCGGTGGCTTGCATTTTGGCCACCTGCAATTCCTATGTGTAAGTCATACCTCCTGAAGTGCACCCTCCATCATATATGCAGTGTGTCTATTTCAGATACGCGATACTTCTTCCAGTGTCCATATTCTGTATGATCCTAGGTTATATTCTTTTCCACTGTTCCTGGGCTGCCTATTTATTGGATAAGCCTGACGTAAATGCAAACTTGGACCGGGAATCGAAGAAGCCTGTTGGTTCAGTGGCGCTGAATACTTCAGACCAGATCCATATCAGTCATACGGAAATGAATGGGGTCTTATCTTTAGTAAAGGAGCAGGAGTGTGGCTATTGGAAATTTGTGCATGACGAACCATGGCAAAAGAAGTGTAGCTTTGACACCCTGCAGTAAACAAACTTGTTGATAATTGATGTGGTCGGCACAGGCTCCTTGGAAATCTGCAGGTGACTGCTTTTAAGGATATCACACCGCATAGGTTGCTCTCTCCATTATGGAGAGAGCAATATCGGAACAGAATATCTGCAATGGATCTATCTATATCTGCTCTCTCCATTACATCGTCCATTCTAACTCACGAGCACAACTTTTCTTGCCCGACGGTAAACAGTTTGCGCAGCACGCAGTGCGAACTGCGCATAACTGAATAGAGCTTGTGCATTGGGTTTGTTCTACGAGACCTCGATACGAGACATGACAGGATTGGGTAAAGATCGTTAGCTTTGCGTTTCGTAGGCTCATCATGATGGTTCGGAAATCTACAGTACCCTTCCCACCCAACTCTGCACCATCAAGCCGTTTCGGTTTGCGTCACGCTACCCAACACACATCTCACAGAACTCAACGTGGATCACAGGCCATCACGAATCATTTGCCTTCTTTGACGAACTGGAAGTCGTTGTCCCAATCGAACGGGTCTGTGAAACGGACGCTCTTGACCGTGCACATTCTTTGCAGCGTGTTCTCGATCAGACGGTAGTCGGGCTCGTTCGCGTATCTGATATCGGGTGCTGTCAGGTTGATAAGCAATCTAGCGCAGGCTGTGATTACCCCAGTCCGTCCAAGTACCCGCCGAGGATGATCATGATCTCAGCCCAGATGGGGCACAGTTGCTCGAACGGCTTCGTCTCTTTCATCTGGAACACGATCTCGGGCTCGGCTTCGTTGCTCCACGACAGGCCCCCGTTTCCCCACTCGGCGATCGTGTAGTAGAGCGACCAGATGTCGTCTTTCCGTCCCAGGTCCTTCATTCGGCGGGTCGCCTTCGAGGCGTATCGAACCGTACCTCGGAAGCCCGCCGTTTTCCGCTACGGACGCACCTTTCCGTTCACCAAGTGCTCGCGACACAGACCGTAGTCGAGCAGGTACACCACCGCCGCGTTCGCCTTCGAGCCACCCATCGCAAAGTTCGACTGAAACGAAAGAAGACTCACGCTGGGTCGTGGGCGTGCGATGCAAAGTCACTTACGGCCTTGATGTCGCGGTGCAGCCAGCCGATGTTCTGCAGGTCTCGTATGGATTAGAGGCATTGGATGGCCAGTCGCATCGCCGTGCTCGCCGAGAATCGTTTCACTGGCATCGGGCATCGCCGCCGCAAGCATCGCCAGGTAATTGAAGTCTTTGCCGATCCTTCAAGCCGCAACGTACATCGGGCTGTGTGGTCGGTCTGGAATTGAAGACCGCCGTTAGGAAGGCCCGATCCGACAGGAAACTCGACTCACCCTGCACCGATCGCAAGACGGTCGATTCTAGGGACAGCAACGGGGTGGGGCATTTCAGGCTCTCGATCTTGACCGCGACCCATCCGTCGTCCATCGTCACGTCCCGCGCCTCGTAGACTTGGCCGAACGAGCCACCGTGCAGTTTGCGGACCTAAATCGAGCGCGATGCTGTACTGGTCGAGGCAGAAGAGTCTCAACGACTTACCACCTTGAACCGTCCCGCAATCACGTAGTCTGCCGAGAAGTAGTCGGGCTCTGTCGCGTCCCCCGTCGGTCCCGCCGCATGCGCTTTTGGATCGAAGAGCCTCGTCATCTCGCGATGCATGAACATCATCAGCACCGCCTTTCTTCGCTGAAACCGAACAAGGATGTTATCGTTGGGACGAAATGAGAAAAAGCCAACTTACCTCGTCGTTGTCCATGGAGGCCATCTTCGTGTCGGCGTGTTTCTTCAACGTCTTCTGCGATTCGCTCGTCGGCCGAACGGCGACCAGATTGGCCCGCGCACTCTGCGCCAACTTCGGCTTTTGCATTTGTACTTTCTTGAGAGGCCACGGCATGGTTTCTTCTCGATTAGACTCGACGCTCGAACCAACTCTTCGACAGCTTCTAACCGACCGCTCACGACAAATGCGGACACTCGAATGAAACCTCCAAGAGAGGCTCGCGTGCACCGTGCCCGACTTTACACTGCTTCGTTAGTAGCCACAATGTCACAAAACGCGCCACGATGGGTACAACCACATACGTGTATGTATTTACATTCATTTGGAAGCATTGTAAAGTCCTTTACACCGCCGAGAGGTCTTGCTGTCAGCAGTTCGCCGATGCGTATCGAAAGCGTGACAGGAATGCGGTGATGGCAAAAGATTGGTCTCAGCTTACGATTAGAGAGAATCAGGAATGCGCCAGCTTTTTTTCTGCCAGAAATTTGCGTATCATGTATTTCCATATGGACTGCCTACATGGATCCTGCATAGACCTCGGGGCGCAGGATCCATGTCCTACCATATCTGGTAGACATAGGAAAGAATATGCAGCTAAGAATGAGACGTACAAGCGCTGCGATTACACCAGCGGCTGAAAAACAGCAAAACTAGTTGACGCTTCCCAGCCAGGCGCGATCAATAATTCCCCCATGGGCCGCCAGGCACTGAGGTTATACATGGAGCCATGGTGGAACTGTGAGGCGTGTAGTGTTCGCTCTACCTAGGCCTGACCTTGCCTCTGCCGTGCTCACTGATAACCGGTTATCAATGTATCACGCCAGTTTAACGAAAACCAGGAACATTCTAGAAGATTCAGATGCGTACTAACAATAAGACTACCGCCAGATTATGAAAGGGCCAGCAAAGGCGCACACGCACAGTCACAAAACAGCTGGTCAGTATCAAGGCAAATCGAGAACCAGTCCAGGCTAGTCAATACCTCTACAATTTGTAAAATACGCGGGCGCACGTGTGATTGGAACCTGTGAATATAGCGTAGTTGATTCACCCGCACCAGGGGAGATGAGTCCAAAAAAAGCGAGACAGAAATCTTGGGAAGTCGTCCTGACCCACCAAGCAGGCTTGGCGGTCCTCTGTCCCGTCCCCACCCCAAGCCTTGGGCAAGACTGTGGAGATGCGGGCGACATGTGAGCCAACTGTTGTACAGGACGGGTGGCTTGCCCTCATATGTGCTGCTCATCGAGTGTTCTCCGCGCTAGTAGATTCTCTACAGTGATATATTGAAGAGACCTGCATAAACAAGGGGAGGGGCGATTCTTAGCTCCTAGTAAATGTTGGAATTTTATGTGAACGATGCTATATGTCTGTTTCGAAAGTGACCAGCTTTATCACATACGAGAGGCCCTATTTGATTGGAAGCCTCCCTGCGGCCCGCTTCATATGGTTGGTTCAAATCCTCGAACTGTACGTTGCCATCGTGCATCCTGGTTTATTATCTAGATCAGCAATCGTCGCATGCGGTCGTGTGGACACTCCGTGTCAATGGCATCGGGGAGTGCCATGGAGAAAGAGGACAGCGAGTTTTCGAATCGACTGATCAAGCAGCTGCGGATGAGCATGCCACTCCGGTTGGAGCCGGGTTAAAAGCAATTGAAATCGGGCGCCTGATCGATCTGGCCGCAGAATATTGGATTATCAGTCGTACATTTGGAAAACTGCAAGTGCTTTAAGGTATCGAGGCCCACCTTGGTGTAAACTCGCATTAAGGCGAGCAATATATGCAATTGAGGGAGAGATATAGGGACGATGTAATGGAGAGAGCATTAAGGATATCACACCGATAGGCACAAGCTTTGCTTCGCCGGGCTTCTGGCAGCACCTAGCTTAATAATAGAGCGCCAACATAGGACCATGGTCTAGGAGATAAGATGGTCAAGTTTGAGGTCGGTTGAGGGATAATTCCTCCGGCAGCTACCTAAATGACCCGACACTTGCCACTGATTTTACACCCGTCGAAGAAAACATGACATAAAAAACTCACACTATGTCACTCATCGCCTAATGACACAATACGATAAAGCAAGAAGGCAGACCTGTATTCACAATCCACTGGCTCATCGTATGGGCCGCAATCTATTTGCCTGAAGGCTTGGCCTCGCTGAGAGGCTGCTGTTGAACGGCGTGCTTTGCCCTCGAACCGATTGATGATCGAAGCTTCTGATTGGCGCTCGTTTTCAATGACCGGGGTCTAAAGCATGTTTTTCAGCGAAAGAAAAATCTAATGCCAAAAATCTTACCTAGAACAAGGCAAGGCCCCTGTGCTCGCCATCAACTTCAAGATCGGGCCTAGGACGATTGGCATAGCCATGATTTCAGCTACGGTTGGTCGTTTGCTAGGATCGCGTTCCATTAATCGAAGCATCAGTAAGCGCATGTCTTCGCTGCATGTATCCGGAATCTTGCCAATATCTCCCCGCATTATCTTCATGACTAAGGCGCCCATGGTCTACAGAAAACGACGCAAGATTAGGTAAAGGTGCTTGGTAAAAGGCTGAAAGCCTGCTTAGTACGGGCTACATCAATGTCAAGGCGTTTTAATCTGCCGACCCAGTCGCAGAGATGCCCCTAACAGCATCTATGTGTGCATGTGGTATGAGGTGCCCACACTTTACTCTGATCGCGAGTAGCATTGACCATATCGATATAACATACCATAGTATCCAGGGTCGTGGCCTAGGGGGTCAAGGCGTTTGCGCACTTATGTACATGGGAGGGCTCGACTCCCACCTCGGTAAAAAATGATTGTCAAATATGTGTTCCTTAGCCCTCGAGTGCGCCTCATGGGGCTTGGCTATGGATAAAGTATGACATGACATGACATGACATGTATCCTTGCCAAACTAGCACTATCAGTCCCCTCTGTCGATGGTAGTATCACTGGCGCAATCGACAGGGAGGATATTACTCCAAGATGGTAGGCCAATTCTGACACTCACCTCAGCATCAAAGGCTCGCTTTAAAGTAGCTAGTTCGTACAACACGCATCCCAACGACCAGATATCGCTTTTTTGATTATACGGTTTCCCTTCGCAAATCTCAGGGCTCATGTACGACGGAGTACCGAGGACCTAAAATCACTTTCCATTTTCAAGACAGCTGCTAAGAAAACCTCCAGGCACCTCACCGTCGTAGCTTTGCTTTTGGTATTCGATAATATTTTGCTGATACCAAAGTCGGACAACTTGCAAATAGTACGATTTCGATTGAGTAAAATATTTTGGGTTTTCAAATCGCGATGTAGGACTTGTCTGGAGTGCAAGTGATGTAATGACAGGACGATTTGAGCAAAGAGCTGTAAGATTTGTTCCTCGTCCAACAAGTGACCATTGCGTTCGCTTAGGAAATCGGCTAGCGTTCCACCATCAGCGTATTCCATGACAATGCATAAATTATCATCATCGAAAAAATACTCGTAATAGCCGATAATAAATGGAAAATTGAACATTTGCAACGTCTTGGCTTCCCCCAAGGCTGCTTGACGTTCACTGCTAGTTTTTAGTTCGACCGGGATTTCTTTGATTACAACACGCTTACCATCCGACTGGCGGATGTACAACGAAACAGTGCTGAAAGACAGCGTAAGTAAGCTGGGGCTTATCAATGATTAAGCGTGATCAGCTAAAAGAACCAATCTTACCCATGAGCCCCACGGCCAATAACTTTTATCTTTTGGTAATTATCCATTTATGGAATCGACAAGAAGGGTTTGTACGAGAACCTACTGCGCAGCACTATCCTAGGCCCACTGACTCGACAAGGGTTTTCACTAACGTATATAGGATGAAGGAGAGGACGGCGAAAGATGGCTGAACTGGTTTTCTCTTGAACAATCCGTACTGCCTCTTTTGGCAAATCAAAATGCGCTTTGGATGAGGTGGTTTGTTGGCATAGGAACATCGGTCTGAATAAAACGCAAGGGTCAGGGTGACTAGGGAAAGGGAGTAGACAGAGTCGTTGACATTGCTGACGTCAAAAGGTGCCGTCAGACCTTCACAGCAATTAAGTGCGGGTTCAGCAAAGCAACAGGTGTTATGGAGACAACAGATACAGACCAGTGAAACAACAGGTAATATGCAGCAACGATAAAGCACATCGACGGAACAGCCTATACAAGTAATTTACGTCCGACTATGTCCTGGACATACGAGTTCACCTTTCATTCTGGTCTATCTTCATTTTGTATCTGCAATCACTTCAGGGTCTTCGACGCGACTTCACACCGAGGTGGGCCTCGATACCTTGGAGTACTTGCAGTTTTCCAAGTGTACGACTGATAATCCAATATTCTGTTGTCGGGGGCGGGTGCTAGCATCAGGCGAGTATCCATACTTTAGGAAGTTCATCCTGCTCCAGTGGATACTCGTCGAACTGGCTGATACTCTTCGACGCTGCACATTGTTCCGTGGGCCATGCGCAATGCATTTGTAAGCCGCCAAAACGACTGCGAAAAACCAAACTTGCAATGCCGCGTAAGTGATAGCTAATAGCATCGAAAATACGACGTAGCCAGTTGTCTTGGCCAAAGCATCCGAAACTTCACGATTTTCCGGATGGACATGGTCGACCGTCCTCACCAGGAACGAGCCTATTCCATAATTGGCTGCTGCGATTATAGTCAAAACTGCAATAACGCATATTGCCGCAACGAAGATGATGTCTTTGAGGAGATGCACAAACAGAAAAGAATGACGTCGTGTGAATATGCCTGCAAGGAAAGCACATGATGAGAATGTGGGCAAGCGGTCACCAAGTCATTTGCATACCTAAGAAGAGAAATGTTACGACCACAAATATGCAACTACCAAACACGAAGTACAACATGGCCAAGACGTTGCCATAGCTTTGGTTATCACTGTATCGTTCTCTAATAATGATAGCTGATGCTATGAAGTACGTGGCCAGTGTGATTTCAAAGCCCCCGATCAAGAGTGCACCAGTTGTAGCACGACATAAGCCGCAGAAGCATCGATGGCGTCTTTCGTGCGGGGCCATGGGTGACATGGGATAGTTGGTACAAGGGATTAAGGGCTGATCAGTCAGCATGAGCGTACTCGATGATTACAATGTTACTGCAGCTGTTCTTGAAATCTCCCGCCACATAGGGGCTAGATTTAAAAGCGAAGAAAAATGAAACGTATAAAAACGGTTCTTTCTGGCTTAGGCCTCCAGGCCGTAAACATTGTTTGCGCAACCTCCACGAGAGGGTGACAAAAAGGAATATCGAAACGAGCGCCCAATGCGACGAGGAGTCGACTCGGATTGGAAAGCTTTAATGGAGGAGCGAGGGGAGGGGAACGGAAATTTGAGTTGTCACTACACTCTGCGTAATTTCTATCGATCTCAGCTCACTTTGCCACAAATCGGCAGCGAGTTTAGTTCGCCAGATAAACGAGCCAACGGGCAGCGTACGACCCGAACGGTTTTAGGGTGAAGGACATCTGTTAACAAAGACTGAAACCATACTCGTGAGCAGTTAGATGTCCACGCAAAGAATGTGTACACCAAAAAAATTTTATTGACAAGTCGTGCTGCCGCAAGCGTAGCTTATTCTCAGCTTCATAAGGCGGCATCAGTATCTAATTACAAGTGAATGAAAGAACAAGCCCAATGCTCAGAATATGACCCTATTTGCTAGCTTCTTTGAAAAATTCTTTCTAACTACAGGTATAAGACCTGCCAAGTACATTTGCTGTTCATGTTATCAAAGCGTGGAAACGATGAAGCCGATCAAGGGCAAATTACGCAAATTTGATCAGCGTGATTATCTCCACGTCGAAACGCAAGGACTGGGATAGGTTATCTGGGACTACTGCTCTTCAGCCTAGACACTAGAGCAGGAAACTGCTCCGTTAGAGAAGGTGGCTGGTAATGACCCTCCAGAATCTGAAGTTTCTGAAGATTTTGTCACAGTCATAGGCTATAGCTTATTCTCCTTGCTACTAGCCCGCATAAACTGTTGTGCAGCTTGCATGGGGCATCGGAAGTTAAATTTTTCTATAGCTCTTGTTCTCAACCCCCGCCACCTTAAGAGGACATGCCAACATCTTTTGAGTCAGTGCCGCTCACGATCACAATCAGAACGACTGCATCCGCATCACAGTTGCATCGGACTGCTGACACCAGATCACAACATCACTTCATGCGTCTTCTTCTTCGGCCTGAGATGGAGGGGCAGGAGCTACAAAGCAAGCCGCGGTCCGTCATAATGAAGTTAGTTCTTCCCTCGAGTGTCTGATCCTTACCAGCTTTCGCCACGGCCAGCACCTTGTCGAAAAAGTAAGCGTGCAGATCGTCCTTCAACGCCTTGTCGCCTGCGTCGCCAGCTGAACAAAGAAAGATTAAAATTGTTCTGTTAAGTCTGGAATATCTGATGCACTTACGTAGCTCATACGCTGGTTTCAGGTCCATGTGGTACTCAAACGGGACTGAGTGACCATCGATGAACTCATGGGCCTTCAGGTGCAGGCTGACGTCTGGCTTCTTGTGCACGGTGACGGTGACCTCGACGGGAGCCGCATTTTTGTTTTCACCTCGATAGCTCAGGTGAGCCTCGCCAACTGCGACGGCCGTCTTGACCCACATCTTTGGCAGCTTCGGCTGTCCGGGATGGTACTGGAACAGGCAATTTACATTTAGAGTCCACATCAGAGCAAATGTAGCTTACCTCGTGAAAACCAGCCTCGTTGAACATGTCGTCGAGTAGCTTCAGCGCACGCCGGACCCAACGAGTGGACTTGCAGATCTCCCCAGCCCCAACTGGCGCCATGTCTTCTTCTTCGTCATCGCTGCTCTCGTCGTCGTCGTCCTCTTCTTCGCTCTCTGTCTTCGGCACGGGCTTTGGCGGGGGCTTCGGCGTTGGTTTCGACTTTCGCTTTCGACGGCTGCGTCGGCGCTTTACCTTGCGTTTCATTTGCTGAAAAAAGGTCTCGCACGAATTATCCCCAGGGCTGGCGAAAATGCTATTTCTCACCTTGAACCGGCAAACGAGGTTGTCGTCGATTTTGAGCACGGCCGCAGCGTTCCTGTACGTCCCGCAGTAGTTGGGAGCACTGAAGACAGTCACCAGATGCTTGTTGGCGAAGAATTTGTACCCTTGATGAACCACCTAAACGATCGGAAGACTATTCTGCATCCATGAAGCTGACCCACACCACGCCCACCTGGTGCGCGCGGATAATCAGATCGATGTCGAACTTCCGACAGAATTCTTCGACGGCGTCCGCGCCGAACAGGTGACCAGCGCCACGCTCGCTGTCCTCGTAGCCTGAACGAGAGAAAAGCTCCTCCTTACGGAATACGATAGAGGTACCAAGCATACCCTCGATGTCCGCCTTTGGATCCGACCACAGAAGATCACAGAGGAGTCCCCTCTCGGGTAGTTCAACGGGTCGTTTCACTTCTCGAATCTCGTCGAAACTGACCAGATGTCGAGGTATGCCTCCGTGCATACAGAAGATGCGGTAGCTGATCAGAGCGCACAAGGGCATCGTTCCGAAGGCTTCCTGAAAGAAGCAGTAGCCAAGAAGCTATGCCACGAAGACAGCGGCAATTTTACCTGGAACAGATTCCACACTGGCCAGCTGTAGCGCTCGATGCATTCGACGTAGAACCCGTACGTACGGTTGATGGGGCGGCACTCGTGATTGCCTAAAGTATACGGGGTAATCAAGGAATACAGTTGATCCATAGTCTCTCACAAACCTCGAAGCAGGTAGACGTCGTCCGGATATCGTACCTTCAGAGCGAATGCCAGGCAGATGACCTCGATGCTGCGAGGGCCACGATCGACGTAGTCGCCTGTAATCTTGACACTAGGGAATATTTATGGGAATAATGCCATCGGAACTCACCCAAGAACAAGTAGCGGGAATGTGGCGGCCATCCGCAACTCTTGAACAGGTAGAGGAAGTCATTGTATTGGCCGTGGATATCCCCGCACACGGTCAGCGGGGGAACGATGTCGATCAGCGTCCGTTGCTTGAGAAACGATTCCTTCGCCAGATCGATCAGGCGCCCGATTTCAATTGCTTTTAACCCGGCTCCAATCGGAGTGGCATGCTCGTCCCGTAGCTGCTTGATCAGTCGATCCAAAAACTCGCTGTCCTCTTTCTCCATGGCAGTCCCCGACGCCACTGACACGGAGTACCCACACGTCCGCATGCGACGACTGCTGATGATCAAATAAACGAGGTTGCATGATGGCAACGTACAGTTCGAGGATTTGAACCAACCACAAAAAACGGGCTGCAGGAAGGCTTCCAATCAAATAGGGCCTCTCGTATGTGATATAGCTGGTCACTTTCGAAACAGACATATAGCATCGTTCACATAAAATTCCAACATTTACTAGGAGCTAAGAATCGCCCCTCCCCTTGTTTATTTACCGGCCCGCGAGTCGGACACTCGCAATTACGGGCGAGTGTTCGACTCGCAGGCCGGTAAATCATTTCGTGTAAAATGTGTCCCTTCACCCTCGAGTGCGCATAAGCGTTTGGTGATGTCGTAAAACATGAACATGAACATGATGTCGATGGCGTTCTACAAAAATGAGTCAAGTACAGAAATCTTGATTTTGAGAAAAAGAAGATTAAATTTTTGACACTGACTCTTTTAATGCCTTATTCTCATACCTTAACGTCAGCTAGCTAGACAGTCAATCACTGCCTGTCCAACACGCTGACGAAATTTTATTCTTTCAAGACAAAGTAGGCCAATGACAAGAAACAGATAACTCACTTTTTGCTGCAACTAATATGGTCATGAGTGCACAAAATGCAAAATTGAGACAAGTGCAACACATTAACATAGGCGATGAAAATTGAAACATTGTCCGACCGTGTCTAAACTTTCATTTTTTTTTCAGAAGTAATACTTCATTTCATCATTGTCATCGATTCTGTTGCAGTCTGATTCAGCTAACGCGCCTCTGATCCTTGTAGACAAATCAGCAAATACTGTACTCTTCATGATTTGTTATCTTCGTAAATAAAACTGGCGCAAATTCCTAATTTCTAGGGTGTGCATGGCCGATTTCTGCGGCACCGCTCATCTGCGCACTCTTAATTGTGTTCAGCAAGAATGAGACAAACGAGTGCAGGAGTGCAGGCTGTCAGCTGTCTCATTTTTGCTGGCAACTTCCTAGAAACCGCGAAAATTTTGGTACCCGCAGATCACTACAGGATCGTAGTCCAGATGTCTCACTTTGCTGGAGTATACTTTCGAGCGTGCTGTATCCGCTGGTGCAGTTATCTCATTTCGCAAAAAAATTGCTGTCGGCTCATTTTTGCACGACACCATTGACGTGATAAAGCTGGCCACTTTCGAGACAGACATATAGCATCGTTCACATAAAATTCCAACATTTACTAGGAGCTAACAATCGCCCTTCCCCTTGTTTATGCAGGTCTACCTATTTTCCAATAAGACGACATTTGTTTTAGATAAGTAATCAGCCGACCTCGCTTTCCCAGCTATAATATTCCACATAAGTTCATCTACGGGTGTGTTCTTAAGACAACTCGCTGGTGAGATGCGAATGCGCTTGCTTCCTCTGCTCTGACGTGAGTCATCGGAGGGATTTTTTTCGTCAAACCATATGACAATGATCGTGCCGATACGACTGGCGATGAGTCGATTGTGGCCACCGCAGCATTTAGGCCGTGCTGGCTGAAAATGCGGCTCCTATCATTGGGATCAACCCGCCATTTGTATAATGCTGCGTGAACTAGAACTACGCATTGTCATCCATCCTATGAATGCATATGAAGCAGCTGTATTAAATGTGATCGACGCAGAAAATGTGTTGCGAGGGTTGGGTAATTTCAAATAACCAACAGTGATTGTCAAGTCCGCCCTTCCCTCCCATAGTCAAAGCTACACTAGATACATGAGGTATACTCACCGTGCTGATCGCAAGTTGCGGCGGGGCGACGAGCAACGTGGGGGTTTCACCCTTATCGTTTGCGAAGGGGGTCCCATTGAAGATGCTGGCGGAAAAAGGTAGGAAAGCTAGAGATCACGTAGCTCAGCTTCCTGAAAAGCAGTGATAATATTCAGCGATTGGTGTTGACTTGGAGGAGAGCGTCAAATATTTGGGAGCGAGTTGCAAAGGTAAGACAATCAATCTAAGCCAGCCTTATGTACAGAAAGTTCCTTTTTTAGAAAGTTTACGAAAACTTGCTGCCTAAAAAGGGGCACCGGTGGGGAAAAAGACGCGAGGCGAGGAAGCTGAAAATTTTCCGTTCTCTTAGCCTTTTAGAACGTAACTTACGGGTATTAGCGGAACGGACGAAAAAGGAGTGCTGTAGTGTGCTAGTTCGAGTAGAGAAGGCTTGGTAGTTTTGGCGAATGTGTGGTCGAAGATACAAAAGGCTCGATGTCTTCTACGGGATTTTGATTTTTTGCTTTTTTGTGAAGTCTTTTAAAGGAGACTGCTGGGTTATTTTAAAAAAACGAAAAATCGCAAAAACGTGGCTGCATCAGTTGGGCGATCGGCGAGTCTACAGCCAGAATGTTCTATTTCGTCTGCGTTAATACAGGAGGCAAACAAAGGCACTCACCTTCAGGATGAGGGAAGAGCCCTATGCAAATAGTCTCAAGGACAAAACTCTGAGCGCGAAAGTATTCCTGCTCAGAGTTTTGTCCTAGAGACTATACTTGTCTTATATCTACCTTAGCGGTTGTGCGCTCTCTGTGCAAGGCTGGCTGGCGTTAGTTTGCGCTGTAGTTTCTTTGCTGACAGTCGTACAACAATCAGACAAGCATCGCAGCTCGCCTTTGCTGGTATAGGCACCTGCTATCACACCCATCCGTTATCATGCCAGAGCTTGCACCTTGCGTGTGTGCCATTCCTTTCGCTAACCTGGTCTCCTGACAAGTTCTCATCTTTCGCATTGCTCAAGCAGGATCACAATATAATGGATCACCCGTAAAAGGTGTCACTGCTGATGCTATCGCCTTTGACCTCGCCACTTACGGCATATTCGAAGCAGGCGCAGGTTGAAAAGGCAGGCGCGAAGGCAAAGCGTTTGAACTTCTGTAGCTTTCCATCTCTTTCTAGCCGCAGCTCTGGAGTGGTACAGTCGATCTGATTTTCATAATCCTGAAAGCTACTTGTGACTTATCGCTCTGTATAGATCGTAGCTTGCCTTTTAACAAGCTTCGCAATGCCTCTTCGCCCAGCCGTCCCATCTCTCGATATGATGTTTCAGGCCATTTATTCATAGATCTTCTTTTAGAACTACTGACAGACTTTGCCAGCCGCATCATCTAATTAAACCGAGGAATTTTTTCGAGTCGTACAAACAAAGTTTTACATATTTTCTCAGCTATTCTACTTCTTTCTGGAATGATCTTGCGTCTGATGCAGCTTTATCATCACTAACTCGTTTCAAACATGCCATGTCTGCACTGAAGTTCGGTGACTTGTGAGTTCATATTTATGTTTTACCACATCACCAAACGCTTATACGCGCTCGAGGGCGAAGGGACACATTTTACACGACATGGTTTACCGGCCCGCGAGTCGAACACTCGCCCGTAACTGCGCACCTGGCGTGAGAGGCAGACGCCTAACCCACCAAGCCACGAGGCCGATGGTTTTGTGGTTCTTGTCTCTTACCTTCAGAGTGCGCATTCGCGTTTAGGCACGAGTTAACTATGAGTATGAGTATTTAGCCGTTTTTCCAGCTCGCCTCAAAAGTATTCCTGCTCGGAGTTTTGTCCCGAAGACTTAGATTCCATATCATCGCCGCCTGGGTGCGCTGGCTCTGCGCTACTGTACATTCGCATGCCATAGTCTACTGCCTCGCATCTAGAACTAATATGCGTGAAACTTCTTAGAAATCAGGTTTTTTTGGCCCGAATGATTGTAAGACCAGCATGTGGCGATGATCGCTAAAAGAACAAAGCGCACCACCAAACATTAGAAATGGGCTGTCTTTCGGATACAATGAACAGGTCAGGGCACTGCTACTAGTGATTACCATATTCGTAGGACGTCCCGTTTCGCCGATTTCTGGACTTCGTTTCTTGGCCATTTCCTATTTGCCACGGTATTTACCGTCGATTCCTTACTCATTACCAATTTCCCTTTTCTTAGCTCAGTAATACGAGACAATAAAACGTCAAACCCATACTTGACCTGCGGTCGATTCGTAGGCAAAGTAAGACGGTCATCTTTTATGGCATCGTGAGAAAATTCCTTCTTTGCTCCTTTTTTCTGCACATAAAACCTGCGTGGGCGTTTGTCATGTGACCCGTAATGGCCATCTGCCATCGGACTCCACGACCTTCGGATTGCCGTTCATCTTTAGTCTGGCTCCCCGTTTCTTCTGTTTGTTGTCAGCTGACGAAAGGCCTCTCCAAGATGAAAGCAATTTTTATTGCACTTTGTAAGTGTTTTATCCGCTAATACGTTTGAAAAATCTAGTTCCTATTCTTGCTTTCAGGTGTTTTATCGGTTTCTGCGGTAGCATTTTGTGAGAACGAGCAGCCAATACTTACTTGCTCGGCTGACCTGTTCAAAGCCCAAGCAAAGCCAGCCAGTGACTTCCCACTCCGTCTGTTTCAAAAGCTGATCGCCGCAACTCCTGACAAGAACGTAGTGTTCTCACCAGTTTCGATCTCAGTAAGCCTAGCTCTGTTGGAACAAGCTGCCGAAGGAGAGACCAAATCTCAACTTGAGAACGTATTGTTTAACAATGCCTCAAAGCCGCAGAACACCTGGCTGTATCCGTACAAGTTCTTGGAGTCGTATATTGACCCAAGCGATGAAAATTCGACTGAAAATGGACAGAACAAGACCTGTTTGACGGTGTCGAGCGGTTTGTTTGTCCGAGATGGCTTGGTTGTGAAAGACGAGTTCAAGCACCTGGCGAAATGTTACGCAACCGACGTACAGAACGCGAGTTTTGTAAGCGCCCAAGCAACTGATACCATCAACTCGTGGATATCAGAAGTCAGCAAATCTACCGTACCCCAACTGGTCCATGCTGGCGAGCTTGATGCTGGCTCTGAAGCTGTCTTGATCAATGCCATTTACTTCAAAGCGCTGTGGGCGGTTCCGTTTGAGAAAATGGAAGAAACAGGTGTGTTTTATCGATTTGGAAAGGACGATGACAAACAGGAGGTAAGGATTCTCTCTAGTTACTCATAGCAGACAACTAACTTCTCTCTCTCTAGGTGACATATATCCGTACTTCTGGAATTATGCGCTACCTAAGTGACGACGACTTCCACGTTGTCCAATTGCCCTACACTGACAAAAAGTTCACCATGCGCATCATTCTTCCAAAGAAGCGTGACGGAATTCAACTTGTCCAAAAGCAGCTAACGCGAGAAAAGTTCGAGTCTCTGAAAGGACGTCATACAAACGTGAAAGTCAATGTGCAAATACCGATTTTTTCGATCCTAACACCCAGCAATATGGGCACTCATCTGAAGGAATTGGGACTCGGAGAGCTTTTTGCTGATGCTGCTAATTTGACTGGACTCACTGATCAGCCATTCAAAATCAATGCCCTGCTTCACGAAGCAGCCATCGATGTGAGTTCCTTTTGAGGTGTTTCATCACAGCTAAGCTACAGGTGACCCTTTTTTCCATTTCAGGTTGATGAAAAAGGTACCGAAGCAGCGTCAGGGGCCGTTGCATCGGTATCCAGCTCTGCGAAAGATACGACCAACGACCAAGCTCCTACCGATTTCATTGTCGATCATCCCTTCCTATTTTCCGTCGTCTACGAAAAGCCATTGACTCCGATTTTCCTAGGAAAAGTGAACTATATTTGAGAAATAAGGAAATGAGGTTACTGAGGAAAGAGTAAAGACAGGGAAAATCATGAGGAACTTTGTTTGTTAAACGGGATCAAGTTTGTGTTCGTGGGCAAGGTTATGCAAAAGTTCAACAGTTGTGCACATTTATTTGACATATGCTTCTGTTATTTTGATCTTCATCTCAATGGTGTCATTTCTGCTCTGCTATTTTGTCCAAAATGAAAGCATTTAACTTCTTCATCATTTTTACAGCCATTGTCGTCCTCATCTAAACCACCATAGCCGCAGACCCGCAGTGCGAAACCGTCTTCAGCAAGTGATAGCCACTATTATTATACTAATCCACTCCTTGGATCGGAACAAACTGTCACTGTAAAGTTGGGTACCTAAACCCAAAGACCATGTCTTATGTCTTATGATTGTTGGTGCCATGCATGTGGCTGATGAACCCATCTCCTTTTATTCTTGGAAAGAACTTACTGGCCATGAAAAAATTTGGGGGAATGGGGTCTTCTGATGTGCCTTGGCGAATATGGGCTGACTCGGTGAGTCTACCTATGTATGTTCACAATGCTCGATTATTTATTTGCAATCTGTCTTGGACGTGCGCAACCCAGGAGTTGGCCATCGAGATTCTCTGGTGCCTGGCTTTGACCTGCGAGGAAGAGAAAAGGACCAGTTTCCTGAAGCAGTGATGCTGTGATAGGTGCAGATAAGATATGCATGCATATTACACCACTCTTGGCACCGAGCACATACAACCGCTTATATAAGCAAGATTTTGTGTCGACACAAAATCTTGCTTATATAAGCGGTTGTACAATACTATCACCCTAGGCACCATATAAGGTGCATCGTGGCTTAAGAACACTGTCAACTGTAGGATCGCTAAGACCACATCTAATTACTGTCTTCGATCGTGTTCACCTTTCCAGAAAATAAAATGGCTCCCGTCGGATGATGCAAAATGGTGAAGAGAAACGGGTGATTGACAGTGAATCGGATCGGCGCTCCAGGGGGGGGGGGGGGGGGGGAATTGAACAGACGTTCTTTCCATAGGAATCGCTGTAGCTGCGGCAGCCTCGGTGCCATTCTCGTTCACCTAAACTAATCGTAAGCTTAGCAAATGATCAATCAGAGAAATAAACAAGTTGAGCATACCTTGATATAAGCCTCGTGGATCACCTTGCTAACTCTAATTCTGTTTTGTGGGTCCATGCAGCTGAAGTCAGAGCTGTTGCCAAACTTGCTGGTCAGGCCGAGCTGTGACAAAATGGCTGTCAGGTCTGTGGGTAGTCGGATAGTGTATCTAGGCAGTTTCAGTTCCACGTTCTGATTGCTGGCTTGCTCCCACACAGTTTCCGGCGAGATTTGTCTGAATTTCGGTTCGACAGCGGTAATTTCTGTGTTGGATGCCTTGGCTTTGACGATAATCATCAAATCGGCAGGTGGCGTAGAACACCATGCCACTGCAGTGTAAAAACAATGCAAGCCATTCCTGCGGCAGTGAACTGTACTTTACAATTTTTTACTGTCATATCTTATCGTTTCCACAGTCATTCGGTGCCCTGAGAGCGTTCGGTGCGGTCGGCTGGGCGTGTCGGTGGGTCGTGCGAAAGATGTTCAGCAAACTCGGTGGGGGAGGCGGCGGCGGCAAGAAGTCGGGCGACGACGATGGCAAAGGCGGATTCGGTGGTGGCTTTGCATCGTTCTGGAGACAGCAGTTTGCCCAGTTTCGTAAGCCACCCGTTTTATTTCTGCGTCTTGTCTACAGATCTCATTTAGGAAAGAAAAAGAGCGGCGACACGGTTTCGAGTTCGGAGAAAACGGTGACGTTGACCGCGGAGGAGAAGAATCAACTCGCGGCTGAAGTGGCATCGAACGCTCTGGGTTTGGACAGCAAGCAGGCTAGGGAGCAAGTGGCCAAGGCCATCGCCGCGGAAATGAAACGGCGACACGAAGAACGCGAACGAAGGCGCAGAGAGTTGATGGAGTCGACGCAGGTTTCTCTGCCCTGGGGACCGGTAAGCGATTTGATTTTACGTTGGTGCCCAATAAAACAGTATTGCCTCGATCTCGGTAAGGGAAATTCCTTTTTCAGAAACCTCCACCGAAGCAGGCTCCGAAGATGTCAATGGGCGCTTCCGTCTATCCAATCAAAATGGATTTGCGACCCGAGGCCAAGGGAAAGCAAGTGAAAGGCAAGGCCGCGATCGAGGAAGACACGTGGGACGACTCGGCTTGGAAGCCCGTGGCTGTCGGACCAACAGGGCCAACGCTCGAAGAGAAACGCAAGGCCTGGCTCGAGAAGAACACAGCCAGAGAAGCACCCAAGTCGAAGATCGGATCGAAGAAATCGAGCGTGAAAGGAAAGCGGAGTCTGGTCGCCAGCCCCGTCTCCTCGAGCTCATCTTCTGCAAGTCCTGTCGCTAATTCGCCGCCAGGCTATGGAGTGCAGCCGACAACGATCCAGATGGACGAGGAAGCAGTCCGGGAGATTCATGCGCACACGTTGGGCAAGATGCTGCAAAACATTCTGGTAATTCCTGGTTTTTTGGACGATATTTTTAGATTTCCAAAAGTTGCTACTTCAGGTGCAAGCGTCGCAGTCACCGCAAGGAAAGGCGAAGCAAGCGAAGACCACTCCTGCGGCTCTGCAAAAAAACCCGCAAAACATGACCCCTGATGAACTGGTCCAGCTGCTCAAACACGACCCGAAGGCCTGGGACCAGCACACGCAGCAGAACACAGTCATATCGTTTGGCCTGGTCACGCCGACGGACGAGGACGTCGAGAAGGGAAAAAAGGGGAAGAAGGCGGAAAGGAAGCCCCAGATCACCTTCGACACCGAGGTGGACGTTGCAAAGGCGCCAGTCGGTCGTGACTTTCAGTTCAACGAGAGGATCGAAAGGAGCAAGGCGACGTTGAAGAAGTGATGGTTGTGATTGACGATTCCCTGTGTGCGACGTTGGATGAGAACGTGTATTGTGTGCGATGTGAAAAGTAGAAAGAGGGCCAAACTAGGGTTAGGACTCGGACGTGGGTAGTCCAGAATTTCTGATCAGCCAAACGAGTCCTCGCAGCTGGCCGAGCGGCCGTGAAGAGAATGCAGCATTTGTTTCTTTTTTGAATTCGGTCGTTTGCAGGATTGTATGCCAGCAAGCGATTTTGGTCCCCGTAACTTTTATCGCAACACTCACCCTTTTCGCTTTGTCAGCTTTGGCTAACGAATAGAAATTACGATCTTCGAGCTGGGTGAAAGCCTTGCGCCAGGCGGCTTTAAAATAGATGGCATTTGCTAAAACGGCTGTGGTGGCTAGCGTCAGTACACCCAGTTTGATCAGCTTTGGTATTTTGTGAGCAGTGGCATTCGCGCACCATCAGTTGATTTTCTGACGGATAGCCTCGGTTTGACTAAAGTCGACTTTTTCGATGACCGTTTCGAAACACTTTTTGACTTGGTCCAGGTATTCAGGTTTCACAGTGAAGTCCTTGTTGTAGGACATGCTGTTAGCCACGCTCAGTTTGGCTTGCTCTTCTTAAATGCGCAGTTCATGTTGCAAAGCCTGATCGGCGGGACTGATGTCTTCATTGAGTCCAATCGGTGCCAGTATGTTTTCCAATTCTGCTTGACTTTGTCCAGCAGCTCCCGCTTCGACCAAAGCCAATGCCAAGGCGATGGAAACTGGTAACAAGACTATGTTATTGTCCGCGTTCAAATTCACAATCTTTCTATGAAGATCTATCATAAATTTATGCACGGGCTGGCTGATCTTGTTTGCCACTTCTAGTCCAAACTGGCATTTCGGGTTAGTTCCCGTAGTGACCAGGCCGATTGTCGGAAACACAAGTACGCATACTCCTAAAAATGCCCAGTGCCTGCGTGATCTTTTCCAAAAAAAGCTTCACTTACCACACTGCAGGAACATGGTCCTCGCTTCGCTGACAAGCCTCACTTCTGCAATGTGCACGAGTCCTACACTGAACTACAGTAGATGTTACGTAGGTGAGTTGTGCGAGGAGTAAGCGTAGGTTTACGAACATGGTTTAGAAATTTGCCCAATATTAGGGTGATAAGAATTGGCAATTGTCGCGTGAAAATGTTCTCTGGCCCGCATCTCCCCCTTGTAAGCCCCAACGCAGTTTTACCGGACCTCTGAGGATAAAAATGTGACCTAGTACAGTGTTACTGATGACGAAATGCACCGGAGCGGGGGTCATCAATCGTTGTTCCTGGGTCTGTGCTTTATTTTTCAGACTGCAAACAGCAGGTGTCTTACGATTAGAGAAAAGTTTTCTTCCTCTCCTCGCCTTGCATTATCTCACGAACCAAGATCAACTCAGATCACTGTGGTAGATGTCACCTTGCATTTGTATCGAAATTGGGGTTTTGGGTAATAGTTCTCCTATGTGCATTTTTACGCTCCATATACTTATGTGTATGAATAACTAGTTTCCAAGAACCGACATGTTTCATGAATTGTACCTCCCACGCTAGCTTATCGTTAGTGCACCGCCCAGATAATAAAAACTATTTTCCCATCATCACGCCCACCGTAGCAAACAGTAACAACGCTTTTGAAAAGAGAAAATTCTCGGAATGACGACATGTTTTCTCTTCAACCCCAAGGAAATAAGTCAAAGTCGCTGGCTAGAAAAGAAGGGCGTGCGACGATAGTAAAAGTATGCACTACCAGGACAGTTCGAAACTGGATTAAAAAGGTACACATTTAGTAGGGAAAGATGTGTGTCTGTCATGCGACTTTGACCGTGTCCACCCAAAAGTCATACTTTTGGTGTTCTAAATTTGGCTCACGAGCATGTTTTTGTCATCTATTTGTGCACGAATCCTAAACCTCGATAAACGAGATGGATCGCTTCAAGGCAAATATCGAAGGATAGACAAAGTGAAGAGAAGGAACAAGTCGGAAATCCCAGCCATGGGTCATGTGAGTCGGGGCTTGACTTGAGAAAGAGATTGACAACTTGTGCTTCCTTGAAATAGCGGAAAGAGTGCAGTGCTGGTCTCTTGCAGAACCACAAAGACCTGAACGAGCACTAGTGGTGCGGCTAGAGGCTTGCTTCCTCCAAGTATTTTGAGCATCAGAAGTGAATGAGTCAGACCAACGAAGCAAGGGAGGCATACAAATATACAGTACAAGTATCGGATTATCCATCGAAAATAGTCCTTACCAACATGCAGAGGCTTTCACTCTAAACTTAATTTTTGGACAGTCTCGTCGAATGCGTAGGAAGATACGAAAGTGAGCTTTCTAAAGATGGGCGTTCTGTTTCTATCTGCATCCTCTTTATCACACCCTTTTTAGCGTGTGAAGAATGACTTTCATTGTGAAGAGTCAACATCAACATTGGCCTCACTTTTCACTGTAGTGGGATCCGTCACCCGGGGGCCTATCCACCTCCGCGCACTCCTATTATGAGCTGATGATAATAGGTCTCATCTGGTTTTGCGAAAAGCTGTTCTATGTAGTCTCTTTGTTGATTGGTGGGCGCAGTACTGCCAGTCTGGGAAGTCCCATTGCTCCGCAGTGCACTGTACACGTTGCCATGCTGGGCGTGCGAGCGCACTTAAAAACATGGAATACCATCCGCCAAACTTGCACCAATCATTAGAATGAAACGAAACCGGCCTGCCTTTTTTTGCACTAATTCTGGTCCATATTTTTGCTCATCCGCTGGCTGTCGTTTCGCAGTTTCAAGTGTTCAGTCGCGTTTGAACTGTGACTCGTGTGCGGTTGATTCTGTGTCATCCAAGTCGCATACAGTCTTTGCCGTAGCTCTTCAGCGTAATGGCCGCTCTTCGCAACGTCATTTTTTTACTGGCGTGGTCAGTTGTTTTGAGCTGGGGTCAAGAAAGTGCTAATCAAAGCCCGGCAGATGACACTTGCATTGAAAAACCGTGCGGACCATTCGAATGCCAATCCAGATGCGTCGCCTCCTGTTTGGATTCGGGGCTCGCTCCGAGCGTGGCCGAATGTGTGAGCCAGCTCTGTCAAGACTTTGATGAAGATACTCCTTGCGTAAGTCGATGGCACAGTTCAGTGCCACAGCTGGTCAATTTCAGATCGTGAGCTCCGCTTTTCAGCCCATCAATGACACCGCGTGCTGGAAATCTTGTGGGTTCGTATCGTCTCCAGACGACCCTCGTACGTCATAACGCAGGCTCTGTTATCATGCCACTAATCTTACAACATTTTCAGCCTCGCCACCGGTTCCGGACGATCTACGTCTTGGCATATGGAATGACGCGTTTTCAAGCGCAAATGCTAATCCTAAGACCGTCCACCTCGAATGGCCTGCTACAAAAGATGCAACTTTGTACATAGTCCAAGCATTCCCAATGTTTGGCAAGAATCCAAATGCTAACAATAAACATATTCTCCAGAATGTAAGAATGATAGAAACTGCAGTAGGACCGGCTGGCGATGAGACTTATGACTCACTCATGTCAGTGAGAGTTGCTTGTGCCTATTTCAGATGACCACGGGCACTTCGTTCACCTTTGAACGGGCGGATCTGTGCAATGTGTACATGGTTCGTCTTATGGCCGTAAACGGATTCGGAACAAGTTCTCCCCGTTACCTAATCGTCGATGGTAAGAATACTGTATTAGGGCGCCAAATGAATACAAACCAGCCAGGGGCTTGTGCTTTTACGAACCCTAATGCGATGCAGTTGAGATCGGCCTTGTAACGATTCTTACTGATTCCTAAATCGTTTCACGCAGCAGTCGAGTTTTTTAAATAACATTTCCATTCTCAGCCTGGAAACCGGAACTGCACTTCGATGAGAATTTCGACATTCAATACATTCGTCGAGAAGGAGATTTTGTTAAGGTGCAAATCAATTATACCCCTCCTCAATTCTGGAATAGAGGCGATGTGGAGTTTGAAAATTCATTGGTGCGCGCCCACACTTGTCTCGGACCGATTGATCCAGATCTGTTCATCAGTGCGCAACAAGACGATAATGGTTATTATATACCAGTGGTGTTTGTTAACGAGACCGAATCATCGATTGATTTGACTTTTCCCGCCAAAATAATGGCTTCAAAATGTTTATATTCATACAGGGTAAGTCAGATAATTAGAGAAGTTTCGACTCAATATAGTCGCGTGTATTATTTTTTTCAGATTTTGGCTCTCCGTTCTCTCTGCAATGCGACTCTACAATTCGATCCAGAGACTGCGGCTGGTGTCGACTTTTCTCTGAGTGAGGGATAATTTTTATGGACTTCTCTGACGAGCGGCCAAATGCAATTTTTACTTTAGATTGCTTGTCAGTGGAGAACTCAGGCTGCCTCTCAAGTATTGAAAACACGGACGATGATCGAAACAGAGCCACATCTAGCGATCAAGATGGCGAAGCAATTATTGTAATCAGTCCTGAAGGACTCGATGAACTGACAGCGGAAAGTACTACCGAACCAACTCCAACACCTAGCGGCAGCTCGGATGAATTGGCAACGGCTGATGGCGGCGAGGTCATAATTGTCGCCAATCCGGATGCCATAAAGGAACTGGAACAAGAAGCTATGGGCTCCACAGCACAGCCGGCTGGAACGGAAGACGAAGAGAAGACTACCACGGCTTCTCCTGAATCTATGAAACAGGGAGCCACGGACTCATCTTTGACACCTAACAGTGATGAGAATGGTGATATTGTCATTTCGGCCATACCTGAACCTTCGAGTGAGGTGGATGGCGAAGAAGCTCAGTCATCGACATTTGAGGATTCTCAAGGCTCTGAGTTGACAGGGGGACTTATAAGTCCTCCTTCCCCGCTGATGGGTACAGATAAAACTGACCCTGCGCCAGCACCATTTGTCATGATCGAACGTAAGTTCGCCTTTTGCGAAAAATCCTTAGGACTGCGAGAAAAGAACATCTGTTTTAGCCATCAATACAAACGCGCCGTTGTGCAAGTTGGCTGAATTCAATGCAGACTTGGAGATTCAAGATGGTAATGGGACAGCTAACGACGAGCAACTCATGGCTGTAAGCGTATCGTGGGTGGAGGATGCACCGCCGGGTTCGAATATGAGCCCCAGCCATTTCCTTGTCCGATATGGTCCTGTAACGCGTACATTGATCGTGGACCCACAACCCGACATCACTGACGAGATGATTGTTCGTAGCTTCCAAAGTCAGAATGCTGATACTCGTAACTCAGAGGTAAGACTAATACAGTACTTACTATATACTCGCCCTGAAAATGACGAAATTGACTGAGAGGTTTTACCTGCAGGAGCTGTCACGTATCCTCAAGGTCAGCGACCTCTCCCCAAACGGCCTGTATGCCTTTCAAATTTGCGCCATTTATAACCCTTTCGTCGACGTGCCTATTCCTTGGGATATGGCACCTCGTTACGTCGTCGATTTGTCCGCTGCGAATTCTGTTTGGCGTAACGGAAAGATAGTGCTTGAGACGACCACCCTGTCAGGAAGCGATGCGGCTAACAGCGACCCCAACTTTGTCGACTCGCTTATTAATGCCTTAAACGAAAGTTTTAACGCTGCTGAGGAAGCTGCTGCAGTCTTGGCTGAACCACCGACGAAAGATCAAAGTACGAGCATGGAGTCGTCGGAGGATGGACTTGCACGCATTTTGCAGGTCAATCTACCACCGCAGCCACCACCTGTTTTGAAAATCGAAGTGCAACCTATCGTGATCACAGAAACCAATGCGTCATCAGTGCGCCCTTTCTGGTTCCTTTTAGCAATGGCGCTTTTGGCACTTACCATTTTCGCCTTCGTGTTCCTCATTTTGAGGAGCGCTCGTAATCGACGAGGTCTGAAACAAAAGAAAGCCATTGAAAACATGGTTCCGATTTACCACACCCAAACACCTCCACCAGCTGTGCCCGCTTCTGAAGTAAAGATATCGATTGCGTAAAATGCAACACATCTGGTTATAAAGCCAGTGGTGTGAAAGAAATGTGCCTGAGTTTTTATTGTAAACCGTAGTTATTGGTTTGTTTCCCATTCTGTTGATTTTTTAGAAAACGCACCTTTATTGGAAAGAGACTGAAAATTTTAACTGGAATGCAAGCTGTCTCTATTATCTAACTGACGGAGCTGGTGGCTAAGCAGAGTATTCGACACCTAATCGGGAGCCTGGTGCCACCATTCGTTACATGTCAGGTGCAAAGATAGAATAAGTTCGAAAAAACAGAATTTGTATGACACCTGTTGGTGCATCATACAATATTTCAAAGACAAATGGTCTGAATGGCATTGCCGCGAATGAATCAAGAAATTACAGAATGAATGAGAGATTCTGTTGATGATGACCAATAAAGTGGCTGACCATCAACCATGGTCAATGGTCAATGATCAAACGATCTAGAATTTGAAAGCCTGAGGGAGACAAACTGGCTTCATTTAGAAAAACTGCTTAGGCCCCGGACATAGGTTCGGTTGAAAAACTTTTGACTGATCGTTTGGGCTACACAAATTTTGAGCTCGCTGGGAACTTGCAGCGTTAGCGCCTGAACAGGAGGCTGGGAGAGCTGACCTCGCCCGTTCAATTTTTTGATCGATTCAACGCTAATCCACAAATTTTTTTCGCTTTTGGTGACGTTGGATGAGTCTTGCATTTACCCATACATTCTTCATAGATTCCAAGGCAGCGGACTGCCACGTGGTTCCGATGGGCCAATCAAAATTCATATCTGAGCAAACACAAGCCATGGTTCGCCACGTGGTTTTTGGGATATATCAAAGGCAGTGAGCAAGAAAAGCCCAGGAAAGCTTCGTCGTCAAATCTTGTTCCATCATGGCAATTCGCCCACACATTCTTTAGAGGTTTCGATGACTGCTTTGCAAGATTTCTCTTGGGAGACTTTTCTTGATCAGCCCAATAGTCCAGACCTCCATCTGATATTCCCCCCCCCCCATCGCATTGAGGGAATTTGTTGGGAATCGATTTTGGATATCTAGGGTGCTGTTCTAAAATCAAGCGACGCTGCCTTTCACGGAAGTGAACTGGAGCGATGATGACATCGCACGCAGGGCCAGCTTGACCTACATAGTTTGTGGGTTGGAAAGTAAAATCATATCTCCAGTTCTTCTTGTTTTATAGACATTCTGGGAGTTTCTCCACCAAACATGCTCTGTAGCTCTGCACAAACTGATGCTTTGCACGTTGTCGTACTGTAAGTGTATCGCAGATTCTCAAAAAAGTAGGTTCGTTTACTTGTACACAGCAGAAAAGTGAAGCCTGGACCCAACAGCAAGAGTGAAATTGGAGCCAGGATAGCTAAAGTTATCACACAGTTAATTGATATCATGACTCAAACTTTTTTGTTTCTCTCCGATTGCAGACTTCAAGGCAAAGCAACTTTTTCGACTTCCTTTTCTCCAGTCAACTCCTTCTCTTTCTGATTCTGTGGCTGATACGCTTTAGTAATCATGGCGATGGGTATCTGCGGATACGGGTCCACTTTCAGCTTTTCGGCGGGGCTTTGTTTCAAACATAAACGGATGATAAAGATGAAGATCATAATTCCCGTAATCAGGGTCAAGAAGACCCCACCGATCAGCATTAACCAAAACGTGCTGATGGATGGTCTGGCATCGACGAAGCCCACCTGCACCACAATCGGTACCGATTCGTCGACCTTATTACCAGAGTGGTCATTATTAAAGGCGCTATCAGCTGAAGCTGATCCCGAGATCGATAAGACTCCGCTGATGTCAGGGAGAGGCATACCATCTGCAGGGGCAGCAGACAAGGGGCTTTCATCAGTGGCCAGTGGAGCTGAGGAGGTCAAGGCACCCCTCGGAAGCTGGCCCAACTCGTTCGAGCCTGGAGGTGGCTGTAAAGCCAGGAGATCTACGTGCTGGCTCTGAACAGTGTCCCACGGAATCAGATGTTCAACGTTGGCGTCGTAAATTGCACAAACTTGAAATGAGAGCAAGGAGTTGTTTGGCACGCCTAGTATTTTGATTTGGCGCTCAGGCTGGCCCTAAAAGGCAATAACCATTAGCTAAATAAGGGGCCAGGAAAAAGATTGTACTTGGACAAAACGAGCAACCAGCGGGGTTCCAGTTCGTATGATACTTTCTTGACCAGCGATAATCTGTTGTGGCCGTCGACTGTCTTCAACCAGAGTGCGAACAACGGGACCATAACGGACAATAAAATAGGCGGGGGCGCGCTGTGTGCCGCCAGGATTTCTCTCTGACCATGCAACAGACATATCGATGAGAGATGGCCCCAACACGCTGGGAGCCGGTTGAACATGCAGGGTATCGATATCGCAAATGGCTGGAATCGGTTGAGCTGAAACCATGAGTCATAGTCGGATCGTAATGAGCATAAAATGTGCAAAGACAAGGCATGCTTACAGTTGATTGTTAGGTAATCGATCAATAAGGGGTGCGTGTTCTGATCGATCGAGCCAACAATTTGAGGAGCATTGAAACCTTGATCCACCGATGGTTCGCGGGGCACCTCAATTCCAGTGGTAGCCACCTGCGGCACAATAGGTGCTGAGAAAGTCTCGTTAATGCTGGTGATAAAAGCGGGCACTGGAGGCGAAATGGGCATGCTGCGAGGCTCATTTGGAGGAAGATCTGCTGATGCTGAATTAGACGTCGCGATTGGCTGCCGATGGGGGGTATCAGTACAGCTAAATCCATCAGCCGTTAGGCAATCTGAAATACAATCTCATGCATAGCGCGGGCATCACAATGTGATTATGACCAATGGTGTAATTATACTGTAATGCCCCATATTTTACGGAAGTACTATCTGTTTTCCATAGGTGTACACGCGACACCAAGGGCGGAGTGGGTATATATTCTCAAAGATAACAGGTTATACAAGAATCCTAAATCTGTGAATTTAACCCATGAAGTATAGTCGATCTCACTCAGCTGCGGCCAATCAAAAAATAGTAATCCTCTGCGCTTGCTTCGAAGATATACGGTCGGTACGTATGTGCGGCAAGACGCGCAGTACTGTAGCTATTTACGTTCAGATGCTTAATCATGAGAGGTCTTACAATGCCAACTTACTGATACGGAAGTCGACGCCAATTTTGCTGTCTTGATTAGCTCCACCATTGGAGTCGAAGTAGGTGGTCGTATTGCACCGGCTAGTTAAAGCGGAAACCTAAAAGGTCAACCTTCGTCTGTCTTTCGTCGGATTTCGCAAGCTCTCTTATACGCACCCTCATTTGGAATAAGCAATCCGACTTGACCACTTCATTCAAAAAGGCCAGTTGGACTCGAGGAGTGGGTGCCTTGTGGATCATGATGTCAAAGAAAGGATACCAGGCATTCTCTGCCTGAATTCCGAAAGTAGATGCCCCATTGTTGGGCACCGAGACTCCTCTGCATTCGATTGCCTTCACGCGTATTCCAACTAGCTCAACGTCCAAGACGGGCCAAGGAGCCATGAGTGCATATTCGATGTTAACATTCACGAAATTCTCATTAATTGGATCCCTGCGGATGCTCCGCACAAAAAAGTTTTCTGGTCCAGTCATGACAGGTCGAGGAGCTGCAGAAAATGCAAAGGAGGTCATATTGGAAAAAAGCAAAGTAGAAACTGAAGCGAAGCAATTTCAGTACGTACCTTCGATTCGAGTGTACTGGGGCGCGCCTATGCCAAATGCGTTCACTGGCAAGACTTTAACATCGTAAATGGTGCACTCGTCCTCTTTACGCACAGTGTATGTTGGGAGCAAAGTCAGCTTCAATAAAACACAACATGAATACTCTCTTTGGACTGAGGCCTGATATTACAGTGTCACTTACTGCTCGGAAAAAGTTGTTTTCGCCAGGGCGCGGTCGCCTGTTCAGTGGATATAGTTCAACAATATACAATGAGACCGACGCAACCGGGTCCCAGATTAGCTCGATAGTAAATGGGTCTTGAAGGCGTTGATCAGCACTCAGGACGTGCTGCGCCCTAATGAAATTGACTGCTGGTGGTGGAGCTGAAAAGGTTTTGTTGAGATGGAACTGTATGGAGGATGAAGGGCTGGCTTACGCATGTCTCGTGCAGTTGGAGTGATGCCACAATTGCGCCAGCAGTCCAAGTTGGAAGGTGGCTAGAAAGCATAAAATAGTGCGATGGCTTTGGAAAACGCAATAAGGAAACCAGTTTGTCTTGACATAATCCTATTTGGATTGCATACGTATACGATGCAAAAGGACAAATGTTTTTGATGTCGTCTACTCGTGACCACCATATCAGCCTGACGAAAAAACTCAAGAATTCTTTGAGAGGCAGGTGACCTGACAGATTTTAATGTACGGCATGCGGTAAGAAGTTTATGTCTCTGTCACTTATCAGGAACCCACGGGTTCTGATTGTGAGTTGTGGGGTATTAACAGGGCGTGGGGTGCACCTCGCGATCAGTGATCGGACATGAAAATGAGCGCAAAGACCCAAGAAAAGGCAAGTGATGTGAAGAACAACAGAATGAGTCTTCTTTGCAACTTGCAAATGTGATATTCTGCAGGCTTACACAAGGCATGGCGGCGTCAAATGGTGGGCAGAATCTTGAGCATTCTTCCAGCGAAGATGCCAATTTTGTTTCGACGCATGACGCTAGACACCGAGCTTGACAGTAAAATGGCCCGTAGGGCGCGGAGTCGATTCCAGTCACTTGGATATTGGTTTCGCGAGCTCCATGAATCGAACTAATGGTAACTCCCAAGACCAGCATTCCAAAAGCAAGCATGGTTGTCATAGTCATCTGCTACTGTAGACTTCCGCCACGGATGTTCTCTGTTTACCTGGGAGGTTGGCAATGGAGGAAATATGGAAGGTTTTTTTCAAGCTGCACCAGCTCGACAGACGTGTCTTCTCGACGAAAGTAGGACGAACACGAGACGAGCGAGAAACGAAATAAACGAGTGTCCTCAGAACCAACGATTGTAGGCGATGTTATGACCGAGGCGAGTGTCGTCGCTTTGCGTGCACGCCGCTTCGATCTCCTAACCCGGTCTTTCCAGTTCGCACGATTATTTTCATCGTTTGTCCAATTTCAAAACACGGCATCGCAGTCGAAACCGAAAAAGTTTACCCGTGCTTCGGTCGGTCGTCACTATCCACCCACAATGCACATACGGTACGTGGAGAAGATATAGAGTGCACCAACTCTATTCACGCCCTCTCGGCTCGAGAGCAAGTAGATTACGTTCACGACCACCACGTCCGTCCGGTAGCGTTCTCGTCGACCGACAAACCTGTCCCTCCATCGCCGGTGAGCTCATTTTGAAAATCGACCTTCCCTCTCCGCACCTGCCGCTGTCACGAGTCCCACAATAATGCACACAGGAGCTCACTTTTAGATGCTCTAGATTTGGATGTTATTTTAAAGCTAGCATGGTACAAAAAATGATCAGACAGTGTGAAAAGGCACTTTATCCTACAACAACATACAGTCACTAAGTATGTGGCATTTATTGGCATTGCACTGTCCTATAATTCAGAGGCGCGCATTTTTTCTGTAGTCGGTAAGTCGGTTTTGTACACGTTAGTTCGTGCAGGAGTGAAGGCCTATAATGACAATCACGCAACTTTGTAATCCAAATGACAGGTTCGGGAATTTTGAGAAAATGTCTTTAGACCAGTAAGCTCTTGTCTTTGCAAATTACAAAACGATTCTTGAATGATTTTGAATTGGTGCGATTGTGAAGGCGCCTACAGTATATCCATTGGGCGATCGCATCAATAAAATATTTTCGGGGAAAGTTAGAAGCAAACTGGTTGTGAGTGCAAACATTTGCGCTCATCCCGCGCTGCAAAGGTAACATAGCCAGTATCATTATATAAAATACACCACGCCCAAATTTCATAGAAAGTTGAAAAGCTTGCTCAATATTGTAACAAAGACCTATCTAGGATCAAGTTACAGGGTTTAACTCGGCTGGAAGTACCGCATGTGCAGTCATCACAGAACTAGTCAGTCGTGCGCTTTCCGTCCCTGTAAACATGCATTGTCAATACGAATGTGTGCACGATGTCACATGACGCAACTTACAAACCGAGGGCCGTTGGTAGAAATGCATCTGGGCTGCGTCTACGGATACCCGCCTGACTAGGTAGGCCAGGGTTTAGTTTGACGAGCTAAGTGCCGTGTGCTTTGCAGGTACTTATAACATACACCAATATGCCGGAAGCAAAGTTTATGAAACCAGGAAGTCCTAGGTCGAGTTCACTTGATAGGCAAGGTGCCCACCAAGCAAAGCTAGGTTCGAAAACACGTGGATGTCAATGTTCTTCCCAGCGGCGCGAAATCGTAGACCTTGATTTACTTACAGACCTGCAGCTCAAATAAGTGACACTTCGTTTTTGCCTTCCAGCGTAATTTTCTTACTTCAACATCTGTGTGAGTTCGAGTACAGTACGTTGTCAACCACAACATAAGTTCGGTGGAAGCGTCGAGCCTGTGTACCAGACATGAAAATATCAATATTGGCGAAGCACTGTCAAATCGATCTTAGCTGATTTGTTGTGAATTGGGCAAGACAGAAACATTCTGCATGTCAGTTCTCCTTCTCTTCCTACTTTCCGCATGTTTCGCCATCACCAGCACTCTGATGTACACCATCCTCCCCACTGCTCATCGGGCTCCTCCCCTAACACAGCCTCTACTGCACATCTATATGCCTGCGCACCCTCCCTAGCACGACAATAAGCACTACAATATAACCCTGCTGTCCTCCAAAATTTTAGGAGCCGGCATGCTATCCATTTTTATTCGTGCATGTGCTGCAGTGCAAAGTCACTGCTTTACTTGGACCCTTTCTTCTCATCCCCACAGCAGCAACACCAGGAGTAAATAATCTCAACAAATGACATAAGACTTGCACCAAGCCAAAGTCCAGCAAGACCTCCCCACTGCCCCACCAGGGATTCAGGAGTGAACATGTAGTTTTCTTCGAATAGTACGACTTCCTGGGATGATGGCCAATCCAAGGCCAATGTATGATCGCCTGAGTCTATTGTTCGCCAGGGCAATTGTTCGCCAGGGCAATTGTTCGCCTGGGTATTGTTCGCCTGCTCAGTTTGGGTCAGTGGGAGGGAGTTATTTCGCGACCTTTATCATATATAAACTGCCTTTTGCAAGACACTGCCATCATTCCTCTCATACCTGTCTGTGCTCGTTTTTTTTTGAAAGTCATTTTACTATAACAAGGCACGACGTTAAATAACATTCCAAAACGACACACTTTATTGTTGGTCTTATTGATCGTTTATCTAGTCCTTTTCTGTTTCCCTTGTTAGTCTGTTTTAGTCATGTCAGCAGCTGAACCCGGCACCAGATACTGGCTATATTCTAACACAACATCGCTAATGGCACAGGTTTGACATGCGCACACAAAGAACTCAAAAAAGGAAGCACATATATAAGCTTTTTCCATCTGATTTGTTAATTTTGATTTTTTCCATCTTTTCTCTTTCTTTTGGTTCATTATCTTTTTCCCTCTTATTCTAGTTTTTTATTTTTTTCCTTTTTTCTTTTTCCTTTCCTTTCCTTTCTTTTCTTTTCTTTTTTTTAAATTTTTTTTAATTTTTTCATTTTTTTCATTTTTTATTTTTTCCAATATTTATTTTTAATTTTTTAAATTTTTTTTTTTTCAATGTCATTTCTCAACGCCCTACTTTAACAAATTCACGAGAGACGGCTGTGCAAAATAATCCTGGAACATGCGCGGTGACAGAATACACCTGGCTCGTTTAGTCAAAACTTTCAACCTCCTCCGCAGTGCATCCCACAAGTCCACTATCTTGTACTCCGCCTCGAAGTCAGCCATCGCATACCATATGCACCGCTGTGCTGACTGCAAAACCATGCTTGCAGCGCAGGAGATATGCTTGCGATGTTGGCCAGTGATACCAAAGATCTTATTCTCCTTCCTCAAAATCATTGATGGGTTAACTTTCTTCAACAGAAACTCCACTTTTTCCCAGAATTCAAGTGTCCTCGGGCACTGGACGAAAACGTGGTACACATCCTCATACTTATCTGTTCCCTGCTTCTTACAGTACTTGCAGTGTGAATCAACCTCCGGTGCAAAGTGCGAGACTTTGCTTCTTGTGTACAATGCCTTATACAGTAGAGCGTAGTGTATACTTCGCGTATGGCCATCGACGTGCTTGGTCCTATTGAGCCTCCAGTAAGCCCTAAAGTCGATATGCTCGTTTCCCAACTTCCCCTTCCAATACTCCTGCATTGCTAGCGTAGCTTTCCCCGCCCTCGTTTCCATCATGTGTTCATACAGCAGCTTGGTCTTGACGTGTTTCATTGGGTATGTTCTTGCATCCAATCCAACAGCGCCTTGATCCAGTGAGCTAAATTTGGCAGTCTTCACAGCCCTGCGTATATCCCTGTACAGCTGGGGCACCACTATGCTGTCCAATTGGTTCAGGCTCGCATATCGCACTCTCAGAAAAAACCAAAGCACGCACTCCACGCAGCATCCTGCTGTGCAGTCAGTCTGCGTAGAAGAAGCATTAATCGGAAAGCTAGCACCTTGGTATTCACGTCTGGATAGTTAAGCCCTCCAAGGTCCCTGCTTCGTTTTAAAATTAATGTGCTCGTATCTTGGGTTTTGAAATCATGGCTTTGGAATTCGTTCTCAGTGAAAAGGGGAAACCTAAATTAGCCGAAAACGGTTTCTTATATGTCAAAGATAAGGTGAATAAGGGTGGAATCACGTTTTGGAAATGCGAAAAGTTCAAGTCGAGCTGCACAGGCCGTGTTCATACTGTAGAAGAGGAGATCGTCAAAAGAATTGGCGACCATGATCATGCCCCTGATGCTGCCAAAGTCACAGCTACAAAAGTGGTGAATCTTATCAAGGATCAAGCGATAACTTCGAGCGACCATGGGCATCAGATCGTTGCTGGAGCATCTGTCGGGATATCAAAATCGGTTGCTGCAAAGCTGCCACTCACAGAAACCATCAAGCGTACAATTTGAAACAAGTTAAACGCTGGTCAACAACTGCTACCAGGAAAAAAGAAATATCGTGACTGCGCCAAGAGAATCGCCAGAATTGTTGCAAAGCATGGAGAAATTGATCTTGTTGACTATTTGCGCGGTCTCGCCCACAATATTGGATACTGAGCTTCTTATGTCCATGACTTGCTTTTTCTTTGGCTGACATAATCTGTGCTTTTGGCATGTTTTCAGTTTGAATGATCTGGTCTTCCGTCGACAATATAAGTGAATTTGTTTGTTGGCTTTTTCTTGCATAAATAAACACACTTACAAAATTACTCAGCGAACAATAGCCCGGCGAACAATTGCCCAGCGAACAATCGCCTGGCGAACAATTGCCCAGCGAACAATCGCCTGGCGAACAATTGCCCAGCGAACAATCGCCTGGCGAACAATTGCCCGTGATCCGTTCATGTTGCCTGCTTCTCAAAACGTCTGTCCCACACTCCCATTGAAAAAATGGCACTGTTAAAATTTGGCACCATCAAACAAGTCTCCAAGGGTTCTCAAGGCCCCTCTGGGAGCTCTTTCTGCTAGGTGCTGGACTGTAGGAAGTAGCAGCTGTGAGGACCACAATGCGTTTGTGCTTTCTTGTCTTGCGACATTGACATTGACGTGAATGGTCAGCTGTACCTGCGGACGGCAAATTTTTAAAAAAAACTTAACATAAGGTTTAAAAAGGATGGGCTATAAATGACGCTCTAATGCGCGTGCTGTACGAACAATGCTGGAAGACTTATTCGCGGTCGCTGTTCAGCCTTCCGATCCAGCGTGCCAGTAAACGCTCGCTTATCAAGCGTGCTGTATGGCACGCACTCTTCGTACAGCGCGCGCATGGCGTGGTATATTGGCAGCTTCAGATCGCATTTTCTTTACACTGGCGCCACATTCCAGTCAAAAACTGCTCTGTGTCATATTCCGCAACTTGACGTCGTCTGGTTCGGTCGGTTGGTGAGCGGCGGGTGAGCCATGGTCAAAGACGATCACAAGATCCCGGTGGGCGACATCGTTGGCGGCAAGTGGAAAGTGGTGGCCAAGTTGGGCGAGGGAGGATTTGGCGCCGTGTACAAGGTGGTCAGCATCCGTGTGCAGTCGCAGGAAGAATACGCCATGAAGGTCGAATCGGTGAAAGCGGAAGAACCCATGCTGAAAATGGAGGTAAGTCGATCTCATTTTCTGCCCCGCGCGTCTGGCTGCTCATGTCCCTAGGG
The DNA here is from genome assembly GCA_030248295.1 of Mesodorylaimus sp. YZB2_4. NCBI lineage: Eukaryota > Metazoa > Nematoda > Enoplea > Dorylaimida > Dorylaimidae > Mesodorylaimus > Mesodorylaimus sp. YZB2_4. The sequence continues at coordinate 108,869 of JASANH010001263.1, forward strand.
CAACTCGTTTCAGGCGGCCGTCTTGAAGACGTTCCGAGGTGCGAAAACCCCGAACCCTCACATATGTCAATACATCGAGAGTGGTGGGACGGCCACTGTCTGGTTCGTCGTCATGCAGCTGGTGGGCCAGAGCGTGGCGGATCTGCGGCGAGCGTGCCCGGACGGTCGATTCACGGGTAGCACGGCGACGAGGATAGAAATGCAAGCATTGGAGGCGATTGAAGTAAGGCCATTCATTTCTATCTCTCTCCTTACGTACAGTAGTCTCTGGCCCCGAATACTTCTGGTATAGGGACTGCATCGAATCGGGTTTGTGCACCGCGACATCAAGCCGGCCAATTTCGCCATGGGTCTCAAAGCTCAACAGCGGACCGTGTACCTGCTCGACTTCGGTCTGTCGAGGCAGTACCTGACGCCCGATGGGCAAATACGACCCCCGCGAGCAGTTGCCGGATTCCGGGGCACGATTCGATACGCCTCGATCAACACGCATTTGCGCAAGGACCTCGGCCGCGTCGACGACCTCTGGAGCATGTTCTACATGATGGTCGAGTTTCATCAGGGCCAGCTGCCGTGGAAGAAGGAGAAAGACAAGAACGAGGTAAGCACGACTGCTGCGAGTTCGGGGCTTGGCTGGCATTCTTGCATTCCAGGCGCTGCGACAGAAGAAGGAAATCTCGGCGGAGAAGTTGTGCGCGGGCATGGAGAAGGAGTACCGTCTGATGTACGGCGAACTGCAAAAGCTCAAGTTCGAGGACACGCCCAACTACGCCTGGTACCAACAGCAACTTGGTGCAATCGCTGCCCGAAAACACTACCGCGACGAAGACCCCTTCGACTGGGAGGAAGGCGGCGAAGCGTTCGAGAGCGTCATGAAGTCTGCCATCGCTCCAAATGCGTACGATCGAAAGGCCAAGGCCGATCAGAAGATTGAGAAGGAGAAGCTCGAGAATGCCGAACCGTCGCAATGATTGATCTCGGGTTGCTGACTTGAGCCGGTGGTGTGTTGCCTGTGGTCTGGCATGGCATGTTCTGCGGTTTGCGTTGTGTCAAGATGGTAAAACTGCGATGCGAGTGTATACTGTATGTCAGCACTTCATGATCTATCTAGACTAGTTTGATAGGGAATTATCTATGGACAGAAAAATCGCCGAGTGAATAATAAAGAACATGAAGCTGTGATTTAGAGAGGTAGTATTACTGTGTTCACCCGAAAGTGTTCCTTGGGGAGATAAAATGTTAATTAGATCTAGACGGAAGACTTATTTGAGGAAACAGGTGGCTGGTGCGCATAAGAGTACTGGAGAGCATAAGCCTAATCTCTAGTTGGTATTTGTTCCAATGAAACAAATCATAAAGCAGCAAACTAGCCGAACTTTCTTGAAATATGTGGTTAGTAAAGAATAAAACTTGGAGAATATCCTCAGGAAGTTGAAGAGTTTACTGTACAACTCAACAAACAGGGCGAGTCAGGCATTCTAATTTGTATCAACGATCAGATCGCTCCTGCAATTTTAGCCCCGCCATGTTTAACTGGCTCTCGTCTCACCAATTATTCAGGTGGCGGCAAAGTGGATACCAAGGTGATAATGGCAACCACAAAAGACACTCTTCCAGCAGCCAGGCGTAAGAGTGTAAGTACATGCCTCATAGAATCTACTATGCGCCATAAATGTGTGCACAGATAACAGCGGGCAGGCCCAGCCAAGTGTGCGACATGCTTCGAGTACAGCCAAGATCGCTTCTTGTCATGCGACTTGCTCGAGATCGGTTCTTGAGAACCAGTCCTGGGCCTAGACGGGATTTGATCATGAGATCCGAGCCTAGTAAGATCGCAGCCAACGGCCCCTGGCGAGGTCCGTTAAGAAAAGCGATAAACCTGGCGAGCAATAGGGGATTCTGATTGTTCAGTCAAAAGTAACACAGGGGGCAGGCTGTCGAAAACTTGTTGTGGCACCAGGAAGAATGCCAACAACAAAACAGGCAGAAAACTAGAAACCAGGCAGGCATTCATTCCGATAAGGAACGGCGCCATTCGCCAAATTTTTACCCTTGCGAGCGGTTATTTCATTATTCATTCAAGTCTGACGAGGAAATATGTCCCGAGCAGCCTCTTCAACACCATCAGGTAGGCATTGTCTGTGTTTTTCGCTTACTTTAGGCCTGATTCGGAATACCCTCGAGTAATTGTTTGGAGACTGGTCACTGAAAAGTTTTTTAACCCCCAAAAGCAGTAGATATCGCATCGGACGTAGAGGCAAGGTGTTCCAGATTAGGCCATTGTCTGATCGTGTTCTTTGACTTATTGGTATGTCCTACGATCTTAGTGCGCTGAAGCGTTTGAGGACGAAGCAGTATATAGTACAGTATCCTGCATAGCTTTAGTTGTCATTTTACATAGTTGGGCAGAGGCTAATGTTTTTCTCTTTCAGGCAACCGGAAACCAAATTATGCCGATGACGAGTCGATTTTGCCGGCTTCCGAAGTGAGACGTCGACAAACTTTGGGACGTCGGGTGAGTCCATTTTTTCATGAGCTTATCCGTTCTGGGCGCTTTTGCACTTCGTTCCCCTATCTCTTGAATCCAGTCCATCCTAGCCTAAGCCTAAGGCTAAGACTAAGCTAAATCCAGCCTCTCCTAGCCTAAGCCCGAGCCTGAGCCTATATCCAGCCTATCCTAGCCTAAGCCTAGGCCTAAGGCTAAGACTGAGCCTATATCCGGCCTATCCCTAAGCCTACTGGGGAACAAAGTGCAAAAGTCCCCTGTTCTGAAACGACTTTTTCAGAATAATTGTCTAAACCCCATTGTATTCAGTTCAAACGAATCTGGTGAAGATGGAAAAGAGCTCAGCGGTAACACCCGACTTTCCTGCTTAAGCTCGGCGAGTACATGAAATCTTTGTTTTAGCTTCACAGACAGAAAGAAACGCAGACAGGTCTCTGTTTCCGCAATTCGAGGTCAAACGTCAGCACGCATTACGTCATCGCGTAAGTAAAATTGTTGGTTTTCTTTTACGCTTGTTAAAATTCCTGATTTAGAAAGGATACGTCACTCCGAATGAAGAAACTTTGAAGAAGGAAGTGGAGAAAGAATATGGTCCACCGCTGCGTCGTCCAGCACGGTTGAAAATTCAGGAGCCTTTAGCAGTTGCGCTAGATTTTGGCAGCTCGACGAATCGAAGCAGCGAAGAATTCAATATTACGAAGAAATCGGTCGCTTCAGAAAGCTTTATTTGTCGTCAGAAGAAACCTGCTCCCGCTAAAGAGGTAAGCAGGTTGATATTTTGGCACTTATGTAGTTTACGGAGCACCAAAAATTTTCGAAGTCCGACAGGTAAGAAAAATATGTAAGTCGTAATCTGGCACAACGTGCCAAGTGCCGAGCGGGTCGGCTGGACGGCCCCGTGACGATTCCTGCACTTGGTCGTTTCCCCCACTGTGACGATTCTCCCACCGTGTCGTTTCCCCCACCATTATTTTCTCCTGATATGCAGGTAGGTACGACTTGGGTCGCAAAAGGCAGCACGTGTGTGGCAGGATGATAGGTTTGGCTTGTAGGTTGAGGGGCAGTGCAAAGTACAAGTTTGGTGCTGCAGCTCAACGTGCAAGGTATTCAGGCTACAAACTTTTTGGGCTCCCAACTTATTGCAGAATTATTATTGCAGGCTCCCAACTAACGCTGCCAATACGAATGTATGTAAGACCAGACCAGGTTTTCTGTGCCGATGAATACATGTTTCAAATCCAAATGTAGAACTACCTCAATGTGAGTCGGGGAAAAAACAGAAGACATAAATTTAGGCAGTGGGGCTTGGGTGAATTCACCAGTATGACAGCTGCAGATTTTGGCAAAGAAGTTTTCTCATTCACGATATGTTAGGCTCGTCTTCTTTGTCCTTGAACAAGGCGAGCGTGGTCCAAGGAGCAAACGTGAAGCAAGCATTTGAGGCCGCTATCACAACGTGGCTTTTAGAGCAAGGCAGTCGAACGATGATTAAACAAAATCGTGGAGTGTTTGAGGCATATTTCATGTCGTCTAGGACAAGCTATGAAGATTTGTGGATGAGTACCTATTCCCATACAAAGGCTCAAAATTTGAATAGCCGCAGTTTCTCAAACCTGATGGTGGGGGAATCATCTCAGCGAAGAAACGTCGCATGTCTCAGTGAGTCGTTTCCCCCCACCAGACACTGTGGGGGAAACGACCAAGTGGGGGAATCGTCTCATAATCGTCAAACCTTATCCCCAAGGCTGTGCGGGGATCAGCATACACAGTAGCGTCCTTTTCCACTAGGAGCACCTCCAAGTGGAAAGGGCTATGGCGGATGGGCTGTAAACCCCGTCCCCCCACTCAGAGCACCTCGACGGTACCAGATGAGTCATCCACATCATCACCTTCAGTTTGCACTCGACCAAGATGACACCAACTCGAGCACATACGACAAGCGATCACTCATTCGTCAAGACATCACATGGCGGCTGATCACACTCTTCCTAGCACCTGTTGTCGTAGGGCACCATCTGCGTCTGCTCGTGGTACTGGCCGCCCTCCTCCCAATCCAGCTTGGCGTCGTGCCCGTAGCCTTTGCGTTCGAAGATGCGCGTGAGGATGCCGTGGATGTGGTCGTAGTCGGGGTCGCTCTCGTACTGCAGCGTCGACAGGTGCGCCACGATGTCCTTGTACTCCTTGGGGCCCGAACGGATCAGCTTGCCTGGATCACGATTCAGCTTGTCCTTGGCGATGGCGAAATTCTTCAACTTCTCGTAGATGTCAGCTCCCTCCTGAAACGCAGACTGTTATCCCTTAGTCTGTCCTGAGACAAATCACAACTTACGATGGGCGGCCAGGGCAGCGATCCGCACGTCAAATCGATCACCTTGTAGAACCAGGCCCACATATCGTCGCATCGCCCTTGCTCTTGCTGCTTCAACGCGTTCACCGAAGCGTATTTGAGGTTCCCACGGAACGGCGCCGATTCTCGCGGTCGGTAGGGCACACCCTTCGGACTCCGCCACTCGCGCACCATGCCCAGATCCAGCACGAACACCCGCCTCGTGTCCGGTGGTCGACCGATGGCGAAGTTTTCAGGTTTCACGTCCCGATGCAGGTACCTAAACGGACCTCCCCGTGCGGGCCTATATAACAAGGTCATCCCCGCACAGCCACTCACCCGCAGTCGTGCAGCTCTCGCATTCCTTGCAGCGTCTCCAGGGCGCAGTGCAGAGCAGTTCGCAACGAGAATCGGCCGCCGGCGCTCTCTGGCAGGTTCTCACGAAGCTTCTCGAGATTCTGCCCGACCATGGCCATGCACAGGAACACGTAGTCGCCATTCGGACTCCGACCGCAGTCGAGGAAGTCAGTCGAGTGGGTGGCTCCCGCCTTGGTCAACTTTCGCATCACCAGCACTTCCCACTTCAGGATGTGGACGGGTGCATCGACGTGTTCCACCTGAAACAGACCTTCCCTACTCGCAGCCCCTAGAAGACCCAGGCTGGCTCACCTTGCAGGCCCCCGCTCCGCCGTTTCGCTTGTCTTTCACTTCGTAGACAGCACCGAAGGCGCCCTGGCCGAGCTTCTTGACAACTTCCCAACGGCCCTCGAGGACGTCGCCCACTTTCGGATGCCAACCTTCGGGAGGACGCTTTGTCGTCATTTCGTACACTCACGCCGGCCCACTCGTTCCCACGACTGCGATCCACGCGGTCAACAGATCGAATGAGCTCGCAGTGGAGGCCACGGTTGATACTGCTCGCAGTGTAAAGTGCGTATATACGTGCTTTCTTTACACTATACATACCATGGGGCTCAGTATCTTGGTCGCGAGTGGTGGTTTTTTTGTGTCCATGTCCGCAATCAGCTTTCATTGTCAGGCCATTGACACATTTTAACCAGTGTTTGAGTCGACCGAAATCTCGGCGAATCAAAACTGGCCAGTCATCGTGGCACGTCTCTTACCCGCGCATACTCACGTCAGACAAAACACAACAATTTTGTGATTTGTTGGTCGATGAAGTAGTGACTACAGTATCTGACAATCATAAACTGGGCACCACAGCACTCACAACCAGTGCCTCGCAGGTTGTCTGCATGCGAAAAAACCGCAGCATCGAATGCGTCTCGATATGGGCAAGTCAAAATAGTGTATTTTTCTGTGATTTCGGGAAATTATGATGGGCTTCTAGAAAAACCAGGACCAGGTGCTGTCAACGTGACAGACCAGTTTGGGTGTCTGGATACTTTGGACCTGGTTTGTTGCTGCGTTACGTGCATCTCGGCCTGCCGAGCAAGGACAGTGCGGGCTTACGATTCCGACCTACATCACCGGGGATTGAACCTGGGACTAGTCCAGCCACTTGCTACCGAGCAGAGTCCAACTGAAGGTGACCAGTGGTGATGGTTGTCAACGGCTTGGATGAATGGTGGTCGTGAGATTGAGTGCGATGCCTCCACTGCCCAGTATACAAGGGGGGCATCAAGTGGACTAGGTATTGGGAGGTTTGCAGGGTGAAAATGCATACAGCAGATTGGTCAGATACTGCACAGCAGTGTCGAAGAGGGATGTAGAGATACATCTGACTCCCAGCCACCATGAGACCACAGGTCACTGGCCTATAAACTGGCAGCCGCTTTTTGTTATCTGGTCATTGAGGGGTCAGTGGTTCCAAGCTTCCACATTGGTCAAAGCAGGGTCTTCTACGATGCGATGCGGGGCGGCGATAGTAGTGTAGAGGTATTGACCAACTGGACTGGTTCTCGATTTGCATTGATACTTACCCGATGTTTTGTGACCGATCTGAGGAGTGGATCAGTTCCCGATCCGATCCGACTGCTGGACATGCATGATTAGCAACTGAAATTTTTTGCTCCTGTATCTGCTGAAGAATGATAAGGATGGCATTCTATGAAGAGAAAATCCCGTTTTCCCTCTGAAATCAGCATTCAATCCAATCCCACTTTATGCTCTGCTTATCTCTCACCTGTGTCCTTTGGAGTGGACTGACAGAGAGTGATAGCGAGAAAACATAGCAGGTTGGCGAGGACGCAGTGCTAAGTACGTCATCCCCATCGCGATTGAATGATAAAACAACAAAAACGTGAGCTATTTGAGGTATATTTCATACCCTCTAGGACTAATGATGACGATTTGTGTATGAGTGCTTTATTCTTAGACGAAGGCTCAAAATTTGAATAGCCGCAGTTTCTCAAAACTGATGGTGGGGGAAAAGACACGGTGGGAAACCGTCACAGTAGGGGAAACGACGCATGCCTCAGTGAGTCGTTTCCCCCCACCAGGCACGGTGGGGTAAACGACACAGTGGGGGAATCGTCTCCGTGGGGGGAAACGACCAAGTGGGGGAATCGTCTCACAATCGGCTGGACGGTGGGGAAAAGGCGTAGGGGCAGACTGGCACGATGGAACTGCATGCATAGACTTCTGCGATTAAGACCCGGCGTGTAAAACTGGTAGGGCCAGGCCCAGAGGCGAAGAGAAGAATGCCATAGACATGGCCCCGATAAAAGGCAAAAACCGGAAAAGAACGGGTGCGGTTATCATATGTCGGCTATCATATCATGTCGCTTTTCTCTGTTGTCTGACGCTGTCGGGTGAGAAACGCGTGTTCATCATTGTTTCAATTATTGCTTTGCCTCTTTTTGACGTACGTGGCTTCCGACTGACCGATTTGTATCGAGCGACCGCCACTGAGGACGATGCGATTAGATGGTGTCAAGATCAAGATCTGCTTTGGCAGTATCCACAGTGTCAGCAGTATGGTCATTTGATGAGTTTCGATCCCTGTAATCGGCGATTCCGATGTTCCCGTAACAATTGCGCACGACCGCCTTTTCAATATTTGCGAGCTGGCACTTTCTTTGCTGGGTCCGATTTGTCGGCAGCGCAAATCTTGCAGTTTGTATACCATTGGTCCATGGATCGTTTTTAACAGTCTGACTACATGTTCCAATTGGGAATTGGCAGTGAGAAAACTGTAGTTGACTGGAAGAACTTTTGCCGCGACGTTTGTGGCCAGTATTTTCTCAATAATCCAGTGCGTCTTGGCGGACCAGGCAAGGTGTTTGAAATCGACGAGTGCATGTTGGTTCGGCGTAAGGGCAATTGCGGGCGGGTAGTCAAGGAACAATGGGTCTTTGGCGGCGTTGAGGTGGGCAGCACCAAATGCTTCTTAGTGAAGGTCGATCGGCGAGACGCTGCGACCCTTGTACCACTCATCCATAAGTACATCTTGCCTGGATCGACCATTATTTCTGATGAGTGGGCGGCTTACAACGACATTATGCGAATGCCAGTGTACTGTCCACAGCGATACGCCCAGCATCTTATGGTTACACATAAGTACAATTTCGTTGACCCCGTGACTGGAGCGTGCACAAACCACGTGGAAAGAATGTGGCAAAAAGCGAAGCAGAAACATAAAGCTCGTTAAGGCACCCACCGAGCATTATTGGATACTTATCTAACTGAATTTATGTGGAGACGGTTATTTCCAAATCATGCGTTTCACTATTTCTTGTCACAAGTTAGAATTATGTACCCATGCTATTAGTCGTTAGTGGCGATCAGAAAACTGATAAGTGATGAGAGAATAGATTGATAAGGAAAAATAAATGAGAGAACATTGAAGTCGAGAGGCGCGGTGACGCATGCAGACGCAGACGCAGGCATATGCAGACGAGTGTACATCACTTCTGCAGTCTACCGCTGCGCCTATCTGTACTACCGCGCTCGACCCCAATCGATAGCAGTAGAACAACTATCTTCTCAAACCCGTCAAGGTGAAGTTTTAGGCCTATTAGACTACTTAGCGATGAGCCGCCTTTCGCCATTGGCCCTGGTGGGAAGCGTTGCCAGATGCAGCTTGAATCCGCCAGATCTAGCGGATGTTTTGTCCGACAGCGGGAAAAACAGCGGATTGAGTGTTTTAGCGTGATTTGCAGCTAATATTGGGGTTTTCAGCAGATTCTAGCGGATTTATGCCAATCTATGTTCGAGTAGCCTATGCGGGAAGGTTTTTTTTAACAGCTCGCCCATTTTTCTGCGATTTTTGAGACAGTTTTGTCCGTGCGTTGAGGTCTGAAGGGTCAGGGTTGACGTGGGATGGGGTAGGCAACACAATAATTTCGACTATAGGTCTACGATTTTGAATAAAAGACCGTAATTGACAACAAATTCATAGTTGAGTGCTCAGTCGGTATTACAGTAGGCCTAACCACAGTCCAGCCTTTGGCACGAGGGTGGGTCTCAATAGCGGTCCCCCCCCCCCCCGTATTCCGTCCTCCTTGTTTGGTATAAATAGAAATTTTCTTTTTTCCCTCTTCCCTGGCCTTCGACCTCCAGCCTGGTATAAACGATCCTTGAAATATGTAGTTGATGGTACAGCATATGAGCATGTATGAGTAAACGCTTTCTCATACGTCGGTATTTGCTGTATTCCATGTTTTATTTGCTAAAGTAGCTCAGTTTTGCGACAAAGCGAATTTTTCAGCGGAGTTTTTAGCGGATTTTTTAACATACACAGCGGATTTTTAGCGGATTTCCAGGTCCCTGGCAGCGAGTTTTCAATTTTGCATCTGGCAACGCTGCTGGTGGGTGGTGGAGCGGGTGCATGAGCATACTTTAATGGATGCCCTTGGAGACGTTCTATCATTCACCAAGCTGTCCCTGCGCCAGCTGGAGCGTCTGTCAGGCCCGCGGGTTGGATTTGGAACAGCCGCTCGGGTCAGAAAACTTTTCGAGTCCAGAGGGCTCGAAAAATTTTTGCAAGCCCGATTTCTCGATGGGACTTGGAAAATTTTTGGGTGCTCCCTAAACTACACGAGTACCGATATTTTTTGGTTCTTGACATATAAATAATAATATTTTCCATTCCAGGAATTGCTTTTTTTGAACGGCGATGGATTAGAAATATCTGCTATAGTGGACACGAGTGGTAGGAAAAAAGGCCGCGTCATTCCATCAGCCGATTATGATATGGAAAATTCGCAAATGGGATTGCCAATGGCCACCGAAAGTATGTGATTAGCCCTGAAAAATATGTAGTTCCTGGAAGAACATGACTTTTTCAGATTGGGAACAAATGGTTACTTCAACGCCTTTATCGTCGACCCCTCCGTCTGGTGACCTAGCTCTGGCCACACCAGCCGGGAATGAGGCCGCAGGTGCATTCCAATTCCCTGCTTTGGTTGAAGCTAGTTAGTAATTGACTCCATTATCATATAATTCATGCAAGGGTGGCAAACTTGAACAGATGGAAAATTTGGTGCCAAAATTAGGGAGAACTGAGAACTCCGCGGTTTCAAATTTTGAATCCGTTCGCCTTTTCTGTGTACCGGGAATCAGTTGAGGCTTGTTTAGTAATCGTGGACAGTGCGAAAATAATGGGGAAAACGTGAAAAAATCGGGGATCATTTCCCGCTCCCTGTGCCAACCCTGTTATGGTATCATGTTTTGCTTGCATCAATCTGACACACGGATTTTCGTCCAGGTCAGTCTGATTATCGAAATGAGGATGGCGAAAATGCAACACTTGTCGAAGAAGACCACGATGACCGGAATCACGTTTGCAATTCGAATTCACTGGAAGCACCAGCTAAAGGCGATGTTCCGGAATCGGATGAGGAGTCCGCGCTGCCAGAAGCTGCAGCGGTTCCCGTCGATCAATCAGCTTCAACAAATGATTTGACGGTTGGAGTCGAATCGATGGCACAATCGATCACTCCTCGTTCTTCTCCGTCACCACCAACTGCGGAGCGGGTAACTGCTGGCCGCCGTTACCCGCTCCGCATTCGCAGGCCAGCCATGATTTGTCGACTGTGCAACGTACGGGGAATTCATTTCGATTGAACGTGAGGCGTGGAAGGAGAACATCGCCCTGAATTCGGGCATTGCTGTTTTATTACTCAGGGACGATACTCATTCTTTTGATCGTTCCCTTCTAGTTCTTAATGTTGTGATGTGGCCTTTGTACATTTTTTCGTAGTCTGTTCGGTGGAACTGCCTTTGCCTCTTTTATTCTGATTTTTCTATTCGATTTCGAGTTTCGATTTTTCTATTCGATTCGATTTTTCTATTCATTTTAGCCAGTACTAATGGGCGTATTTTTCTATTTATTGTGTAATGCGACATGGCTGATGTGGCCTTTGTGAAGCGATGCTAGTAAGCTCTAGTAAAACACTTCTTGTGTTGCTTTTGTGCCAGACGGGTTCTGGCTGGCTTGACTCTGGCTGGGTTTGCGGTCACAGTTTGCTGCCCTTGATTCTAATTCTGTCTCTATTATTGGCCCCAGGGCTACGATTCGCCTTGGGGAGGAAAGGTAGTACTTGGAAATGGCTGCATCGATCGCTCGAGGTTTGTTGGGTCCTATGTTGTCGAAACCGCAGACATCGATTGCATTGGATTTGGTCAGAGCACAGTGCTACACAGTGTAGTTCAGTGCTGTCGTAATTCCATCGATGGCCTTGCTCTGCGTAACGCTGCCATCATCATATTATCATTTTGGCGAATTGGAGATGTCAGAGGGAAGATGAGTGAGGTGATCGCCTCGCGGGAAAACGGGCTGCGAATTCTGTGTGAGAACTGGGGTAAGCTCGGACCAATAGCATTTGACTCACGAGCAGTTTTGACATTCCCATTGCCTGTACACTTCGAATGTTCTTTCTTTTAGCGTTTAAACAGCCCTACCCAAAGGATTTTATTTCGAGCGCCAGGCCTTCCATTTAAGTTTGGCCTTTTGCTTATCACTATCCCAGTTTTAGCGTCATTTCGTAGCACGGCCGCAAGGAAGGAATGGCGGAATTTTTATAGAAGCGCCCTCTCCCCGAAATGCACGCAAAAGCTGAAAAATGTGCGACCTTTGATGATTGAGATTGATGCGGTTTGTGGTGTCATTATCAAAAAAAGTATTTACTTTCCGATAGCAAGATTTATGCTGTACTGTAAATGAATAAAACAAACGCCTCACCGCAGTGAACCTTCTGACGTCACAAATAGGCTTGCCATCCGTTGTACATAAGGCATAAATTTCTTGGATCCCTTGCCTGATCGATCAAATGGCTGACCTGAAAGAATCAAGAAGTGATATTTGTTCAACTCAGGCGAGCATAGGCATGGGATGCTGAATGAAGGCGAGGGAATTCGTTTTTTGTATCTGTCATCTTCGATGAAGGAAAACAGTCTTTTCATGCGACCCTGGGGTAATAAGTAAGTGATAGTGAGCCCTGTTAAAACCTTTAGTCAAGTCACAGATGTTCAGAGGGACTGATCCTATTGTACCTGCCCCGTTTACTTCCAGTACGATACATTTACATATACATATTGAACCTACGCAGACTCACCTGACCATCGACCGACAAGACTTCAGTTTTCTCACGTCCACTTAATTTGTCGCTCACACGAATTATGGCCCTTTCGGCGTGAACATTTTTGCTTTCAGCTACAAGCACACAAATTAGGACTACGATGTTGGACCACAAAATTTCTCGCTTACCGAATGCTTCCTTCACCAAGTCAGGTATGCACTTGAACTTTTCGGGCTGTTTCTGTTGAACCTTAGAATGCGTCAAAGTCCACTGCGACACTGGATCATGCAACAAAATAGACAATATTGGAATAAGCACATCCTTGGAGTCTCTCAATACGGAGAGTGCGCGGACGCACGATCGTCGAAACAGGCCGTTGATGCCACAAATCCCCATAGGATTCGTCATTTCTCGAGTCAGCCGGAATGGAACAGTCTCCGGAGTTGGCAACAGGTGTCCTTGCTCAAATGCCATGCCTGAAAAAAGCAGAATAAAATTCGTCTGGCGATAGTACCACATCTCATTTCTCCCCGGGGACTTAGAATTCAGCTCCAAAGTTTCAGCTTCGAACCGGGACAACATTCCAGGAGGATTTTTGAGCGAAAACGACAGCCGAAACACCAGGGACATACCATGATCGATTTGAATCACTTCTCCAGTGCTCTCATCGATCATTATATTCTGGACATGACGATCGCTCAGGCCGATGATGTGACCCACTGAAAGAGAACAACCCTGAAATACTCATTCATTGCAAAACGACCAATTCGTACCCATCGAAGAAACTGCCACGCTAATCGTGTAAGCCCGTCGTCTCTCGTACCACTCATAGGCGTCGGGAAACCGCTCGTAGAAGAAATGACGAAAGACTGGTCGATGTTCTTTGCACACTTCCAAAAATACTCTTAGCCGCTTATCGAAATTGGCTTTCGAAGCTTCCTATAACGAGGCAAAATATGAAAAACAGGCTAACCGTGGAAAGAAAAGTGCTTACAGCAATTCTCTGCCGACAGGCGTAAGTGCTTTGCGCTTTTGGATTATAGACCGCCCTTGCTCCCTCCTTTCCGTCCAGTCCAACCAAATACTCCCCTGAAAGCGAGGACCAGACGTAGCCTACAAGAGCAACTATGTACAAAACCCAAACCACTTGCCCACAGAAATGCAGCCGTCGCAATATTCGATAACTCCGACCGTCGCTGATAAAGGCACAACGTTGTAGGTCCTCATCGAGCCATACTGACCATCGTAGAAGCCAACTTCAAGTTCTTTTCGTTTTAGCCGTATGTTGACGACCCGAAAGACTTGCTCCATCAGTGCATCTTGACGCAAATCATCTTGCCCCTAAAATAATCGAATGCCATTCTTAACGTTTCGAACGGTCCTCCCAGCGTCAATACAATTGATGTTTAGGCATCGGGACACCCTAAGGTTTTGTCGGCTAAACAAAGAAGTCAAGAGTAAGGTTTACCCGCCCTCAGCGAGCAGACCCTTCTGAACCGTAATGCAATTTCTTACTTTCAACAGGAATTTACGTCGAACTCCGTCTGAACAAAGGCAACTTAATCGCTTCGGAGCACTGACGCCACCCATGGCTGTGGCTTGTTTATCGAAACTGACGATTCTGGGTGCCATCTTGTAGTCCCCGGATGGACTTGGCTAAAGAGGCATTCGACTCTAGGGATACAAAAGCTTTGTGGGAGAAGCTTACCTCGATAGTCATTGTAGGCAATGGGATATCGGATACGGCCGAGAAAATACGTTGCTTGGCAGGAATCTCAGCTAAAATCGAAGACACGCCAGCTTTACGTGCCGCCACTACCCAAAAAGGTAAAACCTTACATTGTCCTTTTGTGGAAGGCGCTTTCCAACCATACAAGGCTATTAGGGCATCGGCCAAACGTTTGATGTTCTGAAATGTCGCGCCATGTCGACCAACCAATGCTTGGTCCAGAATTTCTTCCGCGGCAGCTTTGCGTCTCTGAAAATACAAAATCTCTTGGCAACATTGGCACGGTTTTCTAGAAAGCCTCACCTTTTCAATGTCATCCCTAGGATCCGCATTGGCCAAGGCGTAGAGCATATAGAAGGTATGGAACGGGTGGTCAACTACAATACTCGCCACAACCTGAATCGAGAAGTTAATTAGCAAAACAAAAACTCGACAGCGAAGTTTATGGGAAAAAACCGTTTACCTCGCGAATCAGCTTGGCAAAACCAGCACTATCGCCATCGATCGGCTTCGTTGTCAAATGTGCAGCGATTTGAGGAAACACAGCCAGCCATTTGTACGATTTGATCAATTTCAGTTGTCTCTGAAAAAGCAAGATCGAAAAACGGAGCCACTACAAACACAATCATTATTACTTCAACCGCCTTGGAAGCGTCCTTGACTTTGGAATTGTCAAACCACAATGAGACAATTCGAAACACAACGACATCGTGATCGTTGCAAAGAGAGAGGACGTTCAAATATGACGAAAGTGCCGTCACCAAATGCGCCCGTTGTCGTTCCTCAATTTCAGCCACCTCGTTCTGATCAACAGCGCCTTTGCGCTGCGAAGCGACTAAATAAGTTTTCCTAAAAACCCCGGAGGTCACTAACCAAAATTATTATTCGAAAGTATACCGGTACTTACTCTTGCACAGAAGGACCAATAAGAGGCGATTTATTCTTTAAATTCGTGTCCACATTTTGGACTTCTTGCTTCAGTCGTTCGATATGTTCCTTCTTGGTGGCGAACAACGGCGATTTTACATAATCCGTAATTTCTTGATATTGTCGATTCGCGAACTGAGCCATCGCTAAATGCGCAGCACCCAGAGCGGCCGACACTTCGCTTGATCCCTTTGTCCGAGATGCATTTTCCAACAAGCGAGTAGTCTTAAGAGTCCGCAAATTACGCCCTGTTCTTCCCATCACTTAACAGACTCACTTCAACAAACTTCTCGTTCGATGTCAGTGGAATGTTGCCAACTGTTCCAATTTGAAGTTTGAACTCACGCAGCAGGACCAAGCATCGCGACAGCGCGCATAACAGTTCTGGATCACTATTTCCACGAGCCTGAAAAAATAAAGTTGCGATTGTGGAAGTAATATCAAACTTAAAAAATTATACTTTTTCTAATTTAAACGCCAATAACTTCAATAAACTGGAAGCTCGCAAACTTTCTCCGGATGCCCAAAGCAGCTCAACCTCAGCCAAATCGATTTTTGCCATACAGGAGTCCAGCGCATTCGATGAATTTCCCAGCAGAGAGGAAAGAGCTTGCTTCGTTTTCTTCAAGACTTGAAGACCGACCTGTCAAATTAGAACTAAATAGAGGGCGAAGTAAATATTTACATGGATGGCTCTTACGTGATGCAAATTCTTTCGTCGACAAAGTTCTAACAGTTCACACGACACAGGAGTAAATTGCTTGGCGATCCAGCTTGGCTGCAACTTTTGTGTCAAGTCTTGGAGATCGAGTACACGATTCAGGATAGCGTGCTGGCACCACAATTGATCATCGAAGTACTTCGGTTCTAAACAACCGAAAATATCTTCCGCTTTTCCGCTCTTGAACTTGCTCAATGCCGCGTCCAAATCGTCAACGAGTACCAGTTGGTTAAACAAGAACTGCGGCGCCATAGGTTCTTGGAGCACGATTTCGGACAGATAATCCCTACAACAAGAATAATTTAAAAATTCCAGCGCCTTTTTGTAAAGTTACTAACGTCTACTTACCACATCATACCGTCCCCATTTATCGCATCGTTCTTGAAACTTTTTAGCTTCTCAAATACCAGCTGGTTAAAGGTACGAGATTCCGAATCTCTAAAAAACCAACCAGCATTCCAAATGGTTGTCCATAAAACACACAGTAAGTTCACTTACACCTTGGACTCTTCAAATCTTCCCCATTCACACAGCCTCCAAGCACAAGAATATTCATTGTCTCGATTTGCTGCATCGCAATTCTTCCCTTTCACATTCTCGCCGCACATAGTCGACGATAGGAGATACCAGGGAATCAGATCGCTGGCCCGATCGATGGAGGAATACAAGCTGATCAATTTGCTAATATCGCCGTCCCTTTCGCACGTCATGACTCTGAATCAAAAACCTGTCATTCGTTGGCCATCGACTACGATTACCACATTCTAAACCAGGATAGAACACATCTCACCTCGCTTTCAGGTTCGTTGCTCCAAATTCGCCCAAACTTTCCACTGCTTCGACGTCTTTTAATGCCAGATAACTGTCAAGCAACGTACTACCTATTTGCGGTCTCACAGAGACCATATCAGAAAACAAAGACTCGCTGACCCCTCGCACGTCGAATCTCATTTCCATGTCGGCGGATCTAAAAGTTTAAATGGGAATAGATTCAAACTGGCTCGAATCCTTTGGGATACTACCTCATCGACTCCGTGCCGATTTCCATGTACAGCGACGTCATTGACGGAAATCCGACGAGTGAAGCAGCTCTAGCCAGCATCGTGTAATCGATTGGTAAAAATTGATAGCTTTCGAAGCCAGGCCTCCTAAACAGAACTTGATGACTGAAAAAAGAGAGAACTTTAACCACATACTTAATACGAGCGTGCTGCAGTCGTTTGACGCAGCCCGCAATGCATCGTACTGTACGACGAACCATCTCGCAACAAGTATCGCCTAAAATTGGCATAAAAATAATTCTCTCGCTTTAGCATCAAATTCGTCCATGGCTCACTTCGGATGTTTTCAACGATCTTTCGCAAAACGCCATTCATTTCCCTCGCAGAAAAGGCCGAAAACGATTGATCCTGCCGTATCTTGTGCTCCACGACATAGGGCAGCAAGCACTCGCAGGACCAAGGCTGCAAAACAGAATTCATACAAAGAAAATTCTTTAAAAAATTAGAATTCGCTTACATCTTCCATGAATAAACGCACCGCAGCTTCGAGTAAGCCATTGTCTTCAGACCTGAATTTGCACAAATCCACCAAAAACAATGCCAAAATGTTCGAATCGCTCAAGGCATTTCGATTCAAACGATCAGAGCCGAAGTCGCTCAAACGCTCATCATCATCCTAAAGAATTACTCCAAATACGATTGGGTAAGATGATTTTTTTGGACCCATCCTGGTCGTAGAGGAGAGGATCGATATTTGGGCCTTTATCCGCGGGCTTATTAGTTGACCCTATCTTGCCATCGACTAAGGTCAATCTGGGATCCGGGCAAGGACGCGTGTTAGTCGCAACTCCGCGATGTTGGTGGTTACCCCATGGTGTGACCATACCCAGCCCGAGGGGACCAGGCCTGTCCTCGTTCATCGACTCCGGAGGGATCAAAGGTGAGTCACCCACCGCCAGGCGTGCAAGACGCAGAGAGAACTTCGCCAAGTTCTCAGAAACCACAGTTAAGCTCAGGGCCGACCAGTTCCCAGCTCTGCCAAGCAAACTGTGACACACACCTTTCACCGCTATACCAACGAGGCGGCTTTTGGGTACGATAATGCTGAACCCCAATTTACACTGGATAGCCTTGGACTGCATGATTTAGCTCCTCCTCACAACCATCTGGAAGATTCCTTTCCATACCTTCTTCGACAAAAATACTTTGAGTGACATAAAAGCTTCTTTATCTTCTCTCAGTGCCATTCTCACGGATGGAATAAAATCGATAGCCTTCACCAAACATTCCATCGCCAAGCACGATACCGATGACCTGCAATGAGAACCCAGTCCATGCACAAGACTAACTCGGGATACGACTACGACTTACTTATCAGAGTCATAGCATTCATCCAGCACGGCCAAGAATGATCCTTCTATCGATTCTTCATAATTCCACAGATGCAAGACAGATTTTAAAACGCTTTCTTGCCGATACTTGCAAAGTTTTGCCAACAACTTAAAAGCTTCATTCCTCAGTTCACAATCCGTCGATTTGCTGATCAAAAGAAACAGTTTCCTCGCAAACACAGCGCCTAAAATTGAATCTTCTAGCTGTTGTTCAATCAGCATAACCATATCCGCTTACAGTATTTCGATTCGTCCATAACAGCTGATTCCTTTCCATTATTCCCGACAAACGCTACCATGAAGTCTAGCTCCTCAACGGACAATTGCCATACCGGTCTTCGACTCAATATTTGAAAGATCTAAATCAAACTGTTCGCGTTAGAGCATTTCCCTAAAAGCCATTGCACCGATCCTCCTACAGCCTTCATGTCCCATGATTTCCTTCCCTCCAACTGCTCGGCTCGCATAGCGTGCCACTTGATCGGGACCAGCAGGCATGACGACAACGCCGTCTTTGATTTCCGCATTAGTTGAAAAATCGATCGAACGGTTTCCATCGCCTAGAATTAAAAAAACTGCCCCATTTTTACCACAAGATCATCGGGGTAGGCAATTTTGCATGCAGCTGAGTAAGCACACAGTGACCAGATCTCTCCCTCAAGATAACTTTGGACCGGACTAAACGACGCGAATTCAGAAACCAATGCTCTACCTGTTTTTCAACGTCATTCATGCTCCGAGACACCAATATGACAGTGGCCAACGGGGCATCAAATATTTTGTCAGCGGTCTTAAATCGGAAAACCATCATATCCTACAACGGAATCATAAAATCCACACTAATACCTCTCCCACATTCTTGTAAAACGAGCTGCACAAATTTCTCAATGTGCGTAGCGCTCCACAAACTTCGATCGGATCAGTCAGATCCCGCAACAGCGAGCAAACGACTGAAAGCACTTCTCGCACGAAGAAGACAGCCGCAGGTGTATCCATCTGACAGAAATCAAATCGAGACGCCACAAATGCCATAATATCGATCCAACGACGTTTCGAAAATGAACAATGTGCGAGACCACGCAATTGAAGTAAAAATCGAGGTATGGCTGGCTAAAACACAAAAACTGATTGTATATTATTCTATAATTTCCGTGAACCTGTAATTTACACACCTCCGGCAATTTCGTCATTGCTTCCGTCAAAGACGAGCAGCGCACCAATTTTAGCAGACGATCCACACTCCGAGCCCAGCTTTCTACCGTTAGTTCTATGGTTTTTGGTATTGGTTCGCGTCTAAAACACAGCATGCCATAAGCTATAACTAGATTCAAAGCACGAATTCAACGATGCTTACTCAAAGACCACCCACGAACACAATACTGCCACAGTTCCGATCAAACAATCCAACACGTTTTTCTGCACATCGCCCGGTTTTAGGATTCGGAAATACTCGAGTGCAATTGAAGAGTTCGACAACGACGTGCACGCAGATGCGGCCAAAGAATAAAACTGAAGCTCATTAGTCGCTAGACCGCCTGTGAATTTTGCAAGAAAACCATCCACATCGTTCTTATTCAAGACCATATTGGCTAAAGGAATCAGCCGATTTGAATAACGCCTGAAACAAAAAGCCTTTGCCGAACAGGCCTCATAGTCTACATAGACATAGCTTCGGACAAAAAAGCAGAGCCACCCCACAAGGCGCTGGTCGCTTTTCCCCGAGTCCTTTAAGGAAGGTCCGACAATATATGCTCGAGGCTGGATAAGTCTAGGCTGGTGAAACAGCATCGACATTAAAAATGCACAAATTCCTTACTCCCGAAAAGCATCAACATTTGATTCGTTCCACAGCTCGTACGGAAATATGTTGATATCTTTAGCACAACGGGAGAACCAATAAGACAACGCCACATCTAGGTACGTTTCGCAAACGCATTCCAAAGCGGGAGCACCAAAAATTTGTTCCAAAATGGCCTAAAAACCAACAGATAAAACTGGTTTCCCTGTTCCCATCCTCGCCAATTATTTTTCGTGGCCTCAAGTACATGAACTATCAACGATAGCAGAAGCATCACCTCGCACTTACTTTGCACAATTTTTGGTCAAGCCAGCCGTCGTTTGCGGATTGTATCAACTTTACCAAACACGGAGCGTGGTACAAAGCGCCGAGTTTCATCAAATTGCAAATCGTCACACAGTACCACTGAGCCAAGCATCCCTGACTGTCTGGCGTTTCCAGCTGAAATAAAAATCCTTCAACTGAACTGACACGCTGACCTCCTGTAATTGTTCACCATTTTCAATTTCGATGTAAATACTTTTGCCACTTTCTCAAACGCCGCAGGATTTTTCACGACTCTAAATCAAAATTTTAATCGAAAAACCTTGTATTGTTGCAGAGTTCAGAGCCTTACTTGTAGGCGATTTGACTGAAAGCATAACCCACTCGGAAATTCGATCTGTGAAGCTGCAATAGCGAATTTAACGAAATGACGTCATTATCTGCGTTGCCGCCTGCCTGTAAAGAAAATAGATTCGTCGTGTCAGAAAAGAAGGCCGCCAAAGTCAGACCTCTTACATCCAGAAAAGAACCATAACAATCGTAAAATGATTCGATAATCTCAGATGTTAATGTTCTGTTCGACTCGTCATCCGAAGGCCTAAAACACCAAAGTGGCAACTTTTCATGATCAGTTTCCGCAAATTTAACAAGACTTACAGCAACAGAGATAAAATTTCCAAATACTCCCTGCCGACACTTTCTTTCGCAACCGCCCACAATGCCAATGGTTTCAAAAGATTCAAAAGCTCACAAACACGGCGGCCATCTTGAATATTTTCCTTCAGTAATACCCTGAAACTAATAAAGATTTGACAATACTTCCTCAATATTCGACTTCACAGCACGCACCTGAGTATTTCCAAAAACAAACCAGAAATCTCTTCATCATTCTTCGGATCACTGCTAAAAAATCGGGCAATATGACGAAGCTATAAACAGAACCCATTCCAGAACATTTTTCGGAACTGAACAGACAACATTCCTTACCCCTGACACGGACAAATCATAATCGACCGCAGAATCTCGTAATATTTTGACGAAATCTCGGCAAATATCTGGAATCGCATTTGACGTCAGATCGCCCGCCTTGCTAGAAAACGCCAGCACCGAGCCGAACGCCATCATCGATTCTCTGAGCAGATCGGAAGCCAGTTGATCCGATCGTTCAGGATGACCAAACTTTGAAAATTCTTTTTCCGCCATCTGCAAATGCTTATTGTGCTCACTGCTTTTTGTGGTTAGTGCACTGCATCTGGCTCTGTGGCCAACTGGGTTAGGCGTCTGCCTCTCGTGTCAGATTACTTCTAGCGAGAAGTGAACTTCGTTTGTCCATCAGCATTTCCCAAGATCAAGCAGGCAGGAGGGTAGCGGGAGGTCGGATCCCAATCCCGACGTTCAGACATCGGGATGCTGCATAAATAATACAGCACGGCAAAAGCCCGCTACGCTGGAAGGTGCTGTCCCATTCATCATAGCCTGTAGCAGCTCTTTGCGCTATTCTAGAGGTGGAAGGGAAGCTGGCATGGCTTATTTGTTTGCAGTGTCTTTGGATGTGTTTTTTTAGAAGTTTAAAAAAGCTGTATGACTGAATAGCGTGCTTCAATGAGGAAACTAGGCTCATATGCAAAACGAGAAATGCAAAAATCCTGATCCCGAAAAAAGTGATCTCGACCTATCGCTACACGATGGGATGGAAGATATTCTATCCTTCAAAACCACTGATTCTGCTTATCTCTGACTTCTATAGTCAAGCACAGTTAGTCCCAGAAGCTCAGCTCCAGGTTCCAGAAGGCTTCATAAGCGCAACCAACCCATCCTGATGCTACCAGGTCCTGGAAGCCCATCCCCTGCCACGTTTCAAAAGCCCAAGCAGTACCCTAAAAGTGGTCTCTAACCTCGACAGTAAAAACACAAAAAACTTACCGTGAGAATGAAATCCGTCAGTCGCACAGGTGCCACGCATGCTGGCAAGACAATTTTTCGTTTCTCCATATCTTCGACCGATTTGGTAACGCACTGCAAAAACACTTCTTTTAATGGATTCATTGTAGAGTGCTCCCTGTCTCCAATCCGATTCCTATCGTCCATTCGTTTCAACATGGCGTTCCAATATTTCTAAAAAACGAAAAAAGCTAAAAGCAATTCTGCAATGTCAAAAAACTTACATTATTCAATTCGACTAATCGAGCCAAAAAAGGCGCGTTCGGGGTAAAAATCGATGCAGCAAAAGTCGAGCAGCACCATAATAAACACCAGTGATTGACGAACTCTTTGAACTAAAAATAAAGCATTGTAGCATATTGGGACACATAGCGAATATCAGTCAGAGCCTACCTCAGGCAACGAGATTTCGTCTTTGGCCATCGACATGAGCAAACCTTCAGAAAGAAGCGCGAATTTTTGTACAAACGCTTCAGCCACTGGCAAAATAAACTGGACACCACCGGTCTTATTCCAATTGGCCAAATCTAGATCCTCTTTTCCGCCCAAGCATAAAGCTCGAGCCATAAATTCTTCTAATCTCCAATACCCGCTCGGTTTCGTCTCGGCATTTACACCCTTTGCACGAAACGATATTTTTGCAGGTTTGTCGCAAAACAACAAAATTAGAATCTCTGCCACTTGAATCGGTGAGCAAAATTTTAATGCCGAAATACCCGCGTCAATTCCTCCATCACCATCCATGCAGTCACCAATGAATAATTGACATGATCCACCGAGAAGCCAATCCAGTATAGACATTCGAAACGAATATTGACGATCCTGTTTCGAGTCCCCAACAATTTCCATCGTTAATCGTTCATCGAAATCGCATTTGGTCAAAACTGTGAAAATCCAACTCAACGTTTCTGGATGAACCTCAGTAATGGCGACGCCTAGCAATCGCATCAATTGAGCATCGGCACCAATGGACGAACAAAATCCGCTTTCCATCAAAACACTTAGCAATAAAGCCGCACTGCGATGAATAGGGGGCGAAATGATTATTCGTTGAATAATTGAAGGCAAATTTGAGAGTGATTGAGCGAAATCGACCCGTTTCGATGAATGATGAGGAATCAAATGCAAAATTGCAGCTTGAATAATCTCAAACAAACGGCTAAGTATCTCCGACCTGAAAGAAGAAACTAGATAATATAATCAGATTTAAATCGAAGTCTTTTTTACCGCTTGGTATTCTCCGACGCCACAATAAAATCTTTTACAATTAATACAGCATCTTCGTCCGAAATAGAATCGGGAAAATGACGAGTCGCGTAATCGATAACCTCCAGCCTGGAATCTCTCAAAGGTACAGTTCGTACGAATTCTCGAAGCAGAAAATATGAAATGGAACTTACCAAGGCATCGATCTAAAACTGTCTCGTTCACTGGTGATAGAATTCAATAGAACTTGCCATCCCGCATTCATACGCTGCCTTTTGCGAGGTGGTGGCAGAAAATCTGACGTTTCTGGGAAAAGAACGAGTGAATCGGGAACAACTTCAATCGCATCAGCATTCGTGGAAATTGTGGTATCATTGTCAGAAAACACTTGCAGTATGACACGACAAACCAGTTCCAACGTATCGATTGGAAGGATCGGCGCAACTCTGAATAAGTTCAGCGAGTTAACAGTATAAATTTAATTGAAAAATAGACTCACATTTTTCGCACGTCAAAGTATTTCATCGAAATTTTTGCCATTTCGCTACAAATCTTTTGGTGTAATTCCTTGACAATATCCTGGAACAACAAAAGAGCCGATTCTCTTTTATTCAAACCAACTGGTTCTACGCACTTCCCAAGTCGCGGACGAGACCGATCCACGCTCAGATTCTTTTTTATTTTTCGGATGATGCAAAACGAATTGAAAACAGAAAAATTTGGTGATTTCATACTGAAACAAAACTGCTTACCGGAGAAAATGTCATCTTAACAAAGTAAGCACTCACCTTCAATGGTTGATTGGAACTTAATTCGAGTAAACTGCACAGTTTAATCCCCAAATTCTCTCCAAATTGGCATAGCTTTGATCGTTCATCGTAACCGAAAGCTTCGCAAAGAATGTTTGCGCATGCGATCACATTTTCTAAGCATCTTTTCAGAGGCCTGCAAAATAAAAATTAAAAAGCCCGCAGTAAAACCATATAGAACGGCTTACGAGTTTTTGAATTTGTGGAATACAGTTTCTAACTTGTCCATGATGGCAATATCGATTTCTAGTCTCGTGACACCAATCGCCAAAGCGGCTTTTAGCGTATCGAAGTAGTGAAACGAATCGGAACTGGATGTTTCAGCGCTAAGCAGAGACTCGATCGCTGACAAAATTAATGCTGCAGGGAAAAAATCTGATAAAGTACGTGCCAAAGAAAGACAAAAATATTACTTTCAAACCTGTCCGATGACAAAACTCGACTTCGGACAGAATCGCATAAAATAGTTTTTGTGATGATCTGGCAAGCGTCTTTGCAGTATGCGGCTCGAATAGAATTTTCCATTTCTTCCAGTACCCGAAAGCAACAGTCTGCAGTTTCTTCCACTAAAAATCCTCGAACAACGCTCTCGCTGAACCGTGTAGCGATCATTTTGAAAAACGCAAAACATTCAGTGGAAATCTTTTCATTTATTGAGCGCCTTCCTGTTGGCGTCTTTTGACTCGATGATTCTTGAGCTTTTACAAAAGACTTCTTCGTTGCCTTGAATTCCTAAGGAGAAAAAAATACTTTAGTCGTGTGCTAGTTTTACGGGCATACATAATCTTACTTCATCAGCAAGTTGATTTGCCACGTCGAAGAGCGATTTCCACGAAACCATATCCTCTGCAACAACTGTAAGTTTCCGGCGAACTTTTTCATTTTCGAGTTCCTCCATAATCAAATCGAAATACCGCTAAAAAAACGAAACTGCCACACCTACTTTCCAAAAGCCAACAAAATTTCGTGATGTGGGCTTACTCGCTTTTCTGTAATTCGTCCGCCGCAACCCGATAATTTGTCGGTGTATTCTTGTAAATTATTCAAAGTACCTTTTTCTGAGGGCATCATTTTGCACGATTATGAAGAATTCAAAAAATGATGGAAGGATAAAAACAAAGCATGACGAAAATATTCGAGTGTTCGCCCGCCTCGCAGCAGCCACATCCACGACCTGCCGCACTGATATTTGAATAGCAAATTCCCGCCTCAAAGTGCTTATATCAAATTCGAAATTAAGTATATTCCGGGAAAGAGGAAAAGGTATCATTGAACGAGTGACACACGTATACCCCTAGTTTACGCTTGCTGACTACTGTATTTTACTACTTGTACTTCGAAGTCTTATTTATGTGATGTCATAGTCACACCAAGCCGCCGCTAAAAAAATGGCCGGTGGTGCCGCTAAAACTGCAGTTTCTTTTTAAAAAGCTTGCGTTTTCTCGATGACATTTTCCTTGGGTACTGTGAAGCTGGCTGTGAGCAACAAAAGTGCGTACCTACTGCAACTCCGATCACAGGCTACGCAAGCTGGAAGGGGCCAACCATAGAGGCCGCCAAGGCTATTCAGGCTCTTTCTAAGAGATAAAAAAGTTTGAAATTGGCTCTATTGGTTTGAAAGCCCCATCTTCTCAAGCGCGTGACAGATTGTGAATCATGAACAAAGCAAAGCAAAGCTTCGCACCATATCCGAATATTCGTCGGCGGTGGACTGCTGAATCTGCTCAGACTAATTTTGGAGGTTTTTTGCTTTTCCATACTTTTAAAAATTTTTATGTTCAACACAGAAATCACAGAAATTACTTGGGTAAAAGTTTAGTGTCTTTTTTCTGAACTCATGGTTTCGGCTTTTAGTTCGTATTCGTTCAACCGACGGCAAGGGTTTCAGAGGGTTCATTCTTCAATGCCGAGACATAAACGACAATCGATTTGGCACTTTCCTCCAAGGAAGTGGCAATGCAGATCAATGGCAGTACCAGTGCCACAAGCCTGACTCTATCACGCATATTCGAGCTAATCGTAAGAATTTCGTAAACGTTATGTGGAGACCGAATGGATTCGCCGGTGAACTCGCATGCAAGTAAGCAAACACAATGCCATTTTCCATATTGATCTGTACTTATAAGTTTTGACATGCTCGCCTTCAGAGCCACTGTTTTACAATCGCTATTCGTATGGTGGCCCAAGATTCCGTCCCGCACTCTGCGCCCTTGTCCCGCAGAAAAAGGAAACAATGTGCCATTTAGTAAGCATTATTCTGGAAACATCATAATTCTTTAACGTTGCTGCTGTCTTTTTAGCTGATTTTCAGCAAAGACGGTTTCGCCACCATCGACCGTAAATAACTTGATGGACATTAGGCAAAATTAGCGTCTGGTTGGCTTATAAATAGCGGAGAGGTTAGGTTTTGCGAATTGTTCTTTCATCATCTTTATGATGCGTACAGTATCCTGTAAATCGATCACTAAGCACTGTGAGCTGTTTGCATGATCAAAACACCACGATACAAATCTTGTCAACACTGCACGCTTCTTCTTCTACAATCCGTTCGCACCGCACGCTCTCTTACCCAGGGCAAACAAAGCCATGTTTGGCATAGTCATAGCTTACGTAACTGCGCTCACTATTTACAGTGCGTACTAAAGTGTGTGGGGTCCTAGTTCCTATCCGTCCCCTCCGCGTTTCCTCTGGCAGAACTATCACCGTGAACAAAGTTACCCCATGCTTCGGGAGTACCAAACTGATAGCTTTTTCTGTGGGCGGAAGAATGGTAGACATTGTCACCATTGGCCACGATCGGTGTCCATATGGGTCGACGAGCCTTATCCGAGGCGACACTGCCCGAAATTACTTCTTGCACCTTTTTGATGGAGGGATACATGGGGTCGGTATGAGACCGTGTCGTTGTTGAGCCAGTGTGGAATGGATCAAAAGTGGATGACGGAGTCGAGGATTTCAGTGTTTGAGAGCTAGAAGTTGACGATTCCGTGGATGGCGGGGTGGCTGTCTGCAGTGTATGACTTGTCGAAGATGAGTTCACGTCAGTTTTGTTTTCAGAAATAGTTTCATTCGCTTCGTTTTCAGTCAGCTGATGACCTGAACTGATCACAGTCTCTGGCATATGGCGACCAAAGGCAGCGTCGATAACTGAGGCTGCTGGTGGGTGAACGGTGGGGGTGGCAGTCAGTGGCGTGTTCGGTTGTTGAGTAGTTGGCAATGCAACTTGCCATTCAGAACCACCGCATCGATCTTCTCCAGTGGTGATATTTTGTAGTTCATCGCAGTAACAGATTATGTGGCAGCAGACACTTTCCAGTGAACCAGTGGTGATTATTTTTGCAGCTAAGACGCAAAAATCGACGCAGGTCTGAAAAAGAGCGTGTGTGCAAAGTGGCGTGAACGGGGTCAATGTCAAGTTACTTGAGCATATTGCCTTCTGCGCTCATTCTTCATATCTCCCAAAGCGTCGTGCTGGGGTAGCTCTAAAGTCAGAGTGCGTACATCGTTAGGAGAGGCGTGTCTCCACGCGAAGGGATCTTGCTGAGCAGCTGCCGCAATCCTTGAATACCTTCCAAAACCTCCAGCGTAAAAATCGGACGTGAGGCTAACTCCGGCGAATAACCCTCCAGCGCGATGAGTGCGATAGCGTGGGAGTTGATTGGAGTGTTGCAACTTCGGCGTTTCTCGCTCCTCATGATGGTCTGATTCAGGCGTAGTCTTTTTGAAAACTGTCGCGTGTTCCGTGGATGGCGTGAATGGAATTTGCCGGCGTCTATGTGGAATATGTGGTGCTTGAGGTCACTAACCTTGGCGCAAGTGGACATAGGGCGAAGAGATTCGAGCTAAGCGGCAAAGTAGCCTAGCTGAAGAACACGTGCGCAAAAGACCAGTAAGGTCCTGTGTATTCTCCCCGCGGATTTGATTTTTGTTCTCGAATGTGACTTTGATGGCATAGGCATGACAGCAGCAGTCTTCACTCTTTTACGTGGGATTGGATGCCATCTTATTTGGCTGAAGACCTTACAGTTGAAAAATTGTTTTACACTTTGTGAACTTATGACTTTACACTTCGCCGCTTACGCAGCTGTTTATAAGCAGCCGTCCGACCAGTCTCCCTGTCCTTCCAGTGCGCGTGCGAGTAGAACTCAAGTCGGTCTACGAGTGTGTCAAGATTCGAAGAAACGGTACAGCGTAGGCGTGCGAACAATGGCCCCGATACCCGAAATGAGCCAATCGATGGTCGAGCAGCAACAGTGGATGCTGGCTGCTTTGGGAGGCGTGGTGACGGCGTGCGTGTCGTTGAGCATCGCCTTGATCGTCGTGCTGTGCGGCTCGAAACAGAAAGACGAACCGAAGGAAGAAGCACCGCCGCCAGCTGCACCCGAAGGAGGTGACGCCCCGGCCCCAGCCGCCGAAGCCGCTGAAGCTCCCAAAGAACCGTCCGCCAAAGAATCGCCTGCTGCAGGAGGCTCGCAGAAGGCTAAGTCAATGTCCACGGCTCCGTCGGCCAAGGGTCCAGAACTCAAGCTCACGTCCGAGAAGCCCGCTCAGAGCGCCATCGGTGGTAAGTCCGGGAAGGCGAAGTCCATGATCGACCTCAAAAAGCAGCCCAGTCTCCAGCTGCAGAACACGGCCAAGAAGTGATCTCACGGTGACGCTGGTGATGGAATGTTCGTGCTTTTGTGTGTGTATGCTCGATGTGCCTGACCTTGTCCTCGACGACTTGTTTGCGCTCAAAAAACGAAACCATGTAGTCGGTGCGATGCTTTGTAGTAGGGTATAACAGGCATGAACACACTGTGGCAAGATTAGGTGTGAACTGGCCGCCCTGCCACGCGATAGAGGGGCGACCCAGGACGCGATACGAAAGCAGCCGTTTACTAAGGCGGCCCGATTCCCGACTGATCATGAGAGGGCCACCAAAGGCACACACAAAACAGCAGGTTAGTATCAATGCAAATCAAGAACTAGTCTAGGTTAGTCAATACCTCTACACAGGAAGCCTGATGCTGCTTAAAATCTCAAAATTCTCCCAACATCAGTATGAACAAACACATAATACACTATAAGCGCGTGCCAGCCAGTAAAATGTACACAGAACACCATATTGACATCGTCAACAATGTTTGTAATGCGCGCGTCGTTCGTGGTCATGACGCTGCTCGGACGAAATCTCTGCGATCTGCAGCGTGCCATGCTATATCGGCATTTTAAAGGCCGGTGGCCAGGCTGGCGATCCAATGCATCGAGGCGATACATGCGCTAAACGAAATCGGCTACATCCATCGATACCTCTAAACTCAAAATTTGCCATCGGACGATCATCGCCGGCAGATCGAATCGTGCGCTGATCGACTTTGGACTTGCCAGAGCCTGTCGAGAGCGAGGTGAGTGATGTCTCGCTTTTTTGGGCTCGATTGAGCCGGCGGCTTTGGGTTTCTAGGCACACTGATAGTGGTGCAGGGTACAATAGGTACGCGGGCGTGACGGCGCATCTGGGATGAGAGCAGGGACGAAAGGACGATTTTCAAAGCCTGTTGTACGTTGGTCGAGTTTCGAAGGAGCGGCCTGCCGTGGCGGGCTATTGAGGACGAGGACCAAATGTCGAGGATCAACCGGGTTATGACGGGCCTGAGTCCAAAGTGCTCGCCGGAGCAAGTTCAGACCAGGAACTCAAGACCAGCTCTCTACCAATGCCTGCAAACCAAACTGGACACTGGAACTCGAACTCGATCTCGGTCTCATGCCGGCCCCGACTTGATACATTTTGACGGCTTCGTCCACTTTGCGATGGCTGCCAGCAACGGTGGGCTCGCCTTTGGCAGAAACGGGCGAGAGGCCTTCTATCCTATGAGCAGAGGCCCACCCGATTCGTGAACTGCAGATCTGGAAGGCAGTGGCTGAAGTGATGCAGTGGTTCGTTATCTTTCTTGTCTTATTGCTTGGCAGCGAGCGAGCTGCTCGGCTTTCTCTGACTGTCTCTAACTAGTTGAGGGTGTCGCATCGTGGGCGTCCCAAGGACAAGCAATTCGCCTACATGCCCATTCCGACCTCCCTGGCGGGGCACATGGCCTGCGGACCGCCACGAGTCAGCTTCGCGCACCTGGGCCAGGTTTCACCAAGTAACGAGCAAAACAAGTCACAAGCTCACACGTTACAAGCTCACAAGTTACGAGTCCACAAGCGACTCTTGTTTCACCAAAGTGAATGATCCATTGACAGGTCCTAGAGATAGAAGACTTACGGGAGCACTAGCACTACTACGAGCAGTTCGGTTTCATAAACTTATAAGCTCTCAGAAAAAGTGGGCGGGGACTCGTAACTTGCGAAGAATTTTCTAGGAGTCAGAACGAGACTCGTAGGACTTGTAGCCTTGCTGCTTTTTATCAATTACCCCTATGTTTTTGTGGTGGATTCGATTCCTTTCGTCTTTTGGCAGGTCAGTGATTGTGGCAGGCTACCAGAATTTGTCTGCCTTGCGAAAGGGGCCCAACTTATCAAAGCACCTTCCCCCTTTCCCTCCGAAAAATCAATGCGCTGCTGCCTTCTGAATTTGGGCTCCTTCACAAGTTCTGCCTCCATCTTTCACAAGTCATTCTCTGCAATTACCCTTTCTACAAGAGCTGGAAAATTCGTGGTGAAACGCTCGTCATTCAGGCTTGTGACTTATTGCCCGTAGTTCTCTTTACTTGCAACCCGCTTTTACTGGACGGCCCACAGGCTCCTTGTAATCAGGTATCTCTCACGCTTGCATTTCTAACTTGTGAGTTTGTTCGTGGTGAAACGCGTATACTTGTAAAATAGACGCTTGTAACACTTGCAAGTGTCTCAGCGAGAGGCCTGATCGAAGACCTGACCGAAATCCCGCTCATCAGTACGAACGTGGCTGAACTGGATCGAGAGAAGAGCGTGGCCATGACGATGTGGTCGATAAACCGACAGGACACCATGGGCGTCTCCTTCCAGTAAGTTCCCTGAGTCCTCCTATCTTCTAATCTTTTCTTGTCGTATTGGTTGGTGGGCTCGTCACGGGTTCAATCCCCGGTGATTGAGGTCGGCTTCTAAACCATAAACCCTCGCTGACTTTGCTCGCCAGGCCGTGGGTGACTCACACGGTAATGTTTAGCAGTGGAGTGACGAAAGCCAAAGAAGTCGGAAGTGGTTCTCTTTGATTTCTGGTATAGGCAACTGAACTGGTATTGATCGATCAGACTGACTACACTACTTTTCCAAAAGCAGGCCACACAGCGCTCCAGATCACGCAATTGGCATTCACAAAACTAACATTTCTGTGTTTGGCACGACTCTTCTGACACCACGAATAAACTAGGCATTCCTGACGTCTCTGCTGTTCACAGTCCGACATTGACGACAATATAACACTTCCGTCCCTAAAAGTGGTTCTGGATTTTCCGTCGGGCTCAAGCCCATTTCGCCTAGAGTCGGCCAGAAGTCAAACCTAATGAGGATGTGCGGGGACTAGCACACACACAGCTGCGTCCTTCTATGCGTGTCCACGGAGCACCTCCACGCGAGGGCATCCTGGACTGGAAACCGATTTCCTCGGATGATGGCGGGTGGGCTTTGAACCATGCCAGTGTTCGACAGCCGGGACTGTCTCCTCGTTTGGCTTCCTTCTCTCCACTCGGAGCGCCTCGATGGTACCCGGTGAGTCAGCCACGGCCTGTCGTGTAAGGTCGGCGAGGATTCATAGTTTGCAAGCAGACATTCGTCACCGGGTATCGAACCCGGGACGAGCCCAGCCACTCGCTCCCAAGCAATACGGGGAGACGAATGTCGAACGGCTGCACCACCGCGGCCGGCCGCTCATTGGGTCATTTTTGAGTGGCAAATTCGTTCCTTCCATCTGATTGTGAGAATGACACAAATCCCACTGACACTTGGAAAATGGGGAAAAATTTGTCGTGCGGGGCTGTGTTTTTTTTATTGTATCACATTAGTGACTCGTATTTTCATGTTGCTTTCAGGGCTTCTTTTCGTGTACTACCGTAAAAGCTAGGCTTTTTCCAGTCTCTATGCGAGGCATTGTTGTATTAGTACGTATCGTTGGTGATAAACTATTGCATCAAAATGTTCAGTTTTTTTAATGCATTTGTTTGACACTTTTAGCAATGACTTCGCGCCTATTTTTTACTGCCTACCGCATGAAAGGTTCATACATTACTTAATAACTTTAAGCATACTGCATATCAACTTGCTTGCACCAATTGATAGCCCGTACACAGAGTTTGATAGACTCGCTACATTCCATTGCTAGAACGAAAAAGAGTTACGTCATCGCCGATCACTTGCAGCTGGAACACGCCTTCTGAATTGAACTGGACTGACTTCTCCGCCTTGCTTTCGATTTTACTGTCCCTGGTGCCGTAGGGTTCTGTCTTCTCTTCCACTGGCTCTACCGGTACATTGCAGATACAAAGCTGCAATAGCTGGAATAGACTCACTATACTGGCTCCCAACCATAATCCAAGCATCCCACCAATGTCGCTGAGAAGGTCGTGCCAGAAGTAACTTTGAACTTCTTGAAAGATTATTATCGATTCACGACTTGGATAGAAAACCCGGATCACGCTACAATTTATAAATTTGTCGCCTTGCATTTCGACTGTGGCGAAACGGGTGTCTGATATCCATCGCGAACACGGGGGGATGCACGATTTCTGGCACTCCTTGATCATCGATTCCCGTTCGATTGTCTGCTTGGCGGGAAACGTACGGTACTGCGGCTCCTCTTTGTCAACGACAGTGCCATTGACTATCATTCTGTTCGAACACAGTGGCCACCATTTCTTAGTGATAAAGATGGTGATGTTGGGGTGGAAGTCATAGCACGTCTGTGTCTTCAATGTAAGGTTAGCTGTGACCAGGCATCCAAAGTTGCATGCCTCCTTTTCGTGGTAAGCATTGTCATTTGTTGCTTTTTCATTGCACCCAGGTGGAATAGCGCGGTGATTTCTGACGTTAGTATGAACGGAGTGGAAGTATCCAGCTCCTAAAGTGCGTATTTCTCCATTATCGTGTCCGTAAAGGAATGGTTGTTCTTCTAGCAAGGCTTGATGCGCGTACTTTCCGAAAAAGTTATGATGTTCTTTTAACTTGGCTGTCACTGTTGATTGATTGTAAATGAATGCGAAAGAATAATATGGACTAAATGCGGCCTTGGTTGCAAAGTCAGTATTAATTTTGTAGAAACGACTTTCCATATATAGAATTTCGCGTCCGATGTTGACTAAATTCTCAGGGCTTTGACCCCTGTCAGTCTCGAGGGACAACCCAAGAGGATAATCGTAAGCTATCATTGAAAAGAACTGTCGAATGTCCTCGGCCCCCATTTTCAACATTTTTTGCATTAAAGATTTCTTGGACCTTTCCAGAGGTACGTCGGAGTCGTATACTTCATTTGGGTTCACATAAGTCTTTGCAATGATCAGTTCTTCTTTGGTAATGTTGTACTTGATGACCTTGCTTACATCGATCCAAAGCCATTGCGGCACTCCGTATTTCAAGCTGGGAAAAAAGTAAGTCTCGTTTTCCGACATCGTACTAATGATCGTCGTCTTTCTTTGTGTCAGATACTCTGACACTTGTATCTTAATATGAAAAACTAGCAGCACCATGCACACGAGGATGATCAATAACCAAATGGCTTTTTTCCACCGGGAATCTGTTGTTCCAAATTCCCGAAATCCATGTATAGTAGTGGACGAAGTGAAGCGATGCACCCGTGACCATAGTCCAACCATAGTCCCGTCCAAGGTGAGATGATGTGAGATGAACTACTGTAAATAATGGCAAAATTCGTTTATAAGCGTTCACATATGGACAATTTTTTAATCTGCCCCGTAAACTCGATGCTATGTTTGATCTAGTTTATGTTCCAAAACTATCAATAGGCATAATAACTTTGATGTGTGCCTTATTGCGGATGTGGGTATTACGCAGGAGAGAAGAATGTATCCTGGCTTTGTCTAACACAGTATGTAACGGGATCGCAATCTTTGGTGGAAAAAGGCATAGTGCGCATAAACAAGAGACGAAATGAGACAATAAAAGACTCTGTCTCAAATTTTTAGTATTTTTAGTGGCCCTGCGGCGTCGAACGTGCCTAAGGGGTTCAGTAAACATTACTTTTTTATATCTTTGAATAAGACACTTGCAGAGGTTAGTATGTATCGGCTGAAAATATTGTTTGCAGGCAGCAGAAATGCTAGGCGATTGCAGCAAATTCGGTCAAGACAAGTGACGCCTCCACATACGGCTGATGTTCGTACGCAAGAGGAACAAAACCAGCAGTCCTTTTGTGTGTGCATCGCGCTGTCAATTAGTATCGGAGCGCAGGCGGGAATAATGACCGTTACGAATGGAACAGACACATCCGGTTTGTTATTCAGACCTGATCATGGAAAGCGCACCTGTACATTGCATGGTCTCTATTCCCAAGCTAGCACGATGATGTACCTTACGTCACCATGTCGGGTGTTATTGCACGCAAAACATACAACACACAAGTACGGTAGGTATGGAGACCAGTTTGAGTCACCCCGTCATAGGAGCCGCGGTGACGAAATGCAAGAAATGCGGGCCCTCGGTTCCGACAGCGAATTCTACGCTCGCCGAGCGACCTCAATACTTTGTCGGGTAGGTGTACTCTGTCCGTCTCATCACAGCGCGTGTGTGTGCTTTCGAGGCGGTGATGCGTAGGCGATCATACAAAAATTTCTTATCTGAACATTGAAATACTGTATTTTTCTCTCAAATCTTCCCCTTTTTTAGACTCAATCGCACTGTGAGCCCCTTATTAGGCGAACCTTATCTTAGGGAATCCTGGTGGCTCATTAGTTCGCTCGACTGGGGCCGCTAGTGACTGTACTGGCGCATGAACTCCGTTTCTTTTGGCCAAGACGTTGTACAAAACTGGTTGGCCAAAACTAAAGTTGACTTTCGTATATTGGCGACGACGAGAGTCGAGTGCGAGTGCGAGTATTGCCAAACTAGAAAGAGTCAACCGGTGGGAAGCGGTGTACATTAAGATGCCATCACACGGGCTATCTTTTGCTTGGGAAGAGAGAAACTTTTAACTGACCAGTATCGGCTCCCTTTTATATTTTGATGAGGTGCGGGTAAAAAGAACCAGAGTGCTGCCTTATCTTAATTTACTTGATTTTTATATGCTCTGTTTGCGTCTTTTACTTCCTTCATCATGCGTCGACATACGGCTGGTTTATTTTACACTTTATATGCATTCTGTTTTGTTATCTGGGTTGTGGTCGGCGATCACAGTTCGAACGACGAAGACCCTTCTGCGGTCCTATTATCTATAGTACCTACCACAGGATATTATTGTTATTTGAGATGTATTGCCAAATGCCTGAATGAACAAAAGGTAAGTAAAATTGTGTTTTTAGCGAGGAAAATGTCACAGTCTATGTTCGACGTGGCCGTACTCGAGTGACCTAACTGACGTCAGCGACCTTCATTTTTCTGCGAGAATGTCCTGAATGTCAGGAATTCTCTGACAACACCTTCTCGTGTCCTCGTTTGGTCCAAGGGCTATCGGAGTCAGTTGGCCTTTATCTAAACCAGTTAGATCCGCGCGAATGGTTATGTGGAGGTGGACTATGAGTCAGATTGGAGCACTGGCCAGTTATTTGCCTGTCAGTTACTAATCTTATCCGGCCATGCTAGGTCACGACCTTTATTCCCATTTACTTTGCGGCAGTGCTGCCCAAGGAGCTACAGTATATCTTGGTGATATCTATGGCGCTCCCTCTTGACTTCTTTACCGTGGAAGCAACAAAGATGTTTTGAATCATTTGTTAGTATATGCCTGACTGACCTTGGATAGCTCTCTCCTTTCTGCACTCTGCAACCACAAAGCGTAGCATCTGGTCACAAGTCTCAAAAGACGACCATGGCCCATATTTGTTTTCGCATTCTATAACCTATCGATGTTTTGTTTTGTAGTAGGCATCGATCACAACAAGAAATCCTACGCGTGCGTTTTGTCCGCTTTCTCGCGCAAAGCTCGAACACTTTCTTGCTGCAAAGCGGCGTTTTTCACGTCACGCGTTTCCCCTGGCTCCGGTTTCTGAACCAGTCCTGTCCTCCTACGCCAATCAAGGATTGAGGCATGCCCTCCTGCACCTCACCTTTCTGTGCGGAGGTACGCCTACGTCCACCTAAATGCATTGGCTCATGTCGTATGGACACCTCGGTTCGCATGTTCAAAATACTACGACTACCTGCCCTAAACACATGAAAGAGACATCGATTCAAGTTCGCGCATTCCACACTTACAGATTACGTTTACATTTAGGTCCCGACTTTGGGAATTGAGTCGTGCGCGGGACAATGCGATGCTTACCATTCCGATCAGCTCTGCGTAAGTTGGATGTTGTGTTCGATGAACTCTGTATTTGTTTCTGACCTAGCCTAGCATGTCGGCATTCCGATTATTTTTAGTTGTTTTTATAGAAAAAAGATAAACATAGGTATTGGGAAATGCAATAGGGAATGACATGCAGTGGGCATTTTCAAAGCTGAAAGGCAGCTGGCGGACATGGCAATAGAATGGGTTGGCCGTGATCTCGGCTTATCCCATGCAGTGTACCATGAGCCAGATACTGTATATGTACAGTCGAGTTGTAAATTGCACTCCGGATAATTGCAACAAAATTCCATTAGCAAATTTTTTAGTAGTCTGGATAATCGCTACAATTTTTCATGACCTAAACCTGTCTCCTTTGCTTCTGCAATTTTCGAATAAGTTTAAAAATAAATAAGTAAACTCGAGTGCCTATTTTGCATATACGGGTATCTAACCTTGGTGGCTCGAAAATATGATTCGGGTTTGCAGCTTTGTTTGGCGTCCTGAGCAGTTGCACTGGTGGCCTCGGCTGTACTCTATAGTATCCAGGGTATATAATCAACTAACAGCTCTTTTTCAACAGAGTTCTTCCGACAGCCGATGCTGGTCAACATGCAACAGCCTCGTCACTGTGACAGGTAAGCGTGACAACTTAATATAGACTCCAAATTAGCATCAAGTGGGCAACACAAAAAATCGAGGGGATCCGCTCCAAGGCGAACTCAACACCTATTTTCTCTGCAGGCGAAAAACCCAAGCCACCAGAAAATGTAACGATTGATTACACCGCTTTTCCGCTACCAACACCACATGAGGCCGATCTAAAGTGGCAACAGGTGGTCAATGCCAATTTGTACATCGTCCAATATATCGATAAAACGGACGCTTTCCAGAAATGGACGACCGATGGAGGCAATGTAAGCTTTGTTGAATCGGGCAGTCGTACCATGCATACCACATTGCTCTTTTAGCTCACCATATCCAACGTCTGGCATTTCCAAAAGCCAGCGCTATGTCCAGAGTACACGTTCCGCGTAGCAGCTATCAATGCTTTCGGAGCGAGCACATTTTCAGCCAGTGTGGATCTGCCAGGTACGGGGCGACATAAAAGCCGTCTTTCGCTTCTGTTCGATTTCTAGCTCTTTCAGTTCCGACACCAGTGATCGGAAATCCAGCGTACGAGATGGCTTCTGCAGAACTAATTCGCAAACCATTTGATGGATTTTCCCAGACTGACCGCACATACAACAGCAGTGTTAGAGTTTTAATCAATTATACACCACCAGCTAATTGGGAACTGGGCACTGAGATTATTCGTGTGGAACCGATCGTACATATTATCGATATGACATTTGACTCGGGTCACGCTATTTCCCCTTATTTGGTATGCATTTAATTCTTTTCATATGGAATATCCGCAGCTACAGCCTCCTAATTTTACAGAGACCGATTTCGGGTAAACCACAATTCGAAATTTTGTTCCCAGGTAACGCTGCCTATTTCGACCAACCGACCACGGCCCTGTTTACTGTAAGTTAAGATCTGACATATCGCATTGACTTACCTGTAATAACTTTAATTAATTTTTAGATAGATCGAATCTATACTAAATGCAATCCTGGGCGAGGTATCCCCTATCCTAGCGATCAACTACCTTATGTTTTTAATCTCAACTGCAAAAACGTCCGCAATGGAGTTTGTCCTGGAGCAGAACGTATGTTATTTGCCAAAATTTGTCCTTTTTTAATGACTGAACTCTGCTTTTGTAGCGATTAAAACATTTTGCAACATGGCCGAAGTCGTACCATCTTACGAGTGCGTCAATGGCAGTTTGGCGAATGTGACTGTGAAATTCTCGAAACCCAATTCAAACCATCCAGTACTCTATTATCACATTATCTATGGCCCTATCGTTCGCTTTCTGGACGGGTCTCCGATACCTGTGCTCATGCTACTTCACAACCAAACTCACATCATTATTTCAGTAAGTCTTGCATAGTGTCTGCTCTGCACGTGAGAACCGTTTCTTGGGTTTAATTTAAGAACGACACCACCTCTTTCGTCATCCCAGAGTTACTGCCATTTAATCAAGATTTTGCAACCAGTATATGCGCTGTATTCGATGAGCGCACAGATGAATCAATCGGATGGAACATTACTTCTCGTTACCTCATCGATTTGTCTGGCAGCAGGAGCAAGGTTTGCCCAAAGAAAACAGCCACCAGTCTGACCATGGTCTTTGTTACGGTGCCGTTGGTTTTCATTCTATTGCTGTCTTGCCTCATTCTCGTCATCATCTATATGAGGACGCTCAAGCACAGGGCAAAAACCTTAGCCGAACTGGAAAAACACAGGAATGCGTACGGAAGTGACAATGGCTACGTGGATATGCCACGGCTGTATGATCGATGGGAAATACCGCGCTCGCATCTTATTACGTATGAGGATCAGAAATTGGGATCAGGCGCTTTTGGTGCAGTGTATAAGGGTGAGGACTAATCAGCTATAAGAAGTGGGCGAAACCATTTATGACTTTACTTATTCAGGTAAAATCCGTGGACGCGCCTTGATGAGCAAGCGTTCTCAAAGTGTATTAGCCGAAGAATGGATGAAAGCTGAAGACTGTGACGTGGCAGTGAAGATGCTGCCAGGTAAGACTCAGGAAAAGTGTATAAGCTTGATAACCATGCAAGCAAAATTCAAAATATTATCCATTTAGAATACGCCGACGAAGGGGCGAAGTCAGAATTCCGTAAGGAGATCAACTTGATGAAACAGCTAGGCTACCACGAGCGACTGGTCAATATGCTATGCTGTATAACTGCTGACGAGCCTTTGTGCCTGGTGGTCGAGTACTGCAGCGATGGCGATTTGCTGCACTATCTGAGGGACAGATGCAAGTATATGGTCAAGGTACGCGGGGCATGGGCGATCTCTGTATCCTTTTCCAAAAAGTTTGTTTTAGCTACAAGAACAAGGCGTCGATTTAAGCAACTTACCTGACGATCATGACGTCGACCTTGATTACATTTTGTCAATTAAGGATTTGCTCATGTTTTCGTGGCAAATATGTGTCGGCTTAGTAAGTTGAGGTTTGGCATACTTGATTGGATTCCAGGTAGTTTTCCTCTCCAGGAGCGAGATATAAATGAGTTCTGGTCCATATGAATTAAAATCTGCTGATTCGGTGGGGCTGCAAAAGCCTTTGATTATTTGTCTCAATCGCACGCGGGTTCAACTTATTTTCTTGCATTTTTAGGAATACCTTAGCGAGAAGAGCTACATACACAGGGATGTGGCAGCCAGAAACGTAATGGTAGATGCAGGAAAGAAAGCTAAGGTAAATATTGGACTCGACGGTTATCAAATTTTATATTTCTCACACTCACACTTTTTCTAGATTGGTGATTTTGGTCTCTGTCGTTATTCGTGCAGCGACCCAATTTACATGGGGAAAGGTGGCCGACTGCCGTGGAAATGGATGGCTATTGAAGCGATCAAGAACTACGAGTTCACCACGAAGTCTGATGTGTATGTAGATTTCAGAGCTAGGTTACGTTTGATTTGATAACTCAGTCATTTCAGATGGTCTTTCGGCGTGCTTTTATTCGAGATAGTCACTCTGGGTGGTAGTCCGTATCCGGGTATTGACCCTGGTAAAATGGAAAAGTACTTGGATGACGGAAATCGGTTAGCTCAACCTGACAATTGCCCCGATGATTTGTAAGTTACTTTTATCTTATTTAGAAGCAATTTTGACTAATCTAATTTCCAGTTACGCTCTTATGACGGAATGTTGGAACGCTGAGCCAGAAAAGCGTCCCAAATTCAGCGAACTACGAGAGCGCCTTTCTAAACAGCTCGAAAACATCACTGAAGACTATTCTTATCTACACTTGAACCAATCACGTGACTACTACAACTTGAACCAGCAATATAATAGTCGACCGCAGTATCCCGATCTATTCACTTCGATCGAGGACTTTGAGGAAACGACGCCTACAATAAGCGTCGTCCATGGTTCCAACGCGGCCTCCACTAGTTTTGTTAATCGAGCTTTTGATCCGGAAGTCCGATCCCACGCTCCAGTCACCAAATCCAGCAGTTATCCAGCTCACAATCCATCAGCGGACGCGAGGAGAACTAGCGGCGATAGTGGTATTCCCTCGGATGCGGCTAGCGTTATTTCTGAGGAAAACGTGCAGAACATTGGACTTGGCTCCAGTCTTCATCGTGACTCCGGTGGTAGTGATCAAATGCTCATTTGCACGGCTCCCGGAACTCCGAAGGCCAACGGTGGATCACGACTGAACAAGCTTTTCAAGTTGAAACCCTCTCTGACATTTGAGCGATTAGACACATTACCAGAGTCAACGCCCGTCGGTGGCGGGAGTGGAAGTAGGAAGCAGAGCACCGAAGTCGGAGGCATCAATCCTATTTATATGGACCACTTATTGGGTCCCGATTTGACCATGGACAACCCCCACAAGGCCACGTGCTCAATAAATGGCACTGAAGCGCCAGAAAAAACGTAAAATTTAAAAGTCCTTGTACATTTTTTACAGTAGGTGCATTATGAGCTCATGCATGGGAACAGGTTTACTGTACCTACGTACTTATAATTAAGCATACGGCTCATGATTTGTTGATTTGTGAAGAGCATGCCACTTGCCTTTGGTTGCCTTGACTGCCCTATACAAGGAGCGATATGTGGTTGCCTTGATTGACCGCCGGATACAGCTTATCAGTTGCCTTTTTGGCAGCTCGATACTCACCTACAGATGAGGCAGAAGACTGTCTGATTGATGTCCCTGGCCTGAAGGGTTTTTTGAGACCGTCGGTGTTTTCCAATGTAGGACTATATCCAGCCTATTAGACACGCGTTCTATGACGACCGCGTCATGCAGTCGAAACGCCCTTTTATTGCGTATTTCTTACGTGCTTCGTGTCTATTATTTCGAGTACATAAGATCTATAAATACAGTGATATTACCTGTTCCGTCCAAGTCAGCTAGTCAGCAGCGTTCCATATTGCGAACTCTATACTTCTTCTGTCCTATTCGTATTCTCGATTGTGCCATGTTCAGCCACACTTGCTCTGTCACAGCTGCTTCAAGCATACAGTATATATGGTACAACAAACCCATCGGCAGTACTGATTGGATGCAAAATGTTCATTCAAAGGCAGAAGTAGAGCCAGCTCTAGCTGGTGTTGTGACCATTGGCGCTTGGGGGGGGGGGGCGCCTAGAATTCTTGGGGTGGCTTAGGCAGTTGGCTCGGTAAGGAGGAGCCAGCGCAGGATAAGAACAGGCTGCCGGGAGAGAGCAGGGCTCTCCCGTGCTTGTTCTCACTCGATTCGTTTCCATCTGTTGTTCTGAATTTGTTGGAAGCCACCCCTCCATGTGGTCCACCCCATTGGCAGAACTGTGGGGCGAGCTAGGCGCCAGCCAGGGACTTCGACCAGCATACTATCAAAGGGCCTCTGCGGTCGTCGTTTCCTTTGGTTCATACTGTACAGGAAAAGTTCAGGCGTAGACTCCAGGGCAGGTACTCGGTTTGTCTGCGGATTTCTCTGTGGGTAAGATCCAGGACTGTTGAGACATCGTCGTGCATTGTGGTGCTCCGTAAAGGATCCTCTGGTGTTGACAGAAGTCTTTACTGCGCCATCGACAGTGAACCTGCTCGCCAGCGTAGGCATCGTAGGACTGGGTGCGTTCGACCAGCAGCCAGGCTAGTGCATCATTGCACAGTTGCAGGCACCCTTGGGAGGTACGAGAGCGAAGAGCTGTCGCTTGCTCAAAATACAAACATATAACACTGCTTACACTGTAGAGGGACACGACTAATAAATGTGAACCATACCAATGATGATCAGTGAGTGGTAGCCCCCAATAATGTGCGATCAGCAGTAAGCAACGATGTCGCGCGATGCCGCGCATGGACTAGGTGTAGCAGGCTGGGTACATGGGAGAAAATACCGCAAGCAAGGAGCGGATGGTCTCAAAAACTCGACCCGACGGGTTTCTGCCTCGCCTGGAGGAGAGTATCGAGAGGGCAACGAAGGCAAGTGATACGCTGTATGCGGTTGCCAGTCGAGGTAAGTATTTACTGTACGTATACTGCTCCGTAGACAGGTATAAGGCAGCCAAATAGGCAACCTTCTCCACCGGCTTAACTCACATTATACTGGGTACCTTGGATATCTTGTACTTTTTGAAAAGATACGCAGGGTCTGATTTCATACATACGCGTTAGTCATGTTGCAATGACAAATGTGACAAGAGAAGACACTCAGCCAACAAGTCACTAG
This sequence comes from Mesodorylaimus sp. YZB2_4, assembly GCA_030248295.1. Classification (NCBI taxonomy): domain Eukaryota; kingdom Metazoa; phylum Nematoda; class Enoplea; order Dorylaimida; family Dorylaimidae; genus Mesodorylaimus; species Mesodorylaimus sp. YZB2_4. Next base: position 151,671 of record JASANH010001263.1, read on the forward strand.
GTGCGCGAGCGAAGGGATAATGGCTCATCCCCAGTACTAGAACAAATATCATTCACGGGATTGATGGCAGGTACTGCAGGGCAGCCCCGGGTTGCTTCGACTGGGCGTTGGTTTGGATACCGCCTTTTTCGGTATACGGAGATTGCGGCAATTGCGGAAGTATGTTTGCCTGAAACAAAATGCAACCCTTTGATGATGTACTTAAACAGACTGGAATGGACCTACCTTTTTCTGCTTGTCTCTTGTAGGTGACGTGGTGCACGTTTCGTAACTTCCTTCCTCCGGTGGCAGTTGAAAAGTAAATCCGTTGAAGTAATCGTGACTGAGAAGTTCAGTGGCCGTCCAACGCTTGTCTGGGTCTTTTTCAAGACATTTCTGAAAATGTGGACATTTCGTATGTGCCTGGTTTAGTTTTCATGACCAGACACGGGAGAATGGCTGGCTGAGAAATATTAGAAACGATAGGAGGTACGAATGATCGAGCGCAAGATCACCGTACAGTATGCTCACCGTCAGAAAGTCCAAGGTGACACTGTCTGTATTCGGTAACTTGGCCGAAAGTGGTTCCAGCTGATCAGGCTCAGGGATGTTTAGACCATAGAAAAATTGATTCGACTTGAAAATTTGCATATGTCGAGGAAGCAGTTCTCCTAAAACCAAAGCATGATAACAACTAGCTCTCTCCACGAATACTCCGCTCTATATTCTACCCAACGTTTTCCGAATTTGAAAAATCTGATCAACGTCCGATCGCCCAGGCCACAGTGCTTCGCCCGTAGTGCACTCTGAAGCTACACAGCCGATGGCCCAAATGTCAACGGGTGGGCCGTATTGGGCATCTCCGACCAACAGTTCGGGCGCCCTGTACCACCTAGTGGCTACGTAGTCCGTGTAGACGTCGCCGGGGTCTAAAATGAAGTTTGACCGTAAGCTACATCCCAACCATAGAATAATAATTTACGCCTACTTACTTATAATTCTGGCGAATCCAAAGTCGCACAATTTGACCACGTCGTTTTTAGTTAATAAAATATTTTCAGGTTTGACATCGCGATGAATGCAATTATGAGCATGGCAAAATGCCACGCCCTGCAGTAACTGCCAAATGACCTTTTTTGTCAACTTCTCGGGGATCCTAGATGATTAAATTTTTCTGTACTCAAGCTTGTGTGACTATGTATAACATCTGCCCGATTCATCTTACCCCTTAGGGTTCTTCTCCAATTCATTAAGCAACGTTCGCTCGCAATATTCAAATACCAAATGTAATTTACGATTTCGTTTGAATACTTCAATGAGATTTACCAAATTGGGATGCTTCAATTGCTGCAAGTGAACATGAAATTCTCTTTTAATCAGGCGTTGCCAATAAATCATGTTCTCACCTTGAGCATACGAATTTCCCTGAGGGCAATTTTCTTAATCACTGGGTCGTCTTCGGATTCAACAAATTTCTTTATGGCCACTGTTTGACCATTTTCCCGATTGCGACATTTGAATACGACTCCATAGGATCCCTCGCCGATTTTGCCTAATTTTTCGTACTTTTCCATCATGCTGACTCGTTTTCGCCTGAAAATAAAGTTATTAGTGCAGGCTCCTGCTGAACTGGGCAGTGAATACATACGACACATGTAAGACATGTCCGTCGGTCTCTACCTAATATACGCTTCAATGGGCACCCCATATAACATATGACCCACTTAGTGTGAGTGCAGAGCTATTACAGCGATGCTTTCGGGTAAAGAAGCTTTCACTGCTAATCAACCACACACCCAGAGCATAATAAAGCTTCCATGCCCGATTCAATATGGAGTCCATTTACGGTTTCCAACATCGAGTTTGTTGTGGTGACCAGATGCACGCGTTGTTAGGGAGGAGACAGATAGAGAAGGGGAGCTGTTCGTAAAAACCTTTCTACACTCTCGTACGCCTACCCACTTCACAAAATAAAAAGAGTACGAAGCGCCGATATGATCTAAGACACCCCTATGGTTTCCGAAAAATCTAAGAAAATGGATATTTTAGAGCTTCAACAGAAAGAAGAAAGGGCAATGCGGTCATAAGCTCAAGAATATAACGAAAGCCTTGCTTTATACATGAATGGGTTGCCGGCCCATAGTGCAGTTGCTATCACATGAGGTGTTCTTACATCGGTTCTTTGACGTAAACGAATTTCTTGAAAACAGCAGGAAGTACTGTAGGGTAAGTGCGAAACTCAAAACGGGCCCCCTTGAACTATGTTATTACGAGCAAAGGCACTTCTATCTTTCTTTCTAAATCTTATCTCGCGTGAAAAAAGGACGTAGTGTGAGGCATAAGAGGTTCGCACTCACGGCGGTGGCAATCAAGTTGACTAAAATAACCGTGAGAATATTCGGACCTATACTTATTGTGAGAGCTACTCGGTCAGTCAGCGCAGAAGGAAAATTCTAAGCACAGTCACGCAAAGCACGTAGGGTGATTTGCTTAATTTGGAACTCGAGTAAGAACAAGAAACTTCTCGCCAACACATACCGGAAATAAGTAGCACTTGTGTCCTCGCTGATCGTGCTCGTGCTTGGCTGGTGAGGCATTTGAAACGAGGAGACGGCATCGCTGTTTTCGTACATTTGTGACACGAACCAGACCTTTTGTCGGAACAGTTTGAGAAGCAGAGATATCGGATCTCAAGCCAAGTTAGTGAGGCACATGAGCAAAGAAAAGGGACCACGACAGCTCGGGCGACGATCGAAAATGACAGGAAGCGACACACACCTGGATTCCACTTCGGCCTGCGACCGCTCAACGAGGGTTTGGTAGAGGGAGGGAAAGCGAATGAAAGCGCAGGACGGTGCGCGCGCTATATGTGTACATATATGGTGCGCACGTGAGCATGATTGACAGCGCTCTCTATCTCACCTTCCGCCTTGGCGGTTCGATGTATTAATTGGACAAGCGACGGTAGCTGCAGCCGTGGTATCCGAACCGGGGTTACTATGGTACCTCGATTAGACGCTAGTCGGTGTCGCCGTCGATTGGATATTGCTGTAATGGCAACCTATCTCGGTATTCAAGGATCGTTGTTTGATTCTTGTTCGTGATATGCGTCAATGTCCTTCCCTAATATATGACACCCTCGCACCAAACACGGTGTCAGTTATACGAGGATACAAGGGACCACTTCATCCATATATGTATGTGGATGTAGACCTCGCCGAATGAGAAGCAGCCCATGCTTGGCGCAGGATAAGCCTGCAGCTCCAACAAATGAGATGCCTCAGTTTGAAGGAATGTGGCGAGACACAGTTGCCCGGAGACCGTATCCACGGGTGACAGCAGGCCAGGTGACGAGTCCCTTGAGCCCAGGATACAGAAGCCCGTGACCATGTTGAAAGAAGCAGCACGAGTGCCAAAAGAGGCGCTGCTGACTTTTATCCCTCTGGCTGACTCGACTGATAAGCTCCCGTTAAGCTGCCTATAGACCAGCGTAGTCCATTATTGGGAGATGTTCCCTCGGGTGATCTCGAGTGTACATGAACGCGTGACTAACAAGACTGATGACCTGAGGGAGCGGCGGTGCAGAAACTAACTCCTTATTTATCAGGTGCACACTGTAAATCATTTAACTGGGGCAAGGCACGAGCTGTGCTAGCATCTGCTCCACAAAATTATAATTCTCACCTGCTGCCTAATCCGTAGCGTTGAGACAGGCTTTCATGCGGCGACGGCGAACTGTTGACTGCAACGTAATTGCCCCTGGAATCGGTCATTTTCGCGTGCTTGTTGGTGACCACCGTAGAGTTTTCCAATGATCGAAATTGGTCTGGTTGCTTTCTTAGACCTCGACCGATTGCAATCAAGGTTTCATGCTGGCACCCTTGCGCCAAGCCTAGCTGCTGAGATCCCAGCTGCTCGCGTTGCGTGTCTCCTTTTTCATGCCGGGCTTTTTCAGCAGCCATAGATATCACATTGGCGGGCATAGTTGCGTCAAAGGATACTAATGACGCAGGATTACAATAATAGGTCGCCATGTCAGCCACTCAATATCAACGCGATAAGTTTGATTCACAACGACCAGCCCTTTCGCTTTTGCTCAAAGAAGTATTCGAATGAAGAAGGCTCGAACGAAGAACTTGACACCCGCGAAGCCGAGCCGAGACTTCGTGACCAATGACTAATTGGCCAAAGGACTGGTGGTTTAATAAAATACCACTGCGCCTAGCACTAACCGATAGAGACTGGCTCTTTGGAACCTCACCGACCGGTACCATGGCCTCGTGCCAGAAGGAGGACGAAGAAAATGTTCTCAGACAACGGAAAAAGCTCCAAAGGAGGACCAGTGACGCGTAATAGCCACGAAACAAACATGTCCACCCGTTGACAAATAGTTCCGGATTCGAAAAATATGTTTTATGCAGATGTACTTGTTATTCGAGTCATAAACGGCTAGCTTGTCGTTCAGACAGGGAATACTCGTCCCAGGGCGTCTCCCTGTTTTCATTAGATACTCGTCCTTCAGCGGTCAGCATGGTAACGAGACAAAACCAGTCTGTGCCATTGCCTATCACTGGAAAGCACTTGGCGAATCAATCTCGTACCAGGTGTTTGCTTTTTGCCATCTTGAAAAATCATACTCCCGTTTCCTAACCCCAAAAACAAGCTGTTTTATTTTCCTTGCTTCATCACCCAATAATAAGAACCTTACTGTGCATCGCCATATTGGAAAGCAAAACAGGAAAAGCTCCGCATTCTCAACAGCCGACACAAAAAATCAATGGAAATATTGTTCGTATAATGGGCACCGTGTTTATGACTGTAGAAAGGAGAAAGAAGGAATTACGATTTGCGAACGAAAAGATTTATTTTTCGTTTGCAGACGTAAACATAGCAGAACCTGGCTTTAGTGATGCTACTGAAATTTGATGACAATAGTGTCTAGACTAATTTTACGGTTTGTTTGCCCTTCTGCAAATCGATGGGGGTTTATTGGGCACAAATCCAAAACACGGCCTGGGCTTTGCCTCACATCACTATATTCGGAGAGTGGAAGAGCTTGGCAGGCGACCCTTCGAACAGATAGAGCCGCAGCAGGGATGCCGTTCGTCAAGGGCTCGTCAGCTACAGGACCACGTACAGGCTAGCTCTGATGGTCGTGATCCTCTGGAAAGGCGGGAAACCACCAATCACCCATTTTACCGCAGTTTAGCTGCGCGGCACAGTGCAATAAGCTGCGCTGGACAGTCGCAGACGGCATCTGTATGGGAATCTGAGTCAGCCTTACTGGGTAATGGGTTGCAACAATTTACTCGTGAAGCAGGAATTCCAGACATATTGTGTAAGAGTAAGCCAGCCAGAAAGCATCACACACAGCAACACAGCGTTATCATTTGCGAAAGAGCGCAATACCTCTTTTACTCGGTTTTTTGGCCCATGCTTGGTTTATTGCCCACAACCGGTCAGCAGCCGTCCTTATAAGCAAGGCTGTACGAACCCAACCACACCGCAGTAGCGTCTCTCAGTGTGTCTCCGCCAGGATGACCGCGTATCCTGGACCAGACACCAACTTCCTTGGTGCTCGGTAGCCGAGACTGTCTACTCGTTTGGTCTAAGTCTCTCCACTCGAAGCACCTAGATGGTACCGACTGAGTCACCCATGGCCTGGCGTGCAAGGTCAGCGAGGGAACAAATCGACCTCCATCACCGGGGATCGAACCTTGGATGAGCCCAGCCGCTTGCTACCTTGCACTGTATCATCCACCGTGTCCGCCTTTTACCAACGGCCATTAGTTTAGATTTGTAGCCAAGTCATGTCATAAAACGCAAACTTCTTTGCTAGTCCACGTGCACAAGTCGCAACCGCAGACTCTGCTGGATCAATCTTCACAGTAGGAATCGCATATGCTCTAGGGAAATCGATACACATGACAATCTTTACACCGAACACATTCCAGGATTTTGCATGGAAGAAATGGCCAGCGTCAAACACGAAGCACATTCAGCATGATCATCATCACACAAGTCCTCACGGCACTTCTTCGGCGGGAAGAGAAGCTCGAGGTGCGTTTCGTTCATCTTCGCGCAGCACCTGCACGTAATTTTCGTCCCAATCGAACGGCCCAACCAGCACGATTTTGCTCTCCTCTGCTTCGCGATTCAGCAGCTCGATCAACCGCTCGTAGTTCGGATGGTCGGGGTACCTGCAAAGTGCGACTGTACGGGTACCTGCAAAATGCAAAACGGGGAAGGTTAGAGCCGACCCAACCTCAGCGGCTCAATCAGTTTCCCCAGTTCGATGAAACAAGCAGGCAGATCTTTGCACAGTTTCTCCATTTTCGTCGACCTCTTCATTAGCCCCACCACGCTCCTCACACCGACGTTCCGCCACGGTAGTCGCCCCAGACGCATTTCGATGATCACGTAGAAAAGCGACATGAGATCGTCGCATCTTCCGAGCTCCTGAAACAAAGCAGCTTTACCTTTACTCATGGCGTGAAAAAACAGCGGGCTCCTTACCCGTCCATCGTGCGCGTTTGGCGAGGCATATCGGGTGCTGCCCACGAAACCTGGCTGAATACGAGGTGGGACCACTTCGCCGTTGGCCTTGCGAAAGATGCGTGACAGACCAAAGTCCAGCAGATACAAGCAGCCCTTCGTCCTCTCCGTGCCTCCCATCATGAAATTCGACTAAAACCAATGCATTCCTGCACCAAAAGCGATTGCAAACGCGGCGTAAACCGTACCGGTTTCATGTCCCTATGGATGACCGCGGCACTATGCAGGTCCCTGACGGCAGCGAACATCTGGATTCCGAGCCGAACCGTCGTAGCCAGCGAGAATCGGGAGATCACTTTGGACGGACAGGCCCGACGCAATTCGCTCAGCGTGCGTGACATCAGTTGCATGGCTATGTACGGGTACGGAGGGCAAGAGTTGAAGGCGTACAGTTCGGGAATGTGCTTTTGTCCTACGGGAATGCACGGTTTGTCCTTTGTTGATAATGAATCGATAAAAATATTTTACCTTGGCAACGCTGCAAGACAGCAATTTCCTGTGCGCAGAACAATCGTTTTCCTTTCGGCCGAGGCTTCTCTATCTTCAAGGCCACTTCGTTATCGCCCTTCTTCTTATCGATCGCCAAATACACTTGACCGAACGAGCCCGACTGCATCTTCTCGATCTAAAAAAGACAAGATTTCAGGGCGCTTCACTACCTTAAAAAACAGCATGCTTACCACGATGAAACGATCTCCGATGATGTCTCCTTCTTCCAGCAGGTCTTCGCTCTCCGTCGCCTGCGACTCATCCGAATGCGGTTCTGGAGTAGATGGTGCCATCGAGAATGTCCGACCTTCAGCCATGTTTTTAGCTAAAAATGAGGTATTCGGAAAGCCTGTATTGATACCGAAGTGAGTTTGAAAAACCTCAGTTCTCTTCCGCACTGCTGGACACTTCGGTCGCTGTAGTATCGAGTAAAACCAAAGGCACTCTGGGCCTTCGTGTGCCATGCGGACAGTGTAAAGGCGCGTATTTCTATAGTCTACCAGGGCTAGGGCGGGGGGTGGCACGCGACGCGTCCGCGACTCTTTACGACCGCAACGAAACCGTGTGCGAGGTCGCAGGCTCGAAGAGTGGCGCCTTGTGGCGTAGTGACGTGCTACGTTCCCGCCCTTTCGAGTTTCGTAGTTCGTACTTACCATATAGCCAACGATATCATATTCCAATTTTTGCACTCCCAAATATGAACATCGAGGAGCTGTTGCAACAGCTGCCGAACAGCTTTAAGCACGAAATTGTTGAGTGCCAAGAGAGTGATTCCAAAGTGATTATTCGATGCGACTGTAATAACGAGCAAGATTTTCAAACATGGTTAAATGAATATCAAAAATTATCACAAACGACTTGGAATGTTCGTAGAACGTATAAGCCGGATGGTCGCTATTTAACTTTTCGAAAGGATTTTGTTTGTCGGTTATCGAATTTTCAACATGTTGACAAGAATTCGAACCCAAGATCACTTGCCCGGAACTGCAATGCCTCAATTGTCTTGAAAATTAAAAACGATTCAGAGAAAGCGAGAAGAAACGATTCTTTTTTGAAGGTAAGCAAGACTTATGTTCTTGTGTCATAGTCGGTTGATAATTCAATTAGAAGACGCTTGCTGCTGCTTGTTGCCTAATTTTTTATTTCTTTCGACTAGATTGGATTACGCGGTATTATTGAACTGAATACGGGTCATAGCCATCCGATTCAAAATGCCCACGCGCTCTCATTATTAAGACCAACGGGCGAAATTCGTGGGAAGTTCATCGAATTATTTAATCAAGGTCATTCGCCGTCGTCTGCATTGAACTATTACACGACACAAATTGAATTGGAATGCGATGGAGACGAGGCAGTCCTCGCAGCTACGAGTACTGTACCGCGGAGAAATACGGTTTACTATTGGCATTCAATTTGGCATAAAGATCACTATGGCGATCGAGACGGCGATCGAATGTGGTCGCTATTGGAGGGCAAGACATCCGAATACGGGCAAAACGGAATTATTGTGCGAGTTCAAAAGGAGCCATACGTTGTGGTTATTTTAACACCGATTATGCGTCGTGCTCATCGTCTTCAATCGAGCTCAGAAATTATTTTTGTGGATTCTACAAGCTCATGTGACGATGGTCATCATGTTACGACATTCCTTTTTTCGAAGTGCCCTGTTGGCGCGATTCCAGTTGGGGTGATAATCACAAATGGTCAATCAGAGGAGCATTATCGGAATGGTTTTCAAGCTTTAAAAACGACTCTGGGTGAATTCGGATTTTGTGGCAAATCAGCACCGGAAATATTCATGACCGACGATTCAGACGCTGAACAAAATGCACTTCGTTCCGTGTGGCCCCAGTCTAGGGGGCTGCTTTGTATTTTCCATGTTTCACAAGCGGTTTGGCGCTGGCTGCGTGCATCGGATAATGGAATTCTGCAAGAAGATCGGACGACCTTGATGAAGCTTTTTCGGGAGGTCATCTATGCAAACACCATCGATCAATCAGAACTAAAATTTATTGCGGCTTATCATTCACCTGTGGCAACAAAGTATCCGAATTTTCAAAAGTATATTTTAGCCTATTGGAAGCGCCGTGAATTATGGTGTCTTGCTTATCGTAAGACCGCTGCTATTCGAGGATCACATACGAATAATTACGTGGAAGCGGCCATCAGGCTCTTTAAAGATATTGTTTTAACTCGGTACGTATTTTCACTTTTAATTTATGGTATTGTCTGACTGATTTTCCAGTCTTTGATTTTAAACTTTTTTTAGAATAAAAGCATTTAATGTTATCGCCTTAGTGGATTTTGTCGTTTGTTCCATGGAGAAGTACTACCAGCGGCGCCTCAGGCAATTCACTTCGTCTCACGACTCGAGCCAGTATTTATTGTTGGAGCAAGCCTTGAGGAGAGCAGTTGCCATAACGGACGGAGACATTCACGAAATCGAGGACGATTTTTATGCGGTCAAAAGTGAATCGATGGACGAATATTATTATATCGACCCAAAGTTGGGTGTATGTTCCTGTCCAGTCGGTTCGTACGGCGGATTTTGCAAGCATCAAACAGCTTTGTATCGATCGAAAGGAGTTGGATTGCCTAATATGCCAGCAATCACCTCCAATGATCGGCACGATATGGCGGTTTTGGCCTTTGGAGAATCGGCTCGGGACTCAAGCTTTTATCAAAGATTAGACGTAAGGCTCGGCATTTAACAAAAATTTTTTGCATAAAGAGTGTTTATCATAGGAGACTCCGGCGAATGCAGACTTCGGGTTTTCAGATGGTCGAAGGAGCAGTCAGCTATGTAGTCAACATCCAACGAGCATGGAAACTGATTCACCACTGGCGTCACCAGATCAAATTGCGGTTCCAAGAAGCGAGGAAACAGAGGCAAGATATTTTTAGCTGTAGTATGAAATCCTTTGCTCGCAGAAACCCGTTGGGTTGATGTATCGGGGCTCTTACCATTAGGAAGCCTTCTTTCAAACCCCATGGTATCTTCTCCACAGGCGAAACACACTTTATGTCATTTACAATAGGTCATCTAGTTGATGAGTTCTACTGTAATTTATTTAGGAGAATATATTGCCGAGATTACAGGGGGCGAAAAACTGATTTCGGCATTGCAGAAATATTCTCATGATGAAACGGTCATGTCGGACGCTCGCATATATATGTATCACGTTTGGAACGGGCTGCAAATACACCGAGTCAACTGTCAACTTTCTTGCGGACAGGCGGTGCTAGTTTTGGCAATCATTGGCGCGCGGGTAAAAGGATAAATACCCAAGTCACTTCGATCAGTCGGCGAGCGCAAGGAAAAATAAGGTCTGCTGCGAGACTGCCAGCAGGGAGACCATCTGGAAAAATTATGAAGAAGAAAAGGCAGCATTCTTTGGCGGCTAATGTTTACCAAAATCAGCCAAATGTTTAGCTTTTATTCAAGTGTAATGTGGAGTTTGGATCAGCATGCAGGCATTGCTTGCCTGTTAGCGTGCCTTTGTTGTTATGCCATGGAGTGTCTGTCGTATGGAAGTTTTTTCGAATCTCGTGTCTATCAGCATCTCCCAATTTTATCTATTGGCCTGTCCTGGACGTTAGTAGCCTAGTGTGCATTTTTAGGGAACATTACGCAACAAGAGAGGTCTAACATAGCCAGGCACACATCTTGGATTTGGATGTGTTGTTTGTCCATCGCAAAATGCGGCAAAAGATGTGTGGGAGAAGGGGAGAGCGCTCGCGCTCTCTTTCAACGGTCTGCGTCCCCGCACACGGTTTCGTTGCGGTCGCAAAGAGTCGCGGACGCGTCGCGTGCCACCCCCCGCCCTAGCCATGGTAGACTATAGAAATACGCTGTAAAGGCATACGCACCTATTGTATTGGTGAAATCAGGCGATTGCGTGCATTACCACCAAAAGCGAATATTGTTTCAGCGAGCAACGACCGGGGCTGAGTTTTCTACAAGGCACATTATTCCGCAGTATGATAAGATTATATGAGTTTTTAGCCTGGCGTGCTTTTCAGTCCTACTTCTTGAGCGGTTTTTATAATGTACTGTGTGTCAACCGCTACCATAATCGTCAGCATCTGAAAGGGAGCGATGGTGCAGCGCTCGTGTCTCAATCTGAGACCATATTCCGTTCGGCCTTCTCCCATCGTACTGTGAGTGGATAACTGAACTGAGAAAACAAGCAAAAAGCAGCTTTCTTGTAGCAGCTGGCGTTACGCAGATGTTATTCACATTTTCTTGGAGAATCGCCAAGATTCAAAAATACAAAATCGCAGATTTTTTAAGTTCCATTGACGGAGACCGCCATTGTTAGTTTCGAAGATGGTACAGTCAACGCCTTGCAGTCAAGCCATTGTATCTGCTAACAACATGCAATACGCCTGGGTCCGTTTTTAATGGAGGGAATAACAGGGGGAGCTTGCAGCACGCCGAAGACACAGGGTAGCCAACCGAGTCTTCCGACCTGGCCCATGGCTGAAACATACTTTACCTGACGGGTGATGTCTCCCAGCCAGGGGAGGTATCGATTCTCCAGACCGCTAATACGGGCGCTGACTACAATTGCGATCAGTCGTTGCATTGACTCACACTCCCAGGTGGCGGAGCACTCCGAAACGCACCAGATCACACACAGTCACATTGTAACGCAAGTCTTATCGCTCAGGGGAGGGGCACTGATCATCCGTTCGAAGAAGTCGCTCAGCTTTTGGTACGTCAAACGGTTCGACAGGGTAGAGAGTTTGCCTTCGGAGGAGGCAGGTACTGTAGCAGGTGACATCTAAAATGAAACAATCATCGTCTTTCAGTTAACAAGTATGCCAGTCACTAATTTATCAACCTGAGAAGTCTTGGGGCGTGCTGGCTGACCACAACCACAGTCCAGGAGAGTCTCAGCCTTTCCCAATCACCGCCGTCGATCGCAATGGCGGATTCAGTGAAACAGACAGAGCTGTAAGCCTAGACCAAGTTGAGGAGGAACCAAATGGGTTCACCTTACTTCTCTTCCCAGGCCACTCTTGCTGATCACACCAGTCGAAATCAGCCTCTCTTCCTTGCAGCAAGTCTTCACTGAAACCAAACCTTGTTCTACTACATACTGCGCCATAGGAAACACTTGACGTCACTAACTTTCTTGACTTCCTCTTGGCGTCAGTCTTCGGAGCAGCTGATCGAAGCAAATGAGGAATATGGTCCAGTTCAGCGCATCACGGGCTCTAATTTTGTCAAACCTCCACCATCTCCATTGCCCACATTGACACTCCCCTACGCCAATCCAGCATCGCACTTGATGAGTGTGGTAGACGATGGACGACTGGCCAGGGTGCATTAATGTACGTGCTTCGGCGATTGGTCGAACGACCACTTACGAACTGATATCCGACCAGCCAGGAAGAATAAATGCTAGGCTCGAATGGTCAGAGTAAACACTCGCCAACACCTTGAGGATTATAATCAACGACCCGTCTTCGGCCGAGTTTTTATTGGCAGGCCTATTTCCGTATCAAAATGGACGGACTATATCGTCGATTTCGACACCCACCGCCAAATACTAAAGCCTTCGACACCCACCGCTTTAGTATTTGGCGGTTGGTGTCGAAATCGAGTATTTATTCATGGCTAATGAGGTCTGCGGCTCGTTCAGGCGAGGGTTATCTCGAACCTCTGCGGACCAGCACCTTTCTTGTCCTACCGCCTTCGACCAAGATTACTTTATTTCATGCTCGCACATCACACGACAACGATCACGAACCATCGTGGGGCTAGTCACACAGCCATCATGAGCACAACTCTGCTTTCAGGCGCCTAATTTTCCTGCTTGTTTGAACGGGGCCAGCACCATTATTGACATCATCTGGTCGACGACCAAGATCGCTGCTCTGCTGTTGAACTCACTGCCTTAATTAGGTGCACTGAACACGGTTACGCACTGTTATTGGGACCGAAGAACTTGTACCCTTCTTTGAAAACCTGAAACAGATTGGTGAGGCAGTGCAAAACAAGTACAATATGCCATACCTGGTGCGCTCGAATCACTGCTTTCAGACGGTGTTCGTCGCAAAGAAGTCGGCCACTTGCTTCTCGCTGAACTGATGACCTAAGCCACGTGGGCTCGGAACAAATGCTTAACACAACGGCCTTCATTCTAAGCAAAGACAGCGATTATCACTCGCTCACAAAATCAACGTCCTATGACAGATTGGAACAGACAAGATCGGCCACCACTTCGCTCTTCTCGGAGCGATTGGATGGGCATGGGTAGGTCCTTCTGGTCGTCCAAACTTCTCAGTGTCTTGGTCGGGATTCCTCCGTGCATGCAAATGATCGACCAATGGAATCCACGACTCACACCGATGGAGTCCACGTGTACACCTCCTTAAAAGGCAGCTTGCATTAGCTCAGAATGAGAAGAGCGTGGCAACTTACGTTGAAGTCCCGCCAGAGCTGCTAGCTATATCGCTGTTTCACTTCTTCGTGGAACCCGTAGAGCTTGTTGATCTCTACGGCCTCGTGGTTACCTCGCATCAGGTAGACGTGGCGCGGGAACGTCAGCTTCAGAGCAAACAGCGGGCACATGACCTCATTGCTGCGCTGTCCTCGATCCACTTATCGTTAGTCCCCTGAAAAGAGCCCACTCTGGCCTCGCTCCTCATAGAAACATAAGAAAACGCACTTACCAAGAAAACAGGTACAGTACTTTTTTTCTATTCTATTCTATTTTACTCTTGCCGAAGCTCATACATGCGCACTCAAAACAGCAAGTACAAGGGATTCAGAACTCAAATATAAGTCTATAAAATAAATAAATAAATGGAAAGATGAAAAAAAAGATAAAACCTTCATCAGTCAAATGTCACCAGTGGCCATTTGCCGAGGTGGAGGACTCGCAGAACATCTCGGCACTAGCACGAGTGTCGCCGCAGATGTTAATGGGGCCTGAAACATCGATCAAGGCCGACTTGGTCGCCTTCATCTGCTTCTTGACCGAACCGATCAGGAATTTGATCTCGGACTGCAGCAGAGTTACCCCGTGGGGCAAACATACCCATGCCCCGCGAGGGGACCCGGGCTCGAGAGGCTACCACCCTAAAAGGCCTCTCCTCGTTTGTCGGCCCCAGAGGGATGAAGGGTGAGTCGCCCACCGCCAGGCGTGCAAGGCCCAGAGAGAACTTTACCAAGTTCTCAGACGGCCAGAGTCACCCCCCCCCCCCCCAGGTTTCCAGCTCTGCCAAGCAAACTGTGGCAGACGCCTTTCACCGCTACTTCACTCAGGCGTGCAGTATCAAAAGTTTTGCTCGAAGCTTTTGTAAACGCAAGAGACTACAACCTACAGTACAGACTCTTTCAGACACTGCCTACTGTAACTGTTTGACAAAGATGGTGCAAGAAGTGTGCAGCGGCGGGCAGAGCGATAGAAACTAGTGGATCGAACCGCTAGAACTTTGTAACTAGACAAGTGGAGCCAGGAGTATTTTACTAGACATATCAGAATTCGACAAACTTCACTCTACCTAAGCGAGCTTAGAGGTTCGAGTATCAGATGCTAATTGCTATGATCGCAATAAGCCAAGGAAGGTGCATCTGTTGATGAAGTACGACTATGAGCGTTCGATCTTTGAAAAGGGCCCTCATCACAAGTGATTTTGACACGAGCACGAAAGTCAAGCTCAGCTTCTTCTCATCCACTCGTCCACAGGGAGCAAGTGTGAGCTGGAGACCAAGTCTATATTTCCTTGTTCTATGTAGAGATCTTCCTTAGAAGCTGGCGCGGCAAGCATTTTTTGAATAAAGTATGGATATGCGCGCTTAGATCTGATCGTGAGCTGGCCTGGCCTGAAGGAGAATATTTTGACTGATCGCATGCTAGTGATACGGGGTTTAGCAAAGTATTTTTGGTTTGAAACGAGCCCTTGCAAAGTTGCCGAGAGCAGTGAAGCAGTGTCGTCGCGTCTGCTCTCCTGAGAACTCCTTTTAGGCGCTAACCCAGCTGTGGTGGAAACTAAACCAGAGGATGCGGTCCAGCAAAATGATAAACATAAAAAATTGTTGGGAAACTGATGCCTTCTGATATTTTGTTAGTTAGCATCACCGTAAGGAATCCGGCTGCCGCCTAGGGAATTGAAGGGCCTGCGACAGGCATTTCGCTCACCTGCCGTGACAGACGCAGCACCTGCTGTTGTCAGCCTGTGGACGCATTGCGTCTCAGCTGCTCAAAACAACACGAAATCCACACCATACGAATTCGAAGCCTCTACCTTTTGATGAATATCAAACTCAGTTGAAAAAGTCACTAGCACCTTGCAAAACTTGTTTCTTAGGTTTCTAAGTGATTATGAGCTTGCACGAATATGTATGAATAAAGATACGACATGACAGAAGAACTGAGAAAATAGTGAGGTTAGTTCACACACTTACAATACCTACAGTATCATCAAAAGGACAAGACACCGAATCCAAGACCAAAAAAGCGGCCTTCTGGGATCAAACTAAACTACTCGCGTTCAAATATAGACGAGACTTTCCTGAGTGGATGTCTTTTTAGTTTCTGCATCGTGAATCCCATCAGACTTCTCGTTTCTTCCTTTTCAAAACTTGATGCAGTTACAGCAGCAACTGGTTCCTTGGGCTCAACCATAAATAGGAATTCGTCGTCAGTGGTGGCTGCGCGTGCCAGCTGGGGCATTGACCTGCGTTTCTGCATCAGTCGCTTAAATCCGTTCGGGGATTTTGAAGTCTCATCGACCGATGCAGCAACTTCCTTATCTTCGGCTGTCGATGTCAACGTCACGAACCAACTGTGCACATCAAGCGAATGAGCCCCTCCGTGATTATTGCATACATATCTTCCAGTCACGTCAGCTGATAGGCACACTCGACAGCCTTCATCATTGAGGCTTTTCAAAATATAGCACATCAAGGCAGTCGTGTTCTGCTGTTCGGCACCCCATGGACCACCTCGTAACTTGAACTCGTAGCCTCCTCTGGATCCAGGAATTGGCGTCTCGCCTTGCACACCCCAAGGCCACAGTTGATCGATGGTGTACCGTAATCTCGGTCTGAGCTCATTCGGAGCACCGATCAGTCGTATAGTCAATTGTTCGTGCATACTCAAGCACCAAAACGGGTCAGGGGCTGAGTCCTTGTCGAGCAAGAAAGCCAGCTGTTGCTTGTTGTGCTGTTGATGGAGCTTTGACCATTCGAAACTTTCGTTTGAGACAGGCACTGAGGAGGGAGAACGGAAGATAAAGACGGCCTTATTGTTTAGTCGTCTGGAAACGTCCAATGCGGTCAGAGGTTCCCACCCAATGCTTTTCAAGGTTTCAAATAATCCGCACAAGAACACTCGGGCTGCGATGGCTTCGTCGCCTCCAGTCTCCCACCATGGATTTCCCCGTAGCTTGAACTCGTAGGCTCCTCGATCGTCCAAGGCCTTTTGATGTTGCAGCTTGGGAGGCCAGTAGCGAACGATTGCACGGAAGACGCTTTTGACAACGTGGGGTGGGGCTTCTATGACCCGCAAGCAATTGCTGTTTTTGAGACTGATGGCGAAGTAAGAATAGCGTGTTTCTTCGTTGCTTTGAGCCAGTGTTGGTTTCGACACTGTGGGAGAATTGGGTGAAATCGATTTGCGAATCGTGTCTATACTTCGGGTCGAGATGAAGAAGAGGCAGTCAGATGTGCCTTTAGTGTTCGCCTAGAGAAACCGAGCTGGTCTTAAACAGAATTCAAAAACCGAAGTAGGTCTTACCGTTCCATAAAACTGATATCCCACCGTTTCGAACCGACGTATGATTTCGAGCAGTAATCTGCGCGTTCGGATGCTCGTTGCCACGTCCTCAGATAGCCATATCGAATCTGCTAACTGGATCTCGAAGTCACCTCCTTCATAAACGCTTTCCGACTTTATCTCATTCGCACCATAGGCTGACCGGACGGACTGCGTCAGTAGCCGTCTGGCTGCTTCAGGCGCATTGGCCAAACGCAGAAGATCCCCGCCACTCGCACTCACGCAGACCACATTCCGACGATGATATTTTTTTGATTTCTCGTGGTCACTGGGTCCATCCGAGATGTCCTCAGTTCCCTCTTGATGTGTGCTCGTGCTTCGGCAGAAGAACCAGGTGGTCAATTCTTTGGCCCGGGATAGGTCACTAGCCAATAACAGACTCCATCCGCTCTCGACATACTTTTCCAGGATCCTACAGCACATTCGATTAGCACGGAGCGAACTGGCTCGACCACAGCCACGCATGAATGGCAGATCACGAAATTTAAACATGTACGAATTCATTTCTGTCCGACCCTCGTAATGAAGGAAATCGTCCGCTTCACCAGCCTGGCCAGGTGGCACATTTTGCAAGGACGATTCCACAATAGCCGATCGAGTAAGACTGATAACGGACTGATCAGCCAAAGCTAAGGTTATTTTATCGGGAGTTTGAAAAGTTAGAGAAAAGTAAGGCACTCTCGGGTCCGCCGACGGGAGGATGGACGAGGACGATTGGCCCATTGCCAATAGAAGAGGCAGAACTGGATCCTGTCTCGAACCTGTAGGTTTACAAAAGGGAGACTTCGATCAGAAAAATTATTGAGGGAACTCTCTAGGATGAAGATCGAGTGACTAAGTGAAGGCGAGGCAAGAGTCAAAGCAGGAAATTGGACTCTTACCCAAACGATGCACCATTTGGCGCTGATTGTCAAAACGAGTTTGAACAAAAATGAGCAGCTGCATTTGTCAAAAGCGAGGCAACAAGCCCGGGTCACCATTCCTCCTAACCGACCGAGCTAACAATATGGCTTGGGTGTTGGCGTGGATAAATTGGCTAGCCTTGCGTAAAACTTAATCGCTGTGGAAACTATTGGCACCAGTTGGCCTCAGCTTGTCACCCATCTCAGCAAACAATCTCACTTTTTACAACGTGATTTCTAACCAAGTCGAGGAGAATCCTTGAAACACAACAGCCAACAGCCATTTATCACACAATGCTTTATAGGTTTTCACAAGTATTGCATTCCTTGTACATATACGTCATTTACACGCTCTTGTCCGCCAAAGATCGCGAATGTAAATCGTTAACTGTCTTTAGTGTAGTGGAGCAACCATCATCTGGAGTGGTAAAGATCGGCGCCCCGCTCATTGGTTACAGGCACAAATCTCAAACCTGTCTTCTTTGAACACTCATCCAAAGCGGAGACGATTTGTGATCGCCTGAAAGACGAATACTGGGACGATATGGCGCACGGAATGCGACGAGATGGCCAGGTCTGGAAGCGATTAGCTTTGAAATACTCCTCGTGAGTGCTACCCTGTCACTTAGGGTTCGTATTGTGGTTGGTGTTGGGAAGTGAGCGCGCATCGACCTCGACAATGTTTACCAAACCTCCACCACTCAACTTCTGCTCTATCATCCGCGCGTGAACGGGTACTGCTGTGTTGCCGCAAGCGAGCCTGTGGTGCTACTTCTGTTCAATATGTTCGTTGTGCGCTGGCATTGTGTGTTGAACCTTGCTGTACCTGGCCCGCTTGAAATCCTCAAGTGTGAGCTGGACTTCGAGACTGGGTTTGGACTTGTCAAAGTATTGAAATGTATATGCATCGGTCTTCTCCACATAGCTCGTAAACCAACGCTGAACCTTTGTCCTTGTGATAACAAATGCTCTGCTGCTGGTCAGGAATTGGGAAAGGCGATATGGACGAAGATTGAAGAAGAGGAGCGCGACCAGCTGCACTAAACGATGTGGTGGCCTCGGAGCCTTGGTCATCATCTGAAGCGCTGGGCGAGGGGGCAGCCAGACAGGATATATATTGTAGCTTGGTCGAAAGGCTGGTTCAGTTGTGGGGCCGAGACGAGAGAGTCGAGCATTGCTTGGTCGACAGTACTTATTCAGGCTGCACACGATGTCAAGTTCTACAATCGTGCCGTCCACACAAATGTGATGCATCCTGAAAAGATGGACGCATTCGGGTATGACATATACTTACCGTTGGACACTTTTCTCACCTGCAGTAGCATCCGCACGTCCATTGCTTTTACGTAGGACACACGAGGAAGGCTGGCAAATATGTTTCTAATCCCGGATCTTGGAATTCATGGAAAACGAGACTTAAGAAACGATGAAGGTGATAACCATGATGATGATACAGCTGTACTGTACAGTAAATTGGTGCAAAGAGACCGAGCGGCATCAGCTAGTGCTGAAAGCTCTCACGGTACCTACCTCGTGCAAAATGAAAATTTCGACATAACAATCTCAGCGAAGGTGAAATTGTGAATCGACTTACGGATGAATTACACAAAAGCATAGCCAGAAATCAAAGGTCCAGTTTCAGTGAGGATCGAGATGAGAATACGACAGGCGTCCGCTTTGAATGAATTGACCAGGAACTTCAAAATTGAAATCTTATTCAGCTAACTTTGGTAAGCTATTAGACGCAAGCGTTATTGATGACCGTCACTGTGCAATCTCTCTTTTCGATACCTACTTTGAGAAATGCATTTTTGTCCATGAACGGCTACTTCTTTTCGGCATAGCATGTGCAACGGATTTTGGTCTGCGTGGTTGATGCTTGTGCATAGTCTACCCTGGCTAGAGCACCTTAGTCCAGCGAGAATAAGGGGAGGCTAGCGTGAGGCTGCTGCGAAATGCTTGCTCCTTCCTAGAACAAAGCTGCCCGTTATAATCGCACTTTCGAGCAGAAGGGTCGTGTATAATGTCATGTTTGTCTTCTCTACACGATCCCTGATGCAATTTTTGTTTAGGCATGATCTAGCTTTTAGTTTCGATCACCTGACCACTTACAAGAAAAATGTTACGATGGAAAGCAAACTACTGGAGGAGATTCGGACTCCAAATACCTGCATAATCAATTCGAAAAGCAAGTAAAGTGCACGCCTCTAACAACAACACAATTTTCATTTTGTACGAGCTAGGTATCGTGAGTGCCTAACGTACGACTGATAAACACAAGGCGTGAAGGGTCCGCTCTACTATCGATAACCAATGCTGGCAAGGATATCTTGGGGAGACGGCAGAAGATGCAGAAGGCATGGTGGCTGAGCCAGCCATCGGCTCCTCGGCATGTGGGGATTACTCCAGCAATTAAACGTCAAAGCACTTCGAGCGGGCCCTGGCTAAACGCGAGCGCAAGGTGACTTTGTTTCTACAGTACATGCATTTTCAACAGTAAAAGGCGGCCACCTACAGACCACCTGCATTGAGAGGCACGACAAAAAAGGGCTTGGTGTCATCGAGTATCATACAGTAGAATAGCCTGCTGCACTTTAATTTCCATTGCTGGTGCGTGCTCTAATCGCGATTTCGAGTCACAATGTTTTTTTCAGCTTGCAATCTTCGAGTTTACCGGTACATTTTCCTGTTGAGATTGTCAGATAGGTGGTTACGACGTCTCCGAGGCACATTTTTACTCTCACATACTCCTCTCGCACATTTCAACAGCACACGAACATCGATCCCAGTCATCTCACAATCACTGATCACTTGGCCGGTTGGCTCAGTTTGGCTCCGAACACATTCAGGAAGACGTCTTGGATGGCAGGAAACGCGACTTGACCTTTCTCGTCCATCTTTGTCTTCATATCGGACTTGGCCTGGTTCACTTCCTTCGCCGTCACAACGTTCCCAGCCATCAGCTGCGCGTACATGCCCTCCAACATCTCGACTGGCACCAACAGGCCTTGACCCAGCAGTCTTAGCTTCTGAAAAGAATACGCCTGTAGCAGAATCGGAATCTCAAGCACGCACCCCTTACCTCCCAAAATTCCCAGAAGCTCGACCGGGCTTGCTCCGGCGTGGAGGCGGGCGCCATGATCGTGCCCAACACGCTGATCATTGCTTGCTGTTGCTGCTCGTTGGCCACGACGTCGCTGATTGAACCATGAGGAGGAGTTTCCGCACCGGCCACCACGGCGGACGAAGGGACAGATTTGGGCGCGGGAACGAACGAACTCGAAGGCACCGACGCTTGAGCGGGCCCGGCTGGACTCTTTCCACCACCGGATGCCGCAGGGCCCTCTCGGGCTGAGGCAGCGCCACCGCCACGAAGCGAAAGATGCTGACCACCAGCCGCACCAGAGGCCGCAGGACCACCACGAGTCGACCCTTGCTGAGCACCGACACCACCCGATCCAGCCGGGGTACTACTGCCGCTTTGCTTGCCTTGTCTGGTAGGCATGTAGATGCTGGTTCCCCCTTTTGATTGCTGTTGAGGCAATCCACCGACGCCGACGAACATGCTGCGCTCGTTTTGAGAGTACGTGTGGACGCTGCCAGCCGACGACACTGCGCCGCCTCCGCCTGATGGAGCTCGACCCTCGTTGCCGGCTCCGACGTTGCTGTGTTTGGTTGGCATGATGACGCTGGCTTCCCCTTTCGGTCGCTGTTGAGGCGACCCACCAACGTCGACGAACATGCTGCGCTCGTTTTGAGAGTACGTGTGGACGCTGCCAGCCGACGACACTGCGCCGCCTCCGCCCAATGGAGCTCGACCCTCGTTGCCAGCGCCGACGCCTCTGATAACAAATCCTTTTTGAACATGGAGCACCATCAAGGTACCTCCCCCCTCCTCCCCACTAGGATTATTAACCAACAAAGTTGTCGCGCAGATAAAGCTGGAGGCGACAATGGAAACACTGGCATCTATCCTACTACGCAGAAGATAGTGGCTCTAACCGAATCTAATTTAGTATCTGCGAAGCCAAACACTAATCAATCTGCAGAGGAACACCCGCAGCGTGCGGAGCAGCAGGTATCGAAGAACAGATGCACACGATCGACAGGTATGCTTGTTAACGTTATTGCAGCAGACTCTTCCTAGAGAGAAAATATTTTTTTGTAGAAACGCTCGGACCCTTGAGCTTGTTTCTTCTGGTTGCAATGTTTCTGCTTCTTCCACAGTGCCTCCGTGCAGAGTGACCTAACCAGAATGAATGAAACTTGGTCGATAGTCCTGGCAGCAGTGCCACATCTCAAGTTCAGTATTTTCATGGCTTTGCGCCTATAGTTTGTATCGTCATGTAATGCTCTACGTAACGGTGGTGTACTGTACTGTATGTATAACAGCAACAGTAACCGTGACTTCACAAAACTAGAATTGATTTGCTCTCAATTCGTAATTTGCACAGTTCTGAATGTCCTGCCATTACGTCATCGGGACCAGCCTGCTTTTTTGTCACACGTTAATGGGTATCCACTCCTTACAATGCTGCGCGCATTGTCGTGAATACTTAACTTTTGAGCTAGAGCCCCCAATCACAGAGGCTATTGAGTGAGACTATTTTCTTGTTCCCGAGCATTTATAAAGCCTTTACGAGTACTTGGCAGCAAAGCGAGAACACAATTGAGTGAAGATGAGGGTTGAGGAAAAAGCGAGGAGCCCCTTATGTGTGCCACCATCGTTTCCCTGAGACTGATCTTGTCCAAAGGTTAAGCAGAATCAGGCGGAGAATGATGTCGTCTCCCGATCGCGAAACTGTCACTATCGTCGAACCTCTCAATTTCGCCTTGAAAGCAACTTCCCCTGGAACGCGAGCATTCTGGTGGCTGATCACCGTCGTTGATCTGCTGGCCTTGATGTATCTGACCACGTTGTTCATTTCAAAGTATCAAAACAATCACACCAGTGCCGTGACTCAGGTAGGCAGAGTAAAGACTTCTCGTGCTCGTATACAGTTAAAGTAACGCGTTTCAGCTTCGCCGAAATGAATACCCATTCCCAGCAGTAACTTTCTGCAATATGAACCCCTACAAGAAGTCGGCGTTGATATCAATCCCACAACTGGAGCACCTCATCAGCCAATTCAAAAACGCATCGCAATCTGCTGCCACCATATCTTCAGGTTCGAAGCAGGAGAAAAATGAGAAGTCAAGAAAAAAACGTCAGACAGGCCCAAGTTGCAGCTGCTCAAGCGTAAGAAGAACTGCAATTATTGGAGGACACATTTGCAAATCGCTGGGGTATCTGCAAATGGCTTGCGCTAAGCCTTGTTGTGACGAGTTTTCGCCACAGGGAGTTCCCCCACAAGGATGCCGTTTAGCTCGAGCTGACAATCCACCATTAATTCGGGCCCTGTATGACAACGGAATCCTTATACAAGAGCCAACTTGCTCCCAATTAGAGCACCGACAACAAATCAGGTGTATTATTGGGATGATGACTCGGGTAATCCAACAAATCAGGTGGCCAATCCGACTCTCATCTTTCCAATTTATGCGACGTACAACTGGAATCAAACTGGCTACGCCACATTCCAATGAAGTCCTTCAACTTCACCTAGCATTATTTTTGATAATCCAACGGATACTGATTGGCGGCTGGCGATTTGCGAATGTAAGTAGTAAGAAACTCTGTAAGATATATGATCAAAAACAAGTTTCAGAAGCGGCTGTTGTGATATGATCCTCTCCCACTTACCGACTGCAATATGTCATAATAATGGGCGACGGGGGCCGAAAACCCCAGCGGCGCGTGTTCTAGGGTCATTTTTTGATTGTGTGCCTTGATTGCTAATTCTGAGCACCTTCTAACTGTGAAAAATACAAACACACATAGCAAGGGTACTTCCTTATAACTAGATGTCAACGGCTCCTTCACAACAACCTCGACTTCGTCTACGACATCGACCACTAGACTAACCTCGTCTACAAGCACAAGTTCCACCAAAGCGTCAACCAAGACCTTCACCTCATCAAGCTGGACCTCAGGTACCTCGATCAAAGGGATCAGCTCCGCCGAATCATCATCCAACAGCTTCACGTCATCTTCAGGGTCAGAATCGGCCACAAGCTCAAGAGTCCAAAGCACAAGCATGAGCACTTCCAAAACATCAGTCACGACCGCGTCACCTTTAATTTCAGCGTCTGTAACACCGAGCACGAAGACATTGGGCGAAACAATAACTCCGAGCACTGCCATAAGTACATCCACTACGTTATTGAGCTTGCCGACTGACAGTGCAGACCCTAGTATAGCATTTTCATCTTTCCTATCGAGCTCTATCAGCTCAAATAGTACATCTTCGTCAAGCAGTACAGCTGCCAGTCCAAAAATCACAACTACTAGCAGCGGGTTCCCCAATAGCAGCAGTAGCAGTAGCAGCAGCCACACATTATCAGCAGCTGGTAGTTCTATTAGGTCCTCCAGCAAGTCTCCTCCCTTCAATGCCATTTCAAGCAGTGCTGTCGGCAGCTTACCTTCATCATCGGCTTCCATTGCAACTTCAAGTTGGTCCATCAGCACGCCAGTGTCCATCACCTCAAGTACCTCAAAAAGCATGCTAATGTCCACCACCACCACCGCTGATTCATGGACAACATTGGTTTATGTAAACGAACTTTCCTCCAGCAGCATTGAAGCAACTTCGAGCAGCATGTATGGAGCAGTACAATGTCGTCAGCTTTCCCCAACTCAGATTTGGCTGATAGCGCGCTCACGTCGGCTACCTCGAGCTCTACATTCACCACCAGAGGCAATAGCCATTCAACTTCTTCTATATCATCCTCGTTGGATCCTACGGATTCTGCTAGTGAGTCCCCTTCAACCATCACCAAACTCATTATTACCAGCACAAGCAGAATCTCGACTTTGCCGACTTCTGCAACTTTTTAACTTCGAGTTGTGGTTGGGGCTTGCGAATGTAGCGTTTATTCACACGCACCAACAAAGATGAGTCCAAAAAAGAGAGGGATCAAGCCCCAGGACAGACGACGGGTCCGCTCGGCTCGGCCGCCGTCCAGCCCCGCCCCTGCCTCAGGGCGAAGGGGGTTGGCGACGGTGAGACCCCTAGAGGAACCGACGGCTGGCCCACACAGTGAATCCTCTGGCTTAAGTGTGGCGGCCATCCCTACTTCCATGGCAAACGGCATCAGCGAGTCGACTGCAGTAATGTCGGCTATACCTGGCACTCTTCCCGCTACCACTGGCGCAGGTCAGCTAAGCAGTAGTAGCATGAATTACACCACTTCACGCTTGACTTTAGCTTTCGTAACAAAGGCAAGACCTGTTAGCACTTCCGCATTTAGTTCTTCATCCACAAAAATCAGCACGAGACCATCAGATATCAGTTCATCGAGTTCGCCGTTGCTTGCGGTAGATAAATTGGCTCCAGTCTTAGCTGCAACCACTGTGCGCACATGGAGCAGAGCCATCAGCTACCAGTGGGGCTTCTGCCTTTCTCCCTGTTCCGTCCAGCCTTGAGACGACCACAAATCCCCAAACAACCATTTCTCCTAAGTCTTCAGCCTTTATTACATCAAGCATTGCAACTACGCTGTATCCGACCTCAAAAAAGATCTTCGTTGATTCGAGCAAAGTAAAGACACACGGCAGTATCTCTACGGTTCAAACAAAAAGTAGTACTGCAATGACAAAACCAATCATTTCTCCTGCCAGCACTCTAGCTTCTCTCCCAACTACCACAGCCTACACTCCCATTGTAAAACCTCGTACTACTGATTTTAGTAATGTCACTTTGACTTCTCTTGGGAGCTCATTTAATAGCACTCAACTGACTAGCACAAAGCCCTTTTGGTCTCAAACCGTTACTGCCCAAATTAACACATCGGCCATTTCTACTACCGCGACACATGTAGAGAGTAGTAACTTGCCTGCGACTGAAGAAACTCCCATTACCTCCATACCAGGTACCCAAGCGACCGAATTAGACTTCTCTAGTCCAGATGATACCCCAGAAACCTCTCCGATGCCGATGATTGTAGCAACCATGGCAGAAGCCAGCACAACTTCACTGGCTACCCAATCATTACCTCGAAGCAGAACCAAAGTCTCACCATCGACAGGCCCTATAACCAGCGTCCAAAACTTGTTCATGCCCACATTTAGTAAGGAAACGACTGTTAGCGCAGCTGAAAACCCAACAAGCTTCGCAATGCGAGAGAAGACCACAGTCTCACTTCCTTCGGTCATTGTCAGTCATAGCATAGCAGTCATAGCAGCAGACTCGACGACTGCACAACCTGATGCTTCTACCGAATTAATGATAATCGCTCCAGATATGCAAGTCATAGACAGCACAGCAACTCAAAATTCAAGTGGAAGAGAGAAGCAGACAAAAACTGCAATCGATACCTTGGTGACAACGATGCTCCAAGACATGTCAGCTATGACAGACGAAGTTTCTACCATGATTCAAAACACATCTATGAAATCTGCCTTCATGGATATAACGACAGAGGTCATTGCAGGAAAAACACAAACGTCTGAATCAACTGACCCAATTGCCACTGCCCCTCGATCAAACCCAGGAACTGTGACCGCCCAAAGTACAGACGTGTCTACTGATGTGGCTGCAACGCATGTGGCCGCATTCAAGACTACGGGACGAACCGCAACACGAGCAGCGCGGCTACCAGAGACAGCTCTCCTCAAGCTTTCTACTCTGAATGCGGTCGGTTCGACAGCGATGAACCCCGAAATATCTGCGCCGAGTATCTCAGCACATACGTCCATGTCGCTTTCGTCAAATATATTGTATCATACGTGGGATAGTTTTCTCAAAACGTCTAGACGTGACCACCTAACAAGTAATCTAGAAGTTGTTACATAGTAGTGTCATTTCAATAGATTCTTTGGGCTTTTTGAAAAAAACAACTCAAGATAGCCGAGCCTCCCAAATTAGTGAAGACTCTATCACGCCCTATGCCATTGATGCAGCACCACTCAAAGCCCATACTTTTCCTACAACTGGTAAGCTACCTGTGGCGAACACTCCATCCCTTGTAATATCGGCTGCAGGAAATGATGGCAGTACTCAGCAAAATATCGACGTAACCACTGCTGAGACATACCTTGGACAAAATTCACTTTCAGAATCGGACATTTTATCCTCTACCGGTCCGGCATCTTCGCCTGCGACAACCCGATTTGAATTTGCTGGTTCCTTTCTATCTCTTCAAACTCTTGATTCAGATACATCTAATGACGC
Source organism: Mesodorylaimus sp. YZB2_4 (assembly GCA_030248295.1). Lineage (NCBI taxonomy): Eukaryota > Metazoa > Nematoda > Enoplea > Dorylaimida > Dorylaimidae > Mesodorylaimus > Mesodorylaimus sp. YZB2_4. The sequence continues at coordinate 178,662 of JASANH010001263.1, forward strand.
AAAAGAATCAGTCTCAGATACTTCGTACCGACAGCTGACAACATTTCATACGCCTTTGGAAACACAAACCGCTGTCACCTTTACGTCCATATCGGCTAGTTATGCCCCTACAGTCGATGATACTAAATACCCAGCTCCATTAACAAGTGTTTCCGTCATTTCTTCTACAATAACTACTCAAACCATTGCTGCCCAAATGGTCCTTCCTGCCACAATGAGCACTGCTGTCATCAGTACCTTGCCTGCTTTTGGAAGAACTCGCATGACATCTTTTCCGAACATCCAGGTGCCTGCATTGGTATCCTCGAACGCAGAAAACGCTATGCAAAACAGCCCCCTGGAGAAAACTGTTTTACCAACCACAGCACAAGAATTCCCAGCAAATCAAGCAGCGTATGCATCCTCTGTCAACGCAGATGTGCCTCTTTCAGATCTGCCGACTTTGTCACCTTCCGTCGAAGCCGCAATAAACCAGGAAATGGGCGATATAATAACTGCAGTAAGTTCTTGTCTTAAAAGCCGTGAGTTCAGGATATACGTGCTCGTTTTTCCTCATAGGCTGGCAACGATTCGACATCACTTTCTGTGGCTGTTACAGACTCGGTTCCTTATCTAATGGCATCCTTACCTCCTGAGATCGCTGAAAAAGCAGGTTACAGCGTATCAGAGTTGATCACCCACTGTGTTTACAATGAAGAGAACTGTTTCTTAGAGTAATCTACATACATAGCATTTTCATTTGGTCATCACTCTCAAGATGATAGACATGCTTCCTACGCAGGAACTTCGAGCTGAAACTGGACCCACCTACGGAAACTGCTACACTTTTAATGCGGATGGTAAATATGTGGTTGAAATGACAGCCGGCGCATCTACAGGTGAAAGCAGTAAGCCTATAGCTGGGAGCCTGAGCATGTACTGTAGGTCTTTAGGATTGTCAATCACGTACAATGTTGGCCAAGGCGAGTATTTGGAGTACTCACAGACAGCTGGGATTCGGATAGTTATGCATGGTCAGCATGAACCCGTTTTTCCTGATGCCATGGGAATCCACGCGCCAAGTGGTTACCTGAGTTCAATAACTTTGCGGCGGGTAAGTGCCAGCGGCAGGATGACAATTCTGCTGTGACTGAAATGCGAATGCAAGAGTCTTCTCACGAGTAAGAGGGCCCTAGTGCTGTAGTAGAGCACCAAAATCAAATCTGTCCATCAAATAGTGTTCAAAATTTTCTCAAGACTTTCAGGCCGACACATGGCTGACAAAGTCTCAAAAGCCGTGCGCTAACTGGGGACAAGATGTGGATGCATTTAACTACAATGACTCGAAACACACACCTGAGGTAATAAAGTTGCTTATCCTAGAGATTCTGTTTTCCAGTTTTGATCTTCAGGCATGCAAAAGAAGCTGTTATCAACAACAAGTGATACGGAACTGTGGTTGCGGAGACCTACGGGTGCCACTGCCTCCGCAATCTGACGTTAGCCATTGTGATTTGACAAAACCTAAGATTTCAAGACTGACGTTCTGTGCCGCAGTCTTGAAAAAGGCTATGTATAGGGCACTGCGTCAATGAAAATTACAACGTCGATGGAACCAATACATCTATACAGAAAAGTTGTATCTGCCCGCCCTCATGCCAGTGAGTTTTCTCCATGAGAATACAAAGCATCTATTAACTAAGCTGTCATATAGCCAAGTGGACTATGAAGTCACCCAAACCGTCACAAAGTGGTCCAATGATTACGTAAGCTGTTTACTGCTTTCTGTCGAATGCACTCTACAGTACATAGAAGTAATGGTACCTCATCTGTTCGTAGCTGCAGATATCGAGAGAAGCGAAGGCGCATGTGATCGAGCCGTACGCAATTTGAGTAGTTACCCTTGCTAGGGGACAGGCGATCTAAGATAGCCTTCATAATTCTAGGAAGCAACTTGCCAGAATCAATATATACTTCGAAAGCTTGACCCTCGTAGAATATATAGACACCAAACAATATCCCGTGAGCCAAAGTTTTGTCAACTACCATTTTAACCCTTGACTAGTCTGCTTAAATTTCAGCTGACGGACATGTTGTGGGATTTTTCCTCCATTGTCGGCTTAACAATGGGAATGTCCGTACTTCGAACTGATTAACCTTATTTCATGGTGTTGTTAAAAGTTCATGTATTAGCGGAATAACGACGGAAATATTTGTTTTCATATCTTAGAAACAAACAATTTTGTGCACTGTTTTAACTGTTGGCGTCGTGCTAGAATAAACTTGAAATGGTAAAGTTGGATGTGAACACTTTCGCTCTTGGACTTCACTTGTCATCTATACCTGAGTGAATTTATTCACATGAGCCCATTCTGGCGCTAGTTAAGTTACCAATCATTCTCGAATGCATTGCGGCTCTCGGCTCATCATCACGGAGCCGAGGCACCAATCTAGTCAGCCATCAGTCATCCAGTTCAAAACATGGCAGGCACCCGTGCGTGCCCGTGCATGGCGGTTATCTAATACGCGTCCTTTCGTGCATGCACCTATGATCAAGAACACGACCATGACTTCTGGTTATTCATTCTAACAAGGGTCAGCATTCACGAGTTTCACACACAGAGTCGCATCGAACAGCACCCAAGTCACATCACCAGCAGATCACTTCTTGGCAGCGCTTTCTTGCTTGGCTTCGTTGGCGGCAGCGGCGCTTTCTTTGTCAACCGAGGCGAGATAGTAGGCGATGGTGCCGGCGATGTTCAGGATCACGACCGTCTTCCATTGTTCCAACTGCGGCGAGCTGTCCCCGCGCTGGAAACTGGCCACTTTCAGCTGCAGATCGGCGGCGGCGGCGGCACCCAGGATCAGAACCGAGAGGATGTAGGCGAAGCTGAAGTTGAAGATGAACCCGAACAGCACGTAGGCGCCCAGAGCACCACCCAGCAGAGCACCCTGAAAAGAGAGCGAGTCAGTTTTCGTGGATGCGGATAGTGAGTGCTTGGTACTTACCAAGAAGACGGGGCGTTTTCCAGCCACTTGCTCCTTGGCTCCGGCAAAGTAAGCGAGCAGACCGACGGCCAAGGGCAGCAGGAAGACGGGCGGCCCGAAGATGGTCGCGATGCGGTTGCTCAGCAGGGCGCCGACCAGCACACCTTCGGCCACCGAGCCAAACAGGACCACCTGCAAAACGAGAAGCGATTGTGGCCGGAAGGAGTGCACAACGAGGCGAGGCTTACCTGCTCACGCTCCGACTCGGACATTTGCACCTTGCGCAGTTGCAGGAAGACGAAGGCCGGCAGAGCGACGAACGTCAGCAGCAGGGCGGTCCAGTTGTCGAAGATGGCGCCCACGATGCCGTACAAGACGGTGCCACTGATGACACTGGCCACGCCGGAGAAGAACAAGCACACGCCCGTCCACAGGTAGCTCTGAAACGAGACACTGATTACACCCGTCCTGAACGCAGGGCAACACTCACCTTGAGCAGAAACGGGGCGGCATTCGGCGCGACGGGAGACTCGAAGTCTTGGATGGACGCTTTGTAGCCTTCGACGAGGGCCGTGGCCTGCGGTTGCAGTTGCTGGCGTTGGTTTTCGATGATGCCCTTGTACTCGTTGATGGTCGATTCGGCCAGTTCCTTGAAATTGCTGGCTCGGCTGCGCAAAGTTTCGGCCGTTTGCTGCAGTTGCTGCTGGTAACGCTTGCCCAAAGCCACGGGATCGGCCATTCTCGACTTTGACGGTAGATTCGGTTTCGAAAGACGACGAAGACAAGATTCGGCACGCGACTGTACGACGCAAGAGCTGAAGACAGAAATGAGAGACGTGGTCCCGTGCGTGGTTGAAGTAGGTCCAAACTTCACAGTGCCTTACATACTTCACGCTTCTCCTCTCACCTTATTCAACGAGCGTCACTGCATTACGTTGAAGGCGTAGATGTCTTTTATTTATCGAACAACCTTTTGTGCTCAGTCCATCCGGATTGTACTTAATTGCAGAGCTCAAACTGGGTTGATGCATTGGTAAATATGTGATTACCTGATTACCTACATGGCCCCTTCATGGCTCTTTTAAGTTTGATTCAATAATTTTCTCAACGTTGACTCTGCTGAATGTTCCGTAGGCGTAGGGTAAAAAGTATGAATTCTAGTAGTGCCGTTATGACTGAATGATCGTCATAACAGTGTGACAGTGTTCACTGTTGAGTTGGGCGTTAGGGGACTTTTTGAAGGCCGCACATCCTAGGAGGATGGTAAGACGTCGTCAGCAAATCGAATATACTTCGATCACGCCATTGAACTTCGTAATTCGCGGTCGATCGATTCTAGTTAAAGTATTTTGGTCGGTGGTAACAGTGTTGGACATAACAGCATTGATCATCATCGTGACGCTCCAAATTTTGATGTTCCAAGAAAACTATACTAGTGCCATCTCTCAGGTAAGAAGGCCTTGCTCATTTATGGGAGGTACGAACTGGTGCAAAATGTGAATAGCACCGTCTCTACTTCATCACTAATGTTCGTATAGCTGACAAGAAATCAAGACTCTTTCCCAGCTGTCACCTTCTGCAATATCAATCCATACAAGAAATCTGTGATAGCTGTAGTGATAACGTGATGTTTACTTATAACTGGTTCTAATCATGCCCTTCAACCTTTTGTGTCTGGTCTCGTCGTGTGTGCCTGGATGTGGACTAACTAGGTAGTCTTGTCCCGGGTCGCCGTCTAGTAAAGTCGTTTGGCGCGTGGCGGGTGAACATATTACATTGGTGCGTCGGCGGACCTGACCTTGGTCACCCCTCGTGATCTTGGTTCGTGTCTCCGTCTCCGTCCTTCTGCAGGTGTCCTCGTTCGGGCCTGCCGGCTTTCATTTCCATTTGTGACTGCCTCTCCGTGCAAGTGGTCCTCCTACGCTTGCCGCACGGAGAGGTGCGGGTTACACATTGCAGGTGCGCACTCTGATCGTGAGTTCGAGCCACAAATGGTTTTTTCAGCTTGCAATCTTCGAGCCCGCACTTTATTTCTGCTGAGGTTGTCAGATTGGTGGTGACGGCGTCTTCGTGGCACATTTTTACTTACACAGGCTTCTCTCGCTCATTTCACCAGCACACGAACATCGATCCCGGCCATGTCACACACAGAGATCACATCGATCACGCAGACGATCACTTTTCACTTCTTTCCTTTCGAAGGAGCGTTGTTGGATTCTCCACCCGCCGCTTTGTCGAAAACTTTCGACGTAGCCAAAGCCATTGTAGTTTTGGGAGTGTCAGAGGGTGGGGACTCTTGCCACCACCGGAGGCCGCAGGACCACCACGAGTCGACCCTTGCTGAGCGCCGACGCCACCCGATCCAGCCGGAGCGCCACTAACGCTTTGCTTTCCCTGCCTGTTGGGCATGATGACGCTGGCTTGCCCTTTTGATTGCTGTTAAGGCAATCCACCGACGCCGACGAACATGCTGCGCTCGTTTTGAGAGTACGTCTGGACGCTGCCAGCCGACGACGCTGCGCCGCCTCCGCCTGATGGAGCTCGACCCTCGTTGCCGGCGCCGACGTTGCTGTGTTTGGTTGGCATGATGACGCTGGCTTCCCCTTTCGGTCGCTGTTGAGGCGACCCACCAACGTCGACGAACATGCTGCGCTCGTTTTGAGAGTACGTGTGGACGCTGCCAGCCGACGACACTGCGCCGCCTCCGCCCAATGGAGCTCGACCTTCGTTGCCAGCGCCGACGTCGCTTTGCTTGGCTGGCATGAAGACGCTGTTGCCCGTGCTCGCTTGGTGCGACGAACAACGGCTTCCAATGACGACGCTTTGATTTGCCGATTTCACTTGCACGCTACTCGGCTCCCTCGACGACACGGCGTTGTCTTCAGGTCGATTGGTGCCCGCGTTGAAGTAGACACTGGGCGAGTCTCGCGACTGTTGCTTAGTCGGCTTAGACCCCCCGCCGATTATCACCGACGCATCGACTGGCTTTTTCGACATATTGGACCAGGAACCTCGGCACGACTTGACGCGATATCAGCTGGATGAACAGTGAAAATGGACAGAGGCGATCGATGCCGCTACTACTTTACACTGCCGGGTCGTAATTTCTTTAGACTGACATCGGAAGTGTCCTACAACGCTCACCCAAAAAAGCATGGCTGACTATTCTTGGTTCAACCTGATGATCATCGACATGCATCATAATACTGTCGATTAGCAAGCGAAGCAACACTTTTGGATGAGACCCAAAACCAATCTTTGGAGTTCTGTTTCCTATGTGCATTGTGCGATTGGGAGTGTGAGGAGCATCGACTAGTATTAATTTTCTTAGCATACCCAGCAAGGCACTGGCAAACGGCGCCTCGATGCCGCACCAGATAATCAGAAAATAAGAGTTGGAACTTGAAAATCAGGCCTTCATTCACTCGTGCATGTCTTCTTGGACAATGGAACATCGCCAACCTGTAAGACGTCTTGCCTCACAACAAGTCGAGTGTTAATATAGATTTATTCGACCGCACCGTGCGCCACGAGTTACACCGAGTAGACTTACTGGGATACCAGCAAAAGGTTATAAGTGCAATTCACGAAACAAAAGAAAGGCAAGGGAACTAGTCAGCATGACCTGTACGCGATGTTGACTTAGGCCTAACAGGCAAAGGTAGCATGAATACCTTAGACACAGATATCATTATCATGGTGCACAAACTAGATCTTATATCCCCCCTTACAATACTACCTCGCCAATGGAGTCGGACTTCCACTGTCCGCCCCAACAGGTCACGTGACTCAACATTCAAAAGACAACCAACGCAACACCAATGGCACGAATCAAACAAAAATGCAAAATGACATGACAAAAGGCACAAAACGCAAAAACTGGACCTTCCCCAAGTAACCCAAAGGACCGCCGCATGCCTCCGATAGCACGACCCAAGGAGTACGAGGGAAAGAGCCTATACTACGGACAAGTGCTTATATCCCCCTGAGCAAGAGCTATCTCGCAAAAGAAAAGGACTCATGAAGGCACTATGAGGGCACAAGAAAAAATCCTGGAACGCAGATAAGGGCACGGAAAATGGAAAAAAGAAATCCTGATCGGGTGGGAAAATAAACTGGAGAGGGCGTTGGTATCCCAGGTGCAACACATAACACGCAAAGCACACAAACTCAAAAAAGACAAATAAGCAAAGAAGTGAGTAACTGAAAAATTGGGAGAAGTCACTCAAATAGTATGGTGCGGCCAAAACATAACTGGGTGGAAAAACATGTTTTTATGAATTCCCCAAAAAGTTAGCAAAGAGAAAGGGAGAAAAGCCCACGAGCTGCGAACTGACACTATACATACCAGTACAATGCGATAAATAAACCCAAAATACGGCGTTGAGAATGAGCTGAAGGAGATGAGGTTGGAGCGAATTAATCAGGTGAAGTTACACCATACAATGGAGAGAACGCACTGGGATAGTCGAAATTGCATTGATCGAAATAACGGGTTCGGGTCTTGGGCAGGATTAAGTCGAATTGGTAGTTCAAAAATCAGATTTGACTCGTGGCTTTGGGAAGCTAGATCGCATTGTCACAGGCCGTGTCTGATGGAATATCCCTCGTGTCGATTGACTCGATGTTGATTTCTGGAGTTTGATCATGAGGTGTTGCCTGACTGCATGGTTTTGTTTTCTTTCGTCGTTTCGCCTTGTTTGGTCCAGTTTGCGAAACGCGGCCAGGACTACTTCGATTAACTAGTCGCGAATTGTCGTACACTGGCATCGATATGTTTGAGTGAACTTGCTTCGACCGGGGGCTGGATATAGCTGCGACAGTTGCAGGCTGAACTGGCATTCGGTTAGCTTGGCACGTGATTGTTTGCGAAAATTTATTGACTACCTCGCCACTTTGGACGCCGGGGTAGCATTTGATTCATAGTCGATCGGAGAGGAATCGATTGGCATCAAAATTTGAGATTCGGAATTGTCGACTTGGTTGGATTGGCTGACATACGGAATCTTGACTCCAGCGAGAGCTCTATTGTTGTACGTGACTGTTTGACTCGATTCGCATAGTGTATGCTTGTACACGGAACCAATGTCTTGACCAATGAGCATAGTGATGGTGCCCGCAGGGTCATTCAAAATTGCGACAGGATGAAGAATTGTCGTTGAACCAAACGTCAGGTAGACATGTTGACTTCCCAGAATTTGAACGACACTGTTGTCCAGTCGTGTGATCATAAGTGAACTGGGTTGCATGCACTGACCGTTCCCATATGGGTGGATATCACTGTACGTCTTGCTGGACATGACTGAAACTTGAGCGCCAGTATCGATTGTAACTTGAACTTGTCGACCATCAATGCCGATAACGATTTAACCTTTCGTGGTTTCAGAGTGGCTGAGAATGGGGCCAAGGAAGTGCATCATTGTCTGCGACGAGCTGCTGGTTTGTTCAGTTTTGTTCAACGAGAACGTGGCCGCATCAACGAGGAACCGGAGGCTGGATCCGATTTGGATCCTCGTGTTTTGACGGCTTACATTGATCAATGCACTGCTGAAGCACAAGAAGGTATGTTTGGGTTTTTGACTACAGAATTAGTCTCAAGGACGGATGGGTGTGTCTTTTTTCAGTGACCGTTGCTCGAGCCATCGAATTGAAACATTCTGCCAGCCTAGTGTCCGCATTGGCCAACGAAACGTCGAAGTTGTTCATGCAAGCCGGTAACTTGTTCATTCTTTTTGATAGTTTCTTGTCAGATCTTGCATTTCTCTTCCTTGCCCTCTTTATATCATTGTTTTTCAGATGAATCGTTGGCTCAACTTGATCAAACAAAATTCGAGAAATGGCGAAAATACCTGCAGCTCAAAGCACAATTTTATTTGGCATTTGCTTATTCCTATTGTGGAGAGAGCCTATTAGCCCAGGATCAATGCGGCTCTGCTATTCGATCGAATTCAACGATCGAATTATCGTTGAAGGAGAGCGAAAAATGTAAAATAATTTGATTACATTTCATCTTTCATAAAATTACAAATATATTCTTTCAGGCGTCATTAAATCCGAACTGTGCTCTAGCAAAGGGAGCTGGAGCCGATGCAAAGCCTGAAGCGCATTTATTTTTCCGTCAATTAAAACCAATTGTTAAACGGACGTTGGAGGAATGCGAAAGGGAGAACGGGTTTATGTAAGTTGCACCCTTGCCTCAACCCTCCACTCCCCTCCACACAGCTCTTTTCCCTTTTAGCTATCATCAAAAAGTACCCGACCCGACCTGAACTCGAACTGAAGGCCACTTACGGCCTAGTGAAACCCGATGAGCGAGGTCTGATTGGATACATCGACACTCACAAGGGATCATCACCAACCGTTAAATCAAACCTTGGAAAACCAAAAATTGTAATTTGTTCCTAGTGCAAAAGAAAGCTCTGTGCAAAATAGTAGAGGCGTCAGTTCAGCTTCATAGTGCTCTTCTGGATTACATCTAGTGCTGCACAGGTTGATCTGTCCTTACCCATGGTGTTGATCATGCCGAAGTTATACTTGATAAACTGGTCCTTCATATCTTCAGCCACGTTAGTCCAGTTCACCATGTAGTTCATTGCTCACTACAGCGAGACAGTGCGCACCTTACGCGAGCAGCTGAGCTGACTCGATTCTAGCAGATCCAGAGTCCGGAGTTGACAAGTGACAAGGAGATATCATGCGTTTGCAGATCTCTGATTAGTGTAAAGTAGAGTGACCACAGATAACTTATCGATGATCGAATAAGCACTCCTGCGTCCCACATGGCTGTACGCATGACGTCCAAGAACGAAATTCATGGGCAAGGGACAGACACAGCAAGAGCATGCTCTGGGTTCGCGGAACTGCAATCACTAGACCTCATCCTTCATTCCATCAAATGACCGCAGCGACCACCGGGCTCCCAGTCCAGCAGCTCGCCGTCTTTGTTGGGTCGTCGTCGGCGATCTTCAACCTGTCTCAGCAGGGACAACACCAAGTCGTAGTCTGGATCGGCGTAGAAACTGAGCGAGTTGATGTGTGCATGTATTTTCATGAATTCGGACGGGCAGTTTTGCATCAGCAGCGTAGGCTTTCCATTCAAGCGAGCTTTGGCGTTTCCGATTCGGACCACTTGCTCTTGCATCGGCAAACCACGGCACTAATGGAAAAAAGGATCCATGTCCCAGGCGAGCAGTAGCCGTCAGACCTTACCTGGGTCAAAATTTGCTGCCACCCGAGGGCACCAGTGATCATTTCGATGATCATGTACAGCCAAGACCACAGGTCATCTCGCCGGCACATTTCATCCCCTCGATGGCACGCCAACGCGGCGTATCGTAGCGTTCCTTTGAAACCCGTCTTTTCTCGGGGCCGTCGCATGCGTCCATCGTCGTGACGGTAGAAACGGCAAAGACCGAACTGAAAACAGAGCAATAAGCATGCCAGCTAGCTTCGGCAAGCCGAAGTGTAAAGCCGATTACTTACGTCGAGGAGGAACAACGCCCTGTAATCTGGAGGCCGACCGATAGCGATGTTGCCGGGCTTGATGTCACGATGCAGATAACTAAAAACGAATCCATTTGCCCTTTTTCAGCGCTGAAATCAACAGTACTTACTCGATGTCGTGTAAGGTACGTACAGCTTCGAGGCTATTGATCGCGACGTGCATGGTCGTTCTGGATGCAAACCTGCCTCCGCACCGTCGTTTCAGGTCGAACAAGCTCCTCCCGACCAACGTCATGACCAAGAAGTGGTAGGTGGGAGTTTCGTCTTTCATTTCCAACGAGCAAAAATGCTGACGGCCTTCCTCGGGCGCTCGATCTCGAATGCGTTCCAAAATGTGCCCGTCCATTCTCAGCACTCTTTCTGATGGCGGCGCTGCTTTCGATTCTACCTGAAAATATGGAAAGTAGGGATTGGTATCTGAAGACTATCTGGTAGCTACATACCTTTAACGCTCTTCTTTTCTCCGGGTCTTGCAAGTCGGCCACTTCGTATACGGCACCAAAACCGCCCTCACCGACCAGGCGAACCACCTTCCAGCGATTTTTGACCACTTCGTCGATCTCCAACCGTTGCAACGGCATCTTGGGACTGTAGGAACCGAAACGACCTCCTTCCGCGCCAATCAGCCGCTGGAATGACCTTCGTCTTCAGTTTGCGCGCTAACTAGTCGGACAATGTAAAGGTCGTCTTTCTCGTTTTTAAACTTGGCGCTAATAATGCGCCTGCGAATCAAAGTATCTTTACATCATAATGACACGGCTGATTAGTAACGGTGTGCAAAAATGTCCTGTCCGGTGATTGGTGTCCCCCCCCCTGTTCCCTGCTAGTGATTGACGTGGAGCAATAGGCTGGTATGCGCAAGTTGACTTGAGAGATTTCGTATCCTTTTGCGTGCAGTGGCAGAGCAAAGTTCTTTACTTGGTGAAAGTCTTCGTCCGGAATACGGAAGACTTATTTTTGCACTAGTAAGTCAGCTTCACTTTGGGTTTTTGCTTTAATAAGCTATTCTAAGAGTGCGGGCGGAGCTGTCTCTTGTCACGAGTCGTTCATCTTTCTCTTCTCGCTTTAGAACTTAAAGTTTGCTCTGTTTTCGTTAATGCATTTGAGGTTTGAGTTGCTCCGCTGTTACCGTTGGCATTTCGAAGCTTTCCGTTTTGGTGTTTTTAGAGAATGGATTGTAGAGAAAAGCTGGCTGTAATTAGCCACTTTTAGGCCTTGACAGAATCGTTTGTAGGCGTTTATTGCTCTTCTGCGGCCACTTAGGCCGCGACTATTGAGACTACCGTCGGTGTATTTATCTCGTCTCTTATCTTTGACAAGGTTGAACCCCAGGAAGGCTGGCTTCATTCCGTTGGGCGCGGTCGGGTTTTGATTTTAATTAGCTTGCTCTGTTGACGTCTTTGTTATCAACAGCCTCTCGGCAGTTATTTCTAGCTCGACGACATTTGGTCTGGTACACAGTGGTATGTTCTTTATGATTCTATCAGCGGGGGGGGGGCGTGGTTGAACGTAGGTTCAAAATACTTGCTCGTGGGTGGGCCGCTGCCAAATCCGGTCTGTTCAGGATTAGCTACTCCTTGATTTTCGCGACGTGCCTCTGGGTTTTGGACCTGTATCTGGTGCAATTCAAGACGGTTCTAATGAGCTCCTTGCCTATGCTGTCGGCGTTGTTTAGGGATGTTAGAACTGGGAAATAGGAAATACGATGCTCTCTGCCCCATATGCGCGCTTCCTGCTCTTAGCTTTTGTGCTATTCCTTTCCCTGAGTATCGAGGCTACCTATATCGCCTTATCGCTATTTTGTATTTTAGATAGCTTTGCTATTGACGATAACGTCAAGTAAATCTGCGTCATAGTCTCAAGTTATTGATTGTAGTTTGGACCGATCTGAAAAACCCCTCTGCTCTCCAACAAGGCATAATCATCGCTCGTGGTAAGAATGGCTGGTGGCGATGCCGATTTGAACATCGATAATTTGATAGCAAGGTTACTTGAAGGTACAGTGTAGTGGACTGGTTGTCTCAATTTCTTAACGCAACGCTTGCATTAATTGGTTTTAGTTCGAGGATGTCGGCCTGGCAAAACTGTGCAAATGACCGAAAATGAGATTCGTATACTTTGCCACAAGTCGCGTGAAATCTTTCTCAGTCAGCCGATACTACTGGAACTGGAGGCTCCGTTGAAAATTTGCGGTAAGTAAAGTGTGAGTTGGTTATGAAAAGTAGCGGGCGAGGCAAAACTCGTTTCTGCGTCTTGCTGGGAGACGCGATTGAGTGACACGGCCTGTTTTGAACGTGACGTCAAATCGGTGGCGTGTTGTCGCATTCGAAGTAACACTATTAGGACGATGACGTAGCTCTCAGGCTGTAATTGTGATTATCATGTCTCTTTAGGCGATATTCATGGTCAATATAACGATCTGTTGCGTTTATTCGAGTACGGTGGTTTCCCGCCCGAAGCCAATTACTTGTTCCTGGGCGATTATGTGGATCGAGGGAAGCAATCGTTAGAAACTATTTGCCTCTTATTGGCTTATAAGATTAAATATCCTGAGAACTTTTTCCTTCTGCGTGGAAATCACGAATGCGCAAGCATCAACCGAATTTACGGTTTCTACGATGAATGTAAGCGGCCTATCTTAGATCCCCGATGCTTTCGAAAAATATGTCTATTTCCTTTTTAGGCAAACGGCGGTTCAGCATAAAGTTATGGAAGACATTTACGGATTGTTTCAACTGCCTGCCCATTGCGGCTATTATCGATGAAAAGATTTTCTGCTGTCACGGGGGTACGTACCGGCTTTGTTTATTTTAAAGAAAGGTTTTGTGCAGGCCTTTTTTGTGAAGCGAGCAGGGCACACATTCGTAAGAGGAGATTCTAAAAACACTTTTAATGGTTCTTTGGTTTGCGAAAAAACTGCACTAGTTTCTCTAATAAAATATTACGGGTTTTTCACCGAAAGTCGAAATGAAAGTCTCGTAACACAATGACTTTTCGTTGTAGGCTTATCACCAGATCTCCAGTCCATGGAGCAAATTCGACGCATTATGCGACCGACCGACGTGCCAGATACAGGACTATTATGCGATTTGCTTTGGTCTGATCCGGACAAGGATGTCACGGTAAAAACTCGCTGATTATCTGTTGTAACATTTTTTTACGTTCGAAATTTTTTTAGGGATGGGGCGAAAATGATCGCGGTGTATCGTTTACGTTCGGTTCAGACGTAGTGTCGAAGTTTTTGAATCGACACGATTTGGACCTTATTTGCCGTGCGCATCAGGTTTGTTGTAAATGGTGCAGAGTTGGTTTTTTTTGCATTTGTAGTTATTGTTTAAAGGTAGTGGAAGATGGATACGAATTTTTCGCGAAGAGGCAGCTAGTGACGTTATTTTCGGCGCCGAATTATTGTGGCGAATTTGACAACGCTGGCGGAATGATGTCAGTTGACGAAACCCTCATGTGCTCCTTCCAGGTGAGAGTTTTTTGCTTAATGTCGGGCACCCCCATTCGATCATTTCTGGGTGCGATCCATTACAACAAACAAAGTACCCCCTCTGCGGTAGATATTAGTGACACGAAGAGAGGTCATTGTGTGGTGCTCATCAGCGCACGTAAATGTTCTAATTTTACAGATTCTGAAGCCGTCCGAGAAGAAAGCAAAGTATCAATACAGCGGTCTGAATTCGGGACGACCTGTCACGCCTCCTCGAGCTGCTGCTGCCGGCGCGAAGAAAGCGGGCAAAGCTTAGTCGGACAGCATGTTTCGTTATGTTGAGACGACTGCGCGAGTGAGAAATATTTCGTCCTTGGTCGGCACTAATTTATATCAGACCTGTTGAATAAAGCATTATTTCCGTGGCGCGTGTAAGTAATGGCGCAGGTCCTTATTGTGAGTCCAAATTAGGGAACAACGTTTTTTTGATTTTCTTTAAAATGGTTTCAAATTTCTGTTTTTCCTTCATGAATTTAAGATAGACTCTTGGTCTTAGGTTTATTAACACGTCTCTTTTGAGTCATTTTCATGTAATGAATATTTGCTGCAATACAATTTCGGATGTCCGCTTGTTATGCCAATTTGGTGCATGGAGTCTCCAATGTGAAATGTGCACTTTTGGACAGAGTTCTACGTTTTCTCAATTGGTGACTATAAAGAGACTGAAATGTGGGACAAAGATGGCGGTGCAGAATAAGCAGTGACTTTGTACATTATCTGTTACTAAAGTAAAATATATCCAATAACTTACGATATCTGAACCTAGGAAACTAGGACCATCAGACATGGTAGCACGGGGCGGACAGAGACAGTAAAAGCGATAGACTATGGACACTTCGAACGTGATCACGGACACGAACGAGTGATCGGCTCGAAGTGTTGGACGATCAAGATATGACGCAGCCACTGGAATTCTTGGGGTCTTTATCCGTTTGATAAACTGGTGCCTCCTTGACGGCGGGCAGTTCGTCCTGGCCCTTCTTGGACTTCTAAAAAGGAGAGATCCGTTCTTGGAGAAGGACTGAGGGTGTGACCAAGCCTTGCGTATTAACACTGGCTGGAGTCAGGCAAGGTGTAGCCCAGTGGCGCCGTCCCTGATTGCGCCAGCCCTAGTTGCGCCGTTCGAATTTGCGCCGCTTCCCATATGCGTTGGCCTTAGTTGCGCTTTAGTAAATCAATGTTACTAAGAAATTACTGTCAGGATACAATCACACAAACATGCAATACAATGGGCTGCGGAACATGAGGCGCAACTAGGGCCGGCGCAATCAGGGACGGCGCAACTGGGGACATCCCCAGGGCAAGTCTTGTGTCTATACCCGCCAGGCGCTGGGGCTACAAGGAAAGGACATTACCGAAAAGTCAGGCATAGGTGCCTTCGTGATATCGAAGGCGGCATAGATGGCGGGTGTCCACGATACGCCGACCTCGGCTGGGGTGTTGGTTGGTATTTGATACTCATCGGGTTTCACCAGGCCATAAGTGGCCTTCAGTTCGAGTTCAGGTGACTGGTCGGGTACTTTTTGATGATAGCTAAAAGGGAAAAGAGCTGTGTGGAGGGGAGTGGAGGGTTGAGGCAAGGGTGCAACTTACATAAACCCGTTCTCCCTTTCGCATTTCTCCAACGTCCGTTTAACAATTGGTTTTAATTGACGGAAAAATAAATGCGCTTCAGGCTTTGCATCGGCTCCAGCTCCCTTTGCTTTCCCGTACTCAGAGCACAGTTGTTCGGATTTAATGACGCCTGAAAGAAAATATTTGTTATTTCATGAAAGATGAAATGTCATCAAATTATTTTACATTTTTCGCTCTCCTTCAACGATCGAATAGCAGAGCCGCATTGATCCTGGGCTAATAGGCTCTCTCCACAATAGGAATAAGCAAATGCCAAATAAAATTGTGCTTTGAGCTGCAGGTATTTTCGCCATTTCTCGAATTTTGTTTGATCAAGTTGAGCCAACGATTCATCTGAAAAACAATGATATAAAGAGGGCAAGGAAGAGAAATGCAAGATTTGACAAGAAACTATCAAAAAGAATGAACAAGTTACCGGCTTGCATGAACAACTTCGACGTTTCGTTGGCCAATGCGGACACTAGGCTGGCAGTATGTTTCAATTCGATGGCTCGAGCAACGGTCACTGAAAAAAGACACACCCATCCGTCCTTGAGACTAATACTGTAGTCAAAAACCCAAACATACCTTCTTGTGCTTCAGCAGTGCATTGATCAATGTAAGCCGTCAAAACACGAGGATCCAAATCGGATCCAGCCTCCGGTTCCTCGTTGATGCGGCCACGTTCTCGTTGAACAAAACTGAACAAACCAGCAGCTCGTCGCAGACAACGATGCACTTCCTTGGCCTCATTCTCAGCCACTCTGAAACCACGAAAGGTTCAATCGGTAAACAGGCAATCATAAAATCACTTACTCATCTTTGCCAGCAATCTTAGCTGCGTGTTTCATGTACCACAACGCCACGTTGAGGGTCACATTCAGAATCTCAAACCACGCGTCGCTCAATTCTCTGAAACAAGAATTGCCAGTCAAGACCTCAATCAACTGGTGAGAAAGGTCAATTTACGTTGGCGTGTAGCCCAACATACTATGAGTCCATTTGTACCGTACTAGATTGCGCAACTTGCTGTCACCGCCCTTATCATCGTAAGCGAAAATAAAACCTGAAACGGATAACGGGTCTCATATCAGTTCGCTCCTTAGTCAATCACTAATCAGAGGCCGTACAGGTACATGAGGGTAAAGACTGATCTAACAGAAGGCAGCGTCAATGCCCTATCGTTAAAGTGGGCTAGTCATACCCCTTAGTATGCCCTATCTGCTTTCTGTGGTTCGGCCCCCTCAGCCCATCAGTGATTTTGGACTCCGTCCACTTGAGTGGAACCTTTTTCTTTATAGCCGGAACCTGAGCAAGGTCGTGCGGGTCGGCTACGCGGCAGCTTCATGAGAGTGGAGATATACAGAGGGACGCTGCAGTGTGTGCTGCCTCCCTCCCACAGCCTCGCTTTTAAGGTTTGACCGCTGGCCGGCTATAGGCAAAACTGGCTTGGGCACAAAAGATTTTCAAAAAAAGATAGCGGCCTGAACCAGATGCTAGCTTCCTCGGACGATGGCGGGTGGGCTTTGAACTCTGTCAGTGTTTCACAGCCGAGACTTCTCCTCGTCTGGCTTCCGTCCCCCACTCGAGCCTCCCCGACCGACGGTACCGGATGAGTCACTCAGTTTGGCATGCAAGTGTAACACTCATGACTGGTAGGCTATGGCGAGTGGAAGAGAGTATCGATTCTCTCCCCTGGCTGCGAGACGTCAACCTCTCGGGTTGATGTTTTAGCCGCAGGTATAGTCGCAAGACTTGCCAGCACCAGTCGGAGGTTTTGTACCGCCGACTTCGATCAGCCACCTCCTTCCTACGCCTGCGAGGACTGGTTACACAAGGTCAGCGAGGGTATATGGTTCGCACCCCGACCTTCGTCACCAGGGATTGAACCTGGGACGAGTCCAGCCACTCGCTCCCAGGCAATACGGGTAGACTACGCCGAACCACTGCACAAGCACCACCGCGGCCCCGCCCATTAGTCCATGTCTTGGGTCAATTACTGCACCAGCAGGCACTAGAAGAGAATAAGTCGGTCAACTAACCTCGGAGTAAGGAAGAATAAATTTCAAAATCTTTTTCCAACGCAGTCACATCATTGTTGGGATCTCGCAGCAGGTCCAGCAGTCGCGATCGGCACAGCCGGAGTTCACTGAAACGAAATCATGAATTCAGTTGACGTGGTGTGGTTTGGTTTCGTTTTCAAATGCCCTTAATTACCTCAGCATTGCACCTCTAATAATAGCCCAATGTTGACCACGACCGGATGTGATTTGCCTTTGCTCATTATTCGAGATATGACTTCGAAAAAAGCGCAAATAATGGAATGGCAAATCACACCCACTCGGGGTCTTGACACGGGGACAATATAGACCAGTCCTACATTTAGCATGAACCAGGTGGGCAGACAGGATAGCGATAGCCATTGTTGACAGTTAGAAACGCAAGTGAAAAATTAAAGTTATGAAACTCGCCATCGGGCCATCCCATAATTCTTTAGCAAGCTAACTCTACTGCACGTATGTATTACAGTATTAGGCTTACCTGCAGATCTTCCCCGTATCAGGCGATGTCAGCACACTTCTCAATTCGAAACCAACAGGAGACGTGGCTTTTAATGGCTAAAACAATAAAGTTAAAATAAATATTGCTAAAAATTGACGTTTGGTAAACTTACATTTCTATGAAACCAGTGCGCCATCGACTTGTTTTTCACTTTTCCAAACTCAACTGAACGAGGAACGACCACAGACAGACACGGAAAACACACGACTTCCAACACGTATGGGCGGCCAGATATATTATTTTATAGATATATGCCCGTCGACCAATGATGCACTAACTTGCTGAATCAGACCGAAGCCAAGTCCTCACGTGACAGGCTGTAGCGGTTACAGTAAGATGAAGTCGCCTACCCAGATCGGGCTGAAACTATAGTTTACCAGTGCCGCACACAGGGGTTGAAACCGCATCGAAAGCGGTTACAGTGTTCTAGGCAGCCTTGCCCTTATTTGGATTGCTAATTCTGAACCTGAAACTAGCCTGTTTAAAAGTTGGCACGAAGAAATATTGATCAAACATCTTTTTTGAGCTTCGAGGCTGGCCAACGGAGATAAGGATTTTGGCCAGTTGCCTACTGTCATCTAATTACAATGGCTGACAGTGGTGGATTAGTGAAGAATTATATATTTGTACTTTTATTGGCAATAACGGCTTTCTTAGGATCGTTATTTATATTATTTCCTTTGTTTCCTTTGCTATTCCTAAATCGACCGGTTTGGCGGCGGGTGGTCGATCAGATTATCGGGCTGTGGCTATGCCTGCCTGTAGTAAGCAGGCCCTGTTTCGTATTTTTGATATCGTTTCAGTGCTTGCTTCCTTTGCAGGCTTTAATGGAGTACGTTCAAGGAGTCCGTTTCCGTGTCACAGGTGATCGAATGAACAGCAAAGAGAAGGCTGTAATAATTATGAACCATCGGACCCGGTTGGACTGGCTGTTTCTGTGGTCAGCGTTGTACAGAATGGATGGCTGGTTGTTGACGACTGAAAAGATTATATTGAAGGCGCAGCTGCGTAAGATATTGGGAGCTGGTAAGTGAAATAGCTCGCATCTTGAGCTGGTGCAAGGAGTTGATATTACAGGCCTATTGGCGCTGGGATTGTCCGTCCAGCTCCTTGGCCTTTCAGGATGTGCTAGCTTATCGGCCAGTGAGCGGGTCTCTGAAATGGTGCGAGACATCCCACGAGTACTGTTCGATCATTAGAGGGTGTACCACTCGCTCCTGATCAGATTCTCACCTAAATGTTATTACTTGTGAAAATGATCTTAGTTTAAGGATGGGCGATGGAATGCGACAATTTCATTTTCCTGGAACGCTCATTGGAGAAAGATGCCGTGGTGTTGACCGATGGGGCTCGGTACTTGGCACACACTGGAAATCCCTACCAGGTATTCCACTCATTATATCCTCACATCCTCCTTCTACTTCTGCTTATTTAGATCCTCATTTTCCCGGAAGGCACTGACTTGTGTCCGAACACGTTGGCGAAGAGCGACTCGTACGCGGAGAGCAAAAATCTACCTTTGTATAGGAACGTGCTGCATCCACGTACAAACGGCTTATCGCACTTGGTAGCGGAGTTAAGGCGAAGTAATCATGGGGCTCTTGCTGTGTAAACTCAACTACTAACTGACTCAATTTAAGACTCGGCTATCGACTTCATCTACGACTTTACTATCGCTTATCCAAACGAGATTGTACAAACGGAAATCGATTTCGCCAAAACTGGAGCATGCCCCAGTCGAGTCGATTTCCACTGCCGTCGTTACCGAATCGATGATGTCGTGCATGGCGGACGTAACGGCGAAGGGGATGGTCCGGATATGCGCGATCTGCTGCTTCGTAATTGGTGCGAGCAACTGTGGCAACGCAAAGAATTGGCTCTCGGTCGGTACTACGGCAGCAACAACAATAACAACGACAAGGAGGACGAGAAGGAAATGCTGTCGTTGGACAAGGTCCTAACCGATGACGGCGATGCAATCAGTCGAGTGCAAGGCGGTTCGGTTGAAAATTACGAAATCAATTCGTTGGGTAAGACAGTCCTGATCCTTGGATTAAGTTACTGGATATTATCTGTAGTCTTCTGGTTGTACGCTTTATGGTCATTCTGGTGGTTGAAATACTTTGCTGCGGCAGGTATTTTCACTTTCAAATTGATAGAGTACAAGTTCGGGGGTATAGAACGATTTGAAATCTCCTTGTGGAACACCGACATAAAGCGTACTGATTGAGAAGTGTATAAGGAATGGACGAAAGAGATGGAATCTATGATTGTCAGAAATAGTATTCAATATATTAGCCATTTGCCGAAGCGTTTGGATTAGGGAGTTTAATAGGCTTTTTTGCTTTTATTTGGCATCGATCGTTGTTTTCCGTGGACTGCACAGCTGATGTTCTTGATGTACTTGTTACAGTATCCCGTGATTTGTACTTTGTTGTCTCGTGGTGTGACACAATACGGGCCCAAGAAATTTAGAGTAAAATATGTTTTAACCTTTGACTTTGGGATTGGATGATTTTGTTGCTGTTTAGCGGTGATATCTTGGACTTGATGGTGAAGTTATTTCGAAGGTAGTTTTCTAGGTGACGTGGTTGAAGAATGCGACCTGCATTTTTTGGTGAAGTGGTATTCCCGCGCAGTCGAGCTGTGGACGAAGAGTACGGTGATGATTTCGATGAAGATGTCCGATCGACCAGCCACGTCGAGATCGAAAAGAAATGTGATCTCGCCAAGGTCTCGTCGTCGATCAAGTATCTCGTGATCGCTAGTGGATTCCATCCTTCGAGTGAGTGCCTACTGATTCTTTGAATAATCGATTTAATTATTTTATTTTCTAGATTTTGCAAAAATTTATTTAATTCCGAGCCAGCCGATACCGGAATTGATGTTCACTTTGAAAGTGCTGCCTAGGAGTATTGGCGACGATGAGTACGATAGCACTGGCGATCGACCGGTTGCAACTTCGGTGCTCGACTTCTATTTCGTGCCTGGTACGAACAGTTTGATTGGCGTGACCTCGTCGAAGTATGCTCCGTCGGTGGGCGTGACTGGCATGGTTGTTGCTAAGGTAAGCGGCTGTCGGGTGCCTCTTTGGGGGCCTAAGAGAGCAGTGCATTGACAATTAGGTTGGTGACGACGTTTGATGTTGCTGTCGATTTTGAGGCCAGATTTAAGATAGCCTTTTTCCAGCTATTTGAGCACGTGGCGGCAGTTTTGCCTTCGACTAGGATCTTTGTGCTGGATTTCAAGTCATCGGCCCTGTATAAGTCCTTTGATCGATCGGATGTGGAAGATTGTTTGTCCACGTATGGTATGGTTCGGGTGCTCGTTACCAGCAAGGCCAAATCAGAGAAGAAGGGCAAGTTGATTCAGTTGGAAATGCCAAATACGATTGACGGGTTGGCTGGTGCAGGTAAGATTAGTGAGAGTCTATGGGCCGGTGCATGGACTGGGAATGTCAGGACTGTTAGCCTGGTGCTGGAGCTTCATGCTCACGACTTACTCACATCACCTAATCATGTACTACTAGGGAAGCACCAGGGGTGAGACCCAAAATACATGTGCTACCAAAGCACTAGTATGGTAGGGCTGATTGACAATCATACTTATTTGGTGATTTGATTGTGTTCAGACACTAG
Organism: Mesodorylaimus sp. YZB2_4; assembly: GCA_030248295.1. Taxonomy (NCBI): domain Eukaryota; kingdom Metazoa; phylum Nematoda; class Enoplea; order Dorylaimida; family Dorylaimidae; genus Mesodorylaimus; species Mesodorylaimus sp. YZB2_4. Next base: position 200,442 of record JASANH010001263.1, read on the forward strand.
TGTGGTCACGATGGCATCAGGAGAGTCTATTCAATGTAATACTCCCAGTCTAGATCAGCCGTTGACCAGTGATCTTGCACTTATCCCATCTTCTTTCAGTTATGGCACGTTGCGAACTCGATGGCCATCGGGCTATGACCATTGTACTATACGGGCTAGACTCGGACGAGACGATTCGTTCAAATATTACACGATTTCGAACATTCCTGGAAGAAATAGAGTGCTTCAAATCGACGTTGTTGAACCAAGTGAGTGCAAAAACTGATCGTGAGTTCTCATTACTGAAGTTCTTTTTTTAGGAAGGCGAGTCTACGATTCATGCAAAAGTATCAGCTCTACTTCGACGCACTGCTCCTCTGTCTTCGTTGTTCGGATGAGAGTAATATGGTTCTGATGAAGTGAGCCCGTACTTCGTGCCCTTGCAGACGGTCAGAGAGTTCTAATTGGGCATCGCTTTTGCGGTTAAGTATGTGAATAAAGGAGAAAGGGAATCTGCCCTGATTCGGGGTTGTCTAGACACCAGAGTAGACTGTGTTCCCGTGGACTGAGTATCTCTCGAGTCGTTCGAGAGCACATGAAAAACCCGTGCAATGAGCTGTCGCCATCTGTTTTCGCTTGTTGGCACGACGGGGGTTTCACAGTGTTCGTCCGCGAATATATTTTGTCAGCTGTAAGTAATTGAAAGGTGTGAAATAATGCACCCCGAGTGGCTGTTGTCCCGCAGTGAAACATATCCTTTGGCAAAGTATGACAAGACTAGTCAGCCCCGGCTTAGCTTGTCGACTAGAGGAGGATTTGTGCTGTGCTGGCCGTCCAACGCGGAACGAGTCGGCTGTTGGGCCGTAGCTAGAGAAAATCATTAGAGCTAGGGCCAGAGGTATTGATTAGTAGGGCACAGTGGGAGTGGCCGCGTCGTCGCAGCGCCTGCATATATGGCCAGCGGAAGATGAAGCTAGAGTTGGCCGTTTTTTCCTTAGAGAACGAGGAGGTGATGTCTTGACGAGCAGAGCAAAGGCGCAAGGTGAACGAGGCTGTTCCAGATTTTGTTTGTTCAAGAAAGAGTCAAAATTTGATGGAATACTTAAATTGGATTGTTGCCATCGTATTCGTCATGTTGCTCGATATTAATGATGGTGAGTGTAAACTGGGCCTCGTATGTCTGGAAGCCAACCCAGGGCAGACTAGAAAAGGAAGGCGCTAGTGTGCATGCTTGATATTGCTCCATGGCTTTGCCACCTCCTGTCCAAGCTACCCCTTTAACAGTGCCCGCAGGCTTCCTCGTCGCTGCCTCTAATTTGCTCGATTCCGACTGCCTACAGGACGGCGATTATGCGCTCATATCAAGCTTGCCGGGCCACTGCACGGGCTCTTGCCTTGTACGGCAGCCCCGCCAGACTGACAGTACTGTGTGACCCGAGTCCTCTGCTGCTCTTCAGCTAGTGGCATCGACTGTTACGTATGCACATCGATCAATCGATCAGACCCTCATTGCGAGGATTCGTTCAACACCAGTTACCCGGGAGTGGACTACTTGCAGAGGGAGTGCATGGGGTACAGGAAAGAACGACGAGGCTACTTCCCAGCCGATCACTGCATCAAAATCGCCGGTGTCTCTAGTAAGTCCCTCTCCCCCTGCCCCCTCGCCTCCACCACACAATGCTCTTCCAGCCAAGAACTACAGCCACACGATCATGATCCGGACGTGCGCCCTGGACAGTGGTACGCTGACGGCCGACACAGAGATCGTCCGCATGAGTCACTGCGGGCACTTCATCTTCGACGGGGTTCCATTCAGCGGATGCGTTCAATCGTGTCAAACGGACGGATGCAACGGCGCCGTGCCGAGCACGCCACTCACTTCTCTTCTCACAGTGTTATGCGCTTTTATAGTTTATGTCAATAAAATAGAACTGTAACGCATTGGGTCAATACAAGTGGAGACAATACTTGCAGTGCAAATGCCTGGAATTTCTACGCAACTTAATACAAACAGCAAATCCAGGAAACACTGGTCATAAACTTACAGCAAATAGCCCTCAACGCAACTGGTAACGAGACTGGCGTACCCTCGGCGGAGTACTATACTAAGTACGGTAGCTGAACGAGGGTCAGTGGGTGAGAAACTTAAACTACAAAGCGTGCCCTACATGATAGAGCAGTTCTTCTGATCGTCGCTGACCAATGGTATCGATTGATTGATCATATTCTCAGCCAGTTCTTCTGCCTCTTGAGTTCTAAAAGTTTTGATATGTTAAACTATACACCCACATCCACGCTAAACGCATTACCCTTGCTCATGGGCGATCAGTTGCTGCGCTAGTTCATCTCTTCTATTCACAATTACAATCAGCTTTTCCATCAAAGCATCGATTTGCCTCTTGTGAACTTCCGTTTTCTCGAATTCTATAAATCCCACCCAATGAAACCACGGCAAACAAGCTATTTCATCTGAACGCACCTTCAAGTTTCATCAGCTCCCCAAGCTGTTTCTGGACATCATGGAAACGCTCTTCGTGCTCTCGAATCTGTTCCCTAAACAAGAAATATAGCTCGTCAAAACCTACAATGCGTAATAATCTCTGCATTAAAACACTTACAATATGTTCAGATATGCCTCCCGTCGCGTTAACATATTCCTTTCGTTGAGCAAACTCAAATATTCGTTCATCAAAGCCTGTTCAAGCTCTTTCGAAGAGGCTGCAAAAAATAAAACCAAACTGTTATTGGCACCTAAAAGGTCACTTAGGTCCTTCTAAGAAATCATTTTACGCGTTTTCTCCTGCTCCCAGGCCTTGCGAATAATAACTGTCCCGCCAGAGGTGACAATGCTTTTCCTTACAAGCCCACCTCCCTACACAGCCAGCTGAGCCTTCATTCGTTCAAGAGCTAAGCAACATCGTCGCAACACGACACGACGGTCACAAATACTGCTCCCTTCCGGCTCTCATCGAGAACGACTGACGTAATAAGGAAGGCACACCCCTCAGTTTTTCACTCCCCACAGTTGCTTATGAGAGCCCGATAAAACCCTTACTCACCATCGAGTGCTTTTCGCCACCGTTTCTCTACGTCAGCGGCGTTTTGGTCTAGAATACGTTGTCGTTGCGCGAGTTGCTCCATTTCCTCCAATATTTGCTCGCGCGTTCTTGTATCTCTCTGAAAAGATCCAACTTCAAAAATCGGTCAAGCTATGCAGCTTACAAGCCCTCTTACTTCTAGAGCATCGTCGTGTTTTGAAGGAACGAAATTCGATTCCACAGTTCCAGTGTCATTACCATTTTGGGCGCGATTTAACAGCTCTTTCGGCTACAAACAGATCAGTGTAATGTCAGAAACTAATCATCGACCAGTCACACTTTATTTACCACAGATATGCTGCGCCGTTCCTTCTGATAAGAAAATCGACTAGAAAGAAAGTTTATGCTTTGAGACAGCTCCTGTGTACGCATTGAACCGAATCGCCTGAACCGGTCGAAAGCGCCACCTTCGGCTTGTTGCACTGCTTCTTTGAGAGATTCTTTCGTTACCACAGATTGGGCTAAAAGTACACGATACTGTATGTGAAAAAAAAGAGCAGACATTTTTGTTTCATACCTATGTATTGTCGATGCTCCGGTGTCGTCTGCCTTGTTGTTGGCGCTGAATTTGACGATGTCTGATTGGGTTTATTGGATCGAGGGGGCCAAAGTTCTTCATTGACCGAGGCAATCATTTCCGAGATCCTGACCACGTTTTGCGGCCGTTGTTGCGCTTCTTTGACCAGTTGACGAGCCCGTTCTTTCAGTTCCTGCCTTCTTTTTTCCTCCTGAAATAAGGAGCCCCATTATTGCTGACTGACTAGGTAACACTGTACGCAATCTCGCACAATTTGCATACCTCTGGTGACAAGGCATCGTTTGACATCCTGTTATCATCGGACTGGAACTGCTGCAACAGCATTCTTGCTCGACGCTTCAAATCTTCTTGACGATCACCCGATCCGCTGTTGGTAATTGGCGTCAACGCGGGAGGACGACTCAGAACAGCAGCTGCCGTAGACTGACGATTTTCACTACCGTTGACAACCGGTGCTACGGGAGTCGATGCGGGGCTTGCGGTCGGGGTCGTAGTCGTTGGCGAAGTTGGCAACACCAGCTTCTGATCAATAGACGTCGTCACTTTCTTTTCCGATGAATCGGTGGCCTGTTCATCTTCTCCATCGCTGTCGAACGGATTCATCAATTGGTTTCGGGTCATTAACTGTTTCTGACTGCCGGGTGATGGAGACTTCTCTCTGCCACTCGACGGGGTCGATTTGACGCTGGCTGGACTTTTCCTTCGTTCTTCGATTGACGGAGACTCCGATTTTGTCGATTCGCTTTCACGGCGACCGTCTTCATGATGAAAAGCAGGTGCCGACCATGGGGAGTGCACTGAAGCCCGTTGACCCGCCGCACCAAGATTTTGACCAGTAAGGGCTGCTCTCAAGTTGTACACGTAACTGGTGACGGCAATCTTGTCCGGAACGACCATAATTACCATCTCTTCCGGGTCGATCAATTTGGGTACACCCAACGTGGCCGCGGCATCGAAAGCTTTCTTGCAATTCGCTCGAATATCCTCTGCATTTAAGGAGCTGAAATTTCCGATCAGATCGGGCTTATATCGATGGATCAAAGCGCAGAAGGCCAGGCCATTGCGCCAGCATTTGCTGAAATCCACAATATTGACACCACGATAACCTCGGGTAACAGCTTGACACCAGGATAATAGATCAGCTCCAGCGGACGGCAATTCGGACAGGGTATCGTGAGCAGGTACAGGTGCCTAAAATGCAACAAGGGATTAGTAGGTCGTGTTTGGCAATCGAAAAATTAGCATTACTGTGCTGTGGCTTTCGGGAGCCTTGATCTTCTCCGGCACCTCTTTTACGGACCATGACTGACGTGGCGATCGCGATTCGTCACGTGTCGTTTGCAAAATGCCACTCACGCCAACTGTCTGAAACAACGAGGTTGCAGAATCCGCGACAGACGAGGGCTTCGCGATCGGAGACGGAGATGCAGCAATTGGAGGCAAAGGGGCAAAAGCAGGAGAAGGAGACCGCTTCGGTGAACGTTCTGGGCGCCAAGCATCCGCGATTTCAGACGCCATCGAAGCGATTTCTGATGGCAGAGGCCTAGGCTGAGAGTCATCGGGCGATATTGGCGGCGATGCTGCGCCCATTGAATGAGAACTTTCGCCAGGACTTATATTGTCTAATTCGGCCAATTCAGCGATGTCCTGAAAAACAAAGAGTTCACTGGGTTTTACGATTCGAAGAGACAGCGACAGATCAAGTTGAACATACCGCTTTGTGATGACTGACAGACATTGCACTGGCAACGCTTTGCATGTCGTCGTCTAATGCATTGCCTTCCTTCAGCATTTGACATGATAACACCAGTTTCATCGTGGCGCAGTCCACATGTTCGCACATAGGTTTCAGCTTTAGCTGCAATTCCGTTTGCGTACCGGGCAGTTCGTTGATAAAAAGACGCAAATTCAAACTGATACCAGCCAGGGCTTTTCGTTTTCCACGTGGAGATACACCTTCCACGATAAAAGTCCATTCTTTATCGTCAAAAGTTTGTTGTCTGGAATCACGGTACAACGTTGTAACGATCTCCAGGTTCGCCGGTTCTTCGGGTGGCCATACGATAATGCCTCGGTACGGATCAGTTATTGACGGCTCCCACTGATGGTCCTGAACAAAAAAAGTTTAATAAATGTGATGCTGACTCATTACTAGCTTTCGAAGTCATAGGCTGCCGATCGAACATACGTATGAATTATAGAAACCGCAAACGTAACAATGACTATGCCTACTCAGACCTACCCACAAACTCGACCAAGCGAGGAAGGCTAACAAACACTTCTCTAATGAAGGGTAGGTACATACTTTCGTTACATATCGCCTTCGTCGATGAACCCATGCGACGGCTACTTTTTGAGGTTGCCATTTCCGTCCGCAATGAATGTTCAATTCTTGTAGCTGGCAGTCGAATTTGTACTTGGCCGCTTTCTTATTCGACCGTTGAATCTTTCGCCACACCAAACTCATCTCTCTTTAGTTGGTTTCTTTGGCCCCGAAATCTGTCAATCTATTTCTTCCATTGGGCTATTTAAAAGAACAGAACATCTCTTCCTGCAAAACTTCTGTGCAGTTCCCACTCGGGACCTGGAGACGCACACCTGTGCATGTTTCTGCAGTCAGCTGCATGAAAGCGGGAAATTCAAAATTTGCACGCAGGCAAGTGGGCTATCTGATTTTGTCGAAAGTTCAGAAAACCAGATTTAGCGCGGTTGGGTGACTCGTCGCTGCGCTTGTGATGGTAAGGAGATAGACGAATTGAATCACTCTGGTTTCGGTTATCGCTCTTACTCCTCACTCAGAGACCACTCATCCGTTCTGCTACTTCCAGCGGTTAGTCATGACCACAGAGTATAATAGGGGCGTCGATGTTTACGGAAAGATACGAGTACGTGCCACTCGCTTCTATTATTGTTAGGAGCACCCAAACTCGAAGAGAAGTTGCTTCAGATTTTGTTTCTAAATTAAGCTTTTCTTGCATAAAAGACCAGTGCCAATGATATTGAGTCATGTTTGTGCACCATATACTGTAATTTGATAAACAAAATGATCATTAGAAGGGAAAAAGGTCAAGAATTTCATTTCCCAGTGGTCCCCCTTTACAATACAGAATTTACCCTCTGCTGAGTGTGGCCCCTTGTGAACTAGGAGATACTGTGGTCTGCAGCTGTGAAACTCTCAACGCGCACTTATCGTTAGAACCGTCTTGCCAGATCTGCCTTCACACTCACCAGGGGGCACTATCATCAGCGTATGATTAGTATAATGATGCAGTTGCCATCTCTACCATGATTATAATTTTCTGGTTCATAAATTTTTTGAGCAGCCTGAAAGGCAGAGCCGAGCTGGTGTAGGAGAGGGGAAGAGAGATGAAGCTCTCCAAACCTTGGCACGGTTGCCGTGAGTGACAGCCCGCAAAGGACACGTGTCACGCAAGCATCGGTCCAACATCTTACGATGAGCAAAACTTAGGCACGTCTCGAGTGGCTAGTTTCAACTGGAGCGTAGATGCTGCACTGCACTTGACAGGACAGGGTCGATTTTGAATCGCCCCGTAACAGTATGTTGGCCAGTCTAGTCTCTCCTCGTTCCCCAGGTATTCAGCAAGAATCTGCTCAGGGGATCGCGATCAACCAGCTGGCTTTTTGTCCCAGGTCAGGCTCCTTGTGTCCGTGTGTGTGGCTGTGTGAGTGTGTGTGTGTTGGCCTGTAGGAGAAGCTAGTGTACGTTGTTGCCTCAGTTTCCTGGTGCACACAGTGTTTTAGTTGTCCTTGTTTGTTGCCCGCTCGATAACACTTCCAGGCGAGACCGATAACCCGAGGTTGACGAACATATCGGACCCAGGTTCAGAAGCTTCCCTGCATTGATTTGAGATCTTCCTCCGCCGCCATGTCTTTTCCAGTGGGTGCAATCCAGTCTGTCACACACATTCCCCTTACCGTTTACCATTCGAAAAATAAGTGCGCGACCACAGACATTATCAGGGACGCTGACGTGGCCTTTGAACTGCGCAATGCCTGAAAGTGCAGCAGCAGGAAGCTCACACAATGATCATAGTACACGCGGTCACGGCGGTGCAGTGGTTCGGCATTCGTCTCTCCGTATTGGCTGACTCGTCGTCCCGGGTTCAATTCCCGGTGACGGAGGTCGGTCTGCGAACAATAAACCCTCGCTGACCTTGCACGCCAGGCTGTGGGGACTACCCGGTACCGTCGAGGTGCTTCGAGGGGAGAGACGGAAGCTAAACGAGCAGACAGTCAGCTGTCACAGCCCACCCGCCATCGTACTCGGTGGTCAGTCCAAAATGCCCTCGCTTGGAGGTGCGTCTAGTGGAGACACTGCTGTGTGTGCTAGTCCCCCCACAGTTGCTCATAAGGTTTGACTGCTGACCGGCTATACAATAGGCAAAACGGGCTTACACCTAGAAGCAACAATGATAACTAGCAGCTAAGGATTTCACAGCTTGGCTGCGTCCATGATAACTCCAGGGAACACGGGTCACAATACTTTAACTCATGTTTATCGGGATTCAACAAACTAAATATGGTTTTAAAAACACTAAATTGCACGAGAGCCAGTTCGACGGAACGTAAATAGAATTTGATTACATTTTTACTCTAAACTTAAAAATGACCATATTTGTCCAATTATTCGTCATCCTCGTCATCATCTTCTTCGTTTCCCATAAAAAGACCTTTGGATTTCTCTTCCTGTTCATCGGAATCATCTTGATAGTCGTCAAAAGGTGGTTGATAACCGCTGTATTCGCGGTCGCGCAAACTTCGGAGAATCGGGTCCATGATGCCATTCAGATCTTTTATTTCCTGTTTCAACTCATCGCATTCAGCGTTGGGATTCTGTTGAAGCCATTGAGTCTTCGTGGTCACCATTTCCCCGATCATCTCTATCTCTGATGAAGATAGTTTCCCTCCGAGATCGTACGGATCGCTGATTTGTATTTGCAAACTACGCAGCCTCGATTCCAGTTCGTTTCGAACCTTCGCCTGTTCTTTGATTATCTTATCCTCTTTAGCGAATTTTTCTGCTTCCTCTAACATTCGAGCAATTTGTTCCGGGGTCAATCGATTTTGATCATTGCTGATAGTGATTGCTCCCGTGCTGCCCGTAGCTTTATCTCGGGCCGTCACATGTAACATGCCATTGGCATCGATCTCGAATATGACTTCGATACGCGCACTGCCTCGAGGTGCCGGAGGGATGTTGGACAATTCAAACGAGCCCAGCAAATGGTTGTCTGCCACCAGCGCTCGTTCACCCTCGTAGATCTAAAAGTGGACAATGAAATCTTGTCTGCACCGTGCTTTAAGAAAACCAAGTCCTGTACTTACAGAAACTTCGGCTGAAGCTTGATTATCAAACGCAGTAGTGACCGATTTGATCTTCTTTGTAGGAATTGCTGTATTGCGAGGGATTAGTACAGCCATAACGCCACCATTCACTTCGAAACCTAACGACAAAGGAGTCACGTCCAGCAGGATCAAGTTGCCAGTATCTAAAAGAGAATAATTGTAAGCTGACTAAAAATCTGGTCAGAGAATTCTGTATTTCTTTTATAGATCCTCCCTAGGGAGATAGCATTCAGAGCCATCTCACAGGCGGGGGATTACTAGGGGGCTGACTTGACCAAACTCACTCCCGCTTCTATACCAGAATCTGTTTCGATGCCTATATGTCCTAACTGCAACGTCAGCTAGTCTTTTCTGTTAGTCGGCACGAATTTTGTCAGAAATCTCACGGTTCTCAATCAGCGATGGCACGCCGTGTGAAGATCATCATTGGCGAGGATCGAGCACCCAGCCACGGCCCTCACACGGTGCATAAGGTTCTCAGCCATGGAAGGGGGCAAAAGTTACAAGAAAAAACAGGTCTCACAGGGGAATGTTTGTAAGAAAATACTGTGTACTTTTCCCGACTTGGGGCCATCCATAAAGGTCGACCGCAGCCTAGGGGGGGGGGGGGGGGAAGGGGGTTGGCAAAAAGTGGTCAGCTGCGGTCGGGGGAGGGGGAGGGGCAGCGACCAATGGTCGACCGCAGCAAATTTTTGGACTTTTGACGACAAGAAAACACCTTTTATCTTCACCAGCAGTGCGCGTTCAAACCTTCAAAACTTTTTGTCTTATCTTCTCCTTCCTTGGTCATTCATTCTCGATAATGCAATTTCGGCTTCATCATGACTCTTATTCCCAACTGGAATGGCATCTGATCCGAAAGGGAAAAGTTGGGAGGCGATGGCTCAGCTGCTAAAGGCGTTGATCCGCCTTTCTGGCCCGCAACCCTGACTGGGAGGCCGATGTTCTATTCCGACGGAGCACGGCAGTTTAGTAGCTTGTCGTTGGCTTTGGACACCTGGCTCCGGGCGACACCACGTCACTGTCAAACGGCGGACGCCCACCCAAGGAGTAGAGAATTGGGAAACTGTCCTCGAACACCAGTCGAGATGGTCCCTAAGCTACAGTAAGCCCAAACCCCTTCTCACCCAGTATGCCCTCGTGTTGAGGTGCTCCCAGTGAAGACACAGGGAGCGCCATGAGAGCTGGTCACCTCTAGGGATAGGTCGGGATCACCTTTTTCCAGGATCGAGATCAGGGCAAGCCCGATCGGGATCGGGATTTTTTGTTTGAGGTCGAACAGTTTGCACGCACGAAGGAGATGAGTCTATTTTTCAGACCAAAGCACACTTTAGTCATCCAGGTTTTTTATCAGGTCGAGTTTCAGTCATTATAAATAAGCTGAAATTGATGAGTACCGTATTTCCTCGAAATTCTCCCCGCGGGAGAAATTTTTTCAAATGGGTCCCAGACGGGGGAGAATAACCAGAGGGGGAGGATTTCGAGGAAATACGGTACACTCGCAGTTTCGATACGCGTCCAGCAAGGTCAGCCTAGGCTAAGTAAAATTAGTGTTGCTATCATTATCGATTTGAGCCGATGTTGCTGCTGCCTCTTCATCGCTACTGCTTCATGGCAGATATGATGGATCAGAGTGCACCTGCCATGCTTATGCATATCATAATTATTAGCAGAATCCCGATGCCTCAATGTCAGGATCAGGATTGGGATCCCAACCTATCCCTCACAGCCTCGCTTATCGTCTCATGACTGCTGGCCAGCTAATATGATTGGAAGTCCCATAGAGAACTGAGCCGGCGCGGCCCAACCCGCAAAACTTTTAAAAAATATGGGGAAAAGTTGTGGGAAAAGTTTGTGGAGGCTTTTACAAAATAGACATCCGCTCCATAAATCAAAAACGATTTGTCTTCGAAGGAGATGGCATCTTGTCGAGCTCGAGAAAGCATAAGACGAAACATTTCACAAAACTGCGTTTTGGAAAGGGGGTATGGCTGAAGCGGTCGACCATTTTTGAGGGGGGGTTCACGATAAGTGGTCGGCATGCGGTCAGGGGGGAGGGGGGTCACGATAAGTGTTCGATAAGTGGTCAGGGGGGGAGGGGGTCAAAAAATTGAGATTTTGTGCGGTCGACCTTTATGGATGGCCCCCTTCAAAAACTGACGATGAGTTTCGAAAAAAACTTACCATCGTCTCCAGCTATGACACCCGCCTGCACTGCAGCACCGAAAGCAACAGCTTCATCCGGATTAATTGCACGATTTGGTTCCTTGCCTTTGAAGAAGTCTCGGATCAGTTGTTGTATCTTTGGAATGCGCGTGCTTCCCCCGACCAAAACAATATCTTCGATATCTTTTAATTTTATTTTGCCGTCTTTCAAAACCTGACGCACTGGCTTTAATGTTGATTCGAATAGATCCTTTAAAAAAAGGAGCCTGCAATTATGACCCGAATAACGCGGCCTCAAATTCTCACCATATTTAGTTCTTCGAACTTGGCTCGAGTCAAAGTTTCGCTGAAATCGTTGCCATCGAAGAACGATTCTATCTCAATATGGACTTGATGTTGAGTGCTCAAAGCACGTTTGGCTTTCTCGCATTCGTGGCGCAATCGCTGCACAGCTCGATTGTCTTTACTGACGTCGCGTCCAGTCTTCGTTTCGTACCCTTTGATAAAATATTCCACAACTCGACGGTCGAAATCCTCGCCGCCCAAGTGCGTGTCGCCGCTCGTGGCCAACACTTCGAAAACGCCATTATCGATGGTCAGCAAAGTAACATCGAAAGTTCCACCGCCCAAATCGTATACTAGAATTGTCTTTTCGCCTTCCTGTTTGTCCAAACCGTACGCAATAGCAGCCGCCGTCCTGAAAAATTCTTTGATTACGACTAGCTTTCAAAAAACGTAAAAAAAAACGCACGGTTCATTCAGGATTCGGACCACGTTCAAACCGGCGATCGTCCCAGCGTTTTTGGTGGCAGAACGCTGAGCATCGTTAAAATAGGCGGGGACTGTGACGACGGCGTGCTTGATTGGTTTCCCCAAGTATCCTTCCGCAATTTCCTTCATTTTTCCCAAGACCATGGCAGATATTTCTTCCGGTGAGAATACTTTGCGAGCTCCACCGACAGTCACTACGACTTGGGGTTTGTTGCCCCTGTTGACGACCTAAAGCAAAGCAATTCACGTGCATCGATAGCAAACACATCAGAAAACTGTAAGGAACTGGGAGCATCAGCACCAGGCCTCGCGCCAAATCTTACGGAAAGATCTTGTCTATTGTACACTGATAAGGCAAGTGCATATTTTCGATTTTCAATGAGTCGCAACCCAAGAAAACTTTCAGGGACAAGCAATCCGCCCTCCAAATTTTCGGCCATCACGACGGCAACGCGATACAGTCCGTACTCTATCAATTCAATTGAGGCCCCGACTCCTTTTAACGGAAAATCAAATGCCTTACCTTAAAAGGCCATAATTTGATATCATTTTGAACCATAGGATCAGTCCATTGGCGACCAATCATGCGCTTTGCGTCGAAAACTGTGTTTTCTGGGTTCGTAGTCAACTGATTCTTCGCAGCGTCGCCGATCAATCGAGTTCCCTCCGACGTGAATGCTACGTAGGACGGGGTAATTCGATTTCCTTGATCATTCGATATAATTTCTACTTGACCAGCTTTAAACACTCCGACACACGAATAGGTCGTTCCTAGATCGATTCCGATTATTGTTCCGTACTGTTCTTTTTCCTTCATCGCCTCGCGTCTTCCAGACGATGCCAGAGAAAATGAAATAGAAATAACAATGATCATAAATAGCTTCATTTTTAATCGATTCCCTTCGTTTTTAGTTGTTTTGTAACTTTTATCTTTCTGACTTGCAGTTTGAAATGAACTGCAAGAAAGCAAGAGAGCACAACGTCTTGCAACTGCGAGGAGGCGACGATCGAGGAGCGGCCTCACCTGATTGGTCAGTCGTGGGGGGGGGGGGGGGGGGGGGAAGAAGGCGGTACACACGCGACGAACGAAAGATTTTTATCAAAGAAGACAACAACAACTTTATCTCTCAAAGAATTAATGAGAGAAAATCTGACAGGAAAAACCTAAGCATTTTTGCACTTCTCGAAAAAACTACTACCTCCTCCTCAAAAATCGACAAAAATTGAATGTACCACAAAAATTCAGAATTACAGCTCATCGTGTTCCAAATCATCGTCATCGTCACTTGCATAGCTTTCGTCAAATTCGTCGCCGAAGCTCGTTTGTTCACGCTCCGTCTTTTCTTCTTGTTCATCACCATCCTCATCATCCTTTTTGGGGGGCGGAGGAGGAGGAGAGTCATTGCCGTCGAAATTATCACCATGACCACCTCCGTACAAGGCTCGAAAAATAGGGTTCATGATATCGTCCAACTGTCTCCTTTGTTCCAGGAGTTGTTCTGTGGTTGCGCCTCGATTGATTTCCAACCATTCTATCTTATCGCTAATCACTTTCGATATGAGGTCTTTTTCGTCAGGCGACAGTTTTCCGCCGAGCTTACTCTTGTCACTCACTTGCTTTTTCAAACTGTAGACGTGAGAATGGAACGAATCCAAGATTTCCAAATGCTCTTTGTCCTGCCTGTCCTTGTCGGCGTATTTCGAGGCGTCTTTGATCATTCGTTCAACTTGATTGGGATGCAGCTTGTGATTCTTGTTGACCTTTATTTGCTCTGTGTATCCAGTTCCTATGTCTTCAGCCGACACGTGCAGGATACCATCCACGTCGATTTCAAATGTGACTGATACATGCACCGTAGTTCTCGGAGCGGGAGGAAGCCCTATCATATCGATACGACCCAAGTAGTGGTTATCCTTGACCAAGGGGCGTTCGCCTTGGTAGACCTAAAAGTTTTAAGGAACTGTGAAACTAGATCAGAAAGCCTGAAATGGACTGCTTACCTCGATTCGCATGTGTTCTTGATAATCGTAAGCAGTCTGATAGGTTTGTGTTCTTTTAGTGGGAACGACCGTGTTGCGAGGAATGATCCTCGACATTAACCCACTGCCCACCGAAGTACCCATCGACAACGGAGTGACATCCAACAAAACCAATGTACCCGTATCTACAAGCAAAGCTACACTATTAGACACATACAGAAGCGACATAAACCTTACCTTCTTCGCCGGATATAACGCCCGCCTGGATGGCGGCACCATAAGCAACAGCTTCGTCTGGGTTGATGGCACGATTCGGCTCCTTGCCCATGAAGAAATCTTGTATCAGTTGCTGGATCTTGGGAATTCGGGTGCTGCCGCCGACCAAGACCACTTCGTCAATCTCTTCTTTGCCCATTCCGCTGTCAGTCAAAACGTTTTGTACTGGTATTAAGGTCGACGCAAAAAGATCCTAAAAAACGTTTTCATATCAAGCAAGAGTCTGAAATGAAAGAGCAAGTCTCACCATATTTAGTTCTTCGAATTTCGCCCGAGTCAATGTTTCACTGAAGTCCTCATTGTTGCTGAAAGACTCGATCTCGATGCGAACCTGATGTTGGCTACTCAAAGCGCGTTTTCCTTTCTCCACTTCGCGACGCAGTTTCTGGACGGCTCGATTGTCTTGACTGATGTCCTTTCCCGTCTTCTTTTCATGCAGCTTCAACAGATAGTCCACGACGCGGCGATCAAAATCTTCGCCGCCCAAGTGCGTATCGCCGCTCGTGGCCGACACTTCAAAGACGCCGTTATCGATAGTCATCAAAGTGACATCGAAAGTTCCACCGCCAAGATCGTAGATGAGGACAGTTTGTTCGGTTTCTTGCTTATCCAAACCGTACGCAATGGCTGCCGCAGTCCTAAAACAAGGTTCGATTAGTAATCGTGATCGAAGCATATGATCGACTTACGGTTCGTTTATAATGCGGACTACATTCATACCGGCAATCGTTCCGGCAGTTTTCGTTGCTGAACGTTGAGCATCGTTGAAATAGGCGGGGACAGTGACGACGGCGTGCTTAACTGGTTTCCCCAAGTATCCTTCGGCAATTTGCTTCATTTTGCCCAGGACCATAGCTGAAATTTCTTCTGGGGCAAATCGTTTAGTCACGTTTCCGACTGATACCTCGACATACGGCTTGTTACCCTTGTTTATTGTCTACATGGGAGGAAAATAGCCACGTAAGCTAACTGTTAGAGTTTCGCAAGAATAATGGAACTATTACCTTGAATGGCCACGTTTTTATGTCTTTTTGTACGGTTGGATCGGCCCAACCGCGTCCGATCAAACGTTTTGCATCGAAAATAGTATTCTCGGGATTCGAAGTGAGTTGATTCTTTGCCGCGTCGCCGATCAACCGGGAGCCTTCGGGAGTAAAGGCGACGTAGGACGGTGTGATTCGATTTCCTTGATCGTTAGCTATGATCTCAACTCGACCATTCTTGAATATGCCGACGCAAGAATAAGTCGTGCCCAAATCGATACCGATAATAGTTGTATTTTCTTTTTTGGTCTCGTTCTTCATTTTTTCTTCCATCAATTTCTGGCGTTTTTCCTTCGATTTCTTATTTTGTTGACCGCGCTTTCCATCCGTTTCTAGCAAAAGAAGTGACAATATGACAAGGGCAATAAATAATTTCATTTTCTTCGAAAGTTTTGTAAATTCGGGAAAAATTGTACGGTAATGCGAACTTCTTGAACAAGACTTGCAAGCTTCGACCGCGTGCAGGGGAGAGCACAAGGCACATGAAGGGTGATTGGCCCGTGCTGGCCAGATTCTATTGGCTGGGATACTTTACAATGCGGCGTGGAGATGCGTCGAACGTATGGCATACAGTATAGTCCCTAAAGTAGGCACGGCCGTGTCTCCTGTAACATGTGCAACGCACCTAGTATCTGTTATTCCCTATATTTGGGAAATTTTTTAATATGTTCTCAATAAACTCATCGCCAGTGCGGTGAAATTGGCTCTTTCGCACACCTGATTGACTGACTGGTGGGCATCGTGCTCAGTGAGTCTCCCTGAAAGCAGAACGTACGGGGCTTTGCGATTCGTGTGTCCCAATGTTATTATTTACCTCTTCGATGCCATGTTTACTGCAGAGATGAACGCATTGACCTACTCAGACTCACCTGTCTGGTCAATATGACTTCAAAGGTCTGTAGTTACAGTATCTGAAATGGCGGGGCAGAACTTAGAAGTGATCCTCGAAAACCAGTCTGGAGGATCCCTTCCTTCTCGGCCGTGATCATGCTGGGGCTGCTGAGGGGGTGGGGGGCTGATGCCGGATGTCTCGGCGGAGAGGCTCCAAGTAAAGCCACCTGAGGGGAGCTCCATATGAGTTGGGTCGCATCGCGGCTGTGCTTATCATGTTATAACTGCTAGCCAGTTTTGGCAAAACGAATTGACAGTCGCCAGAAGAAAATGCGCAAGACCGAACCCACAAAAATTTTTAAAACAGGACTTCATTTCAGGGCATGGCAGTGCATACACTTCAGTTGTATCTGCTTTCTGTCACCTACAGTATGCTGGCTCCTGCCACTACTTTCCGTTGTCTAGGGCATAATCGAGTGGGCCGTAATTAGCAATAGGTGTGTCATCTCGGCTTGCGATACGTGTCAATGATGATGATAAATGAAAAAACGGAAATCGTGGCTGTTTGTGATTTGAGAGACATGCACGAGGCAATGTTTGTCTTCTCTCCAACATTCAGCTAATTTTTTTGCATGCTATACCGTAGATCTACACCGTACTCCGTGTCTCCGTGTATCTACCGTGTATCTTGATGAGGCGGCCTGGCGCAGATAATACAAAGGAGGGAGCCATGGGCTTTGTAACTTGGATTCTGGATCGCTTACGCGTGACAATCTGCGCGATTACCACACTGCTCTGCTCTGAGGAATTGGCCAGATACCCACCCCTAGTCTACATATGTAGGTACTATCATCTGTTAAAGGATGTTATGGTCTTGTTTAATTGCGTAGTGCTTTCGCCTCCCACCGAGAATGACTAAAAGTGATGTGATCGACCACCCGTCAGCAACAAGCTATGACGGCACTGAATTTGCGAGGCCGAGTTGGCGTGTTCAAGTCGACTTGAACTGCCATTTAGTCTTTTCAAATTGAATCCGATTCACGCGCAATGCAATCTCGCACAGACGCACTCTCGTACCAAATCAAGCATTCAGTTATGAAACAAATCACATCCTAATACAAGAAAGACGCCCAACGACACGTCGAAATCTATCACAAAATTCACTCCTTTCACCCTTTACTATCTCTTCAAGCATGATCATGGCTGAACATGTAGCAGATCAAATCGACAACGCGGTGGCTGTACCCGTACTCGTTGTCGTACCTCAAACACCAATGTCAGAGAAATACGCCACGAAAGAAAGGAACCGAAGTCGTTCCAAGACACTAACTTCACAAAGTTTGGATTCAACGAGATACCGGCATGAGCATCGAAAATGCTCCTATGACAATCGCCGACGAAATCCGACGACACCACCTAAAAATGATACTATTTGAGTTGCAGTTTGTGCCCCTTCATCTGTGCCCACACTCAAGTTGTGTTAAGTTGGCGCAAAGCTGGGCCCGTTTCAACTCACTGCGTTATGAATCCTAAGACATCAAGCTCACCATCAATCAACCTCAACCTGATGGAGAATAGCAGTCGAGTCCCTATGCAAAGAAACCCACTCCTGAAAAAACAGAACTCGTAGGTAAAGGAAAAGAGGGCCCAGGACCCGAAAAATAATCCGTCGAAGCGAAACGAGCCCTGGAACAATCTTACCTGCTCTTCGGTATACCCCAAAATTCCTTTCAAGGGACCATTCGGCAGCCGCCTTCACCGTTTATCGTACGGCGCCTGAAACTCAGTCACGTTTGTACCCCCAACCTCGACGACTTACCGGCCTTTTCCAAACGAACAGTTAAGTCCGCCACTGACACGTCGGCAGTTGGAACACGAAAAGCCATGCCCATCAGCTTCCTATAAAGGGGCAATATTTTGACAAAGTTTATGCAAGAAAACATGAATGGGAATCATTTTTCGCCCGTTCAGAGCAGGGATAACTTTGCCAACAGCTCTAGCAGCACCAGTGCGGGCAGGAATAATGTTCTGGCAGGCGCCGCGACCATCACGCCACAACTTTCCCAATGGTCCGTCAAAAGTCTTTTGAGTTGCCGTCACAGCGTGCACTGTGGTCTGTGAAACAATGCATCATAAGAATAAAAAGGAACAAAATATCGGAACTCTTACCATCAGACCTTTGATGATGCCGAAATTATCGTTGATGACTTTGGCCAACGGGGCAAAACAGTTCGTCGTGCACGAAGCGTTGCTGAAAAAAGAGCCAAAATGACCGCCGTGCTTTACGACCCCCATCTAGCATTACCCCACTCACCTCACGATGTGATCTTTCGATGGATCATACGCGGTGTGATCCACGCCAATCACGAACATTGGAGCGTCGGCCGACGGAGCCGAAATGATGATCTTCTTGGCACCACCGGTTTGACAAGCCTTGGCTTTATCGATCGTCGTGAAGACTCCAGTCGATTCCACAACATATTCGGCGCCCTGTCCGCCCCATTAGATGTCGGCCGAATTCTTTTCAGTGAAAACGGCAATCTGCTGCGATTCTTTGCCTGGGTATGTCACGCTCAACTTGCCACTGGCCGTCGTCACTGTTCCTTTTAAACGACCATGCGTCGAGTCGTAACGCAGCAAGTACGCCTGAAATGCGCAACTTTTAGTGGCCTAAACAGCAATAAAATCGTGACATACCATAGTAAGTCCAAGAACAGTCGTTGACAGCGACTACATCGACCGTATCTTTCTCGATAGAGCCCTCAACACCAAGCGACCAATGTCTCCGAATCTGAAACACCAAATTAACATGAGAACATCAACACGACAACGTCGCAAGTGCGCACCATAACCGTTGATTCCAATTTTCGGTTTCGCCGTTTTGTCTCGATCGATCACCTGTCGGACGGGTACTCAGTCGCTACGGGATGACTTTTAACAAGTTTATTTGACCGCTACGATCGATACCAAACCGGATCTTCGCTGCACGCAAGCAAGAAGAAAGAATGCTGCTACTTCGCCTATTTTCACGCGAATTTCCAATCTTTTGTCATAAGCAGCAAAACCAAGAGGAAAATTCAAACGGATGCTGCAGGGGTCTCTACAGCATCCGTAGGGCTGCAGGAGTTGCGCGTCACGTCTTCGAGGCTGTCGATGGGTCGCATCATTCTTCACTGATTGGTCGTAGTTCGCTTCAGTTGGCAAATCCTCCTCGCCCAATCTTTTCAAACTTTACATTCCCTCAGTAGAGACGCCTCCTGATACCACTGTGCGACAAACCGAGCGGCGGTGGACTGACGTGAGCGAGCGAGCTGCTGCCATGAGCGGAAAATCGGACAAACGACCGTCGAAAAGCGTGGGAAGTCAAAAGTCAGGGAGGAACCGAGGAAGGTCTGGCGATCGAAATCTTCGCCAACTGATCAAGAAGCTCAAGAAATGCGAGAACGTAGCACAACCGCTGGACATGGCCACAATCGAGCAGTTGCTGGAACGAGTCGAAGCCATTTTCCGAAAGGAATCCATGCTGGTTGAAGTGCAGCCGCCCGTGTCGCTCTGCGGTGACATCCATGGCCAGTTTCGAGACCTGCTCCGATTGTTCAGCCAAAACGGATGGCCACCGAAGACGAGGTACCTGTTCCTCGGTAAGAACTCATCCTGTTTCTGCGGGCCCTTTCCATCTCACCATAGCAGTCTTGCAGGAGATTACGTTGATCGAGGTCCGATGAGCATAGAAACCATCTGCCTTATGTTCGCCTTGAAGATTCGTTCGCCCGACGATTTCTTCCTTCTGCGGGGCAATCACGAGACCGTGTCGATCAATCGCGTCTATGGCTTCTATGACGAGATCATGCGAAGGTACAACAACGGGGACCTCTTCGAAAGTTTCAACGTAAGTGCAGATGTCATTTTCTTATCTCCGCGCCTCAACCAATGACTGTGTTGCAGCGCGTGTTCAGTTGGATGCCAATCGCGGGCTTGGTCGCCAAGCGGATTCTATGCATGCACGGCGGCATTTCGCCCGACCTCCACGACCTTGATCAAATCCGCGAGCTCGAACGGCCGATCCTGGATGCGCCGGACAATGGACTCGTCGCAGACTTGCTGTGGGCTGATCCAGACAACGAAGTCACTGGTAACTCTTAGGTTACTTCAGCTAATCATTTTGGGGTGGTTAGGGCTTAGATTTTGCAGGTTTCGTACCAAGCAGCCGAGGAATATCGTACTTGTTTGGACCAGAAACGGTCACAGAGCTGTGCGACTCGTTGGGTTTGGACCTCGTCGCCCGTGCGCACCAGGTTAGCATCAGAGAAGCATCAGATCTTGCAATCTTGCAATCTCTTTTCAGGTCGTTCAAGAAGGGTTCGAGTTTTTCGCTGATCACCGCTTGGTCACTTTGTTTTCGGCCCCCGATTACTGCGACCAGTTCAGAAATGCGGGCGCTGTCATGTGCGTGAGTGAGCGTCTGAAGTGCCGAATCCGAGTAAGCTGAAAACTTTCCTGACGTCGGCTCTCAACTTGTCCTCGCTATTTTCAGCGACTCCCCTCAAAGTACGCATGACGAGGTCGGAAGCACCGTGTGACTATGCGGAGAGGGAATGCGATGGAATGTGGTGGCGTTCAAATGAACTTGCTTGAACGATGCCTTGAAGTGTGCTCGTGTTCGTAGGCATTTGTGGTGGTAGCTGATGTGATATCGAGTGATAGCTACGGGCTCATAATCGCATCACAGTCGCTGCACGCACGCAGTTGATGGATGTCAAAGCCACCTCAAACTCGATAACAAATAGCTGAATCACAAATCTGGTCCAAAGCGGTCGCAACATATAAATCGAATGTGTTTTCTTTAGTGATAACGTGAAGTTAGCGCTAACAAGGTTAGCGCAGGTTGGCATGAGTTAATTGAGTGATATCGTTTATTAGTCAGGCAGACTAACACTTGGAAAGACTGATATTGGAAGGTTTAGGCCACCAAACAACTACCGACCAATCATACTTGGCCTTTGTAGCAGCAGCAGATAGGGCAATCTTTGGGCCACTACCTTTCATGCTTACCATGCTGCAAGCAGATAACATGATGGCAAATGCCATGTTTATGTTTTCAACCTTTTGCTTTTGCTTTTTTACTGTGGTGTGTTTTGGAGAACCCAAAACATTAGCATTCAACTGAAAGAAACTGAGTCTACTTCCGAGTAACTTTAAGTGGTGACTTGGTTGTGTGAGACCAGCATCGACGATGCGACCAGCTTACCTGACCTCCGTAGCCTTTCAGGTTTCTCTTTCTGTCATGTATATTCCATTGGCCACATTTTCCGCAATGCAACTATCACCGTCGCCCAGCCAGGATTGGCTCCACGGTCACTACTTCCTTCCGCTAATTACGTATTTGTAACGAGCCGCAATGAGGGTCAATTACGAGTCAACAGTATAAAGAGGGCCCATTTTCGATAGCCTCTCATCGGCTTTTCTGATCTTGGCACGTATGAATTATTGTCCTTTTTGAGGCGCCCCTCGAAATTGACCCTCAAGTAGCCCTTCGTCCGCTGCCTGGACCCAATAGGGCGCATTGACAGCAAACAAGCTGTAGGACTATTTGCATAAGGCCTCTTCCCATACAGTGATTATAAGACATTCTGTGCCTCTTTGCATAGGGTGATAATTTTTTCTCACCTAACTTGCGTCATTGCTGTGATGTGTGTTGATAGGCAGTCCGCGTTCCGCCCCCGTCAAGAACAGTCTCTGGGGTCGAGTCACTCTGCACATGCACGAACCCTCGTTAACTCCCTATTTTTTAGTGCATATAAACACGAAAACCACAAGAACCAGTTAATTTGACTAAGTTTATCACTTTATCATTTTTTAATCTTCATTAGTATTTCTTTTTGTTGTGGTCCTGAGACACGACCCAAGATAAGCCACTAGTAAAAAAAACCTGGCACCAGACCATAAAGGCCCTTATCTCCTGTTTGATCTCACTGCCTATGCTTAGGAAAAGTCCATAGGCGTCCTAACTGGTCGAATAAATCAGTAAAATAGGTTGTTCACAAAATCGAAAAAAAACATCCACATAGCAACTGCACCAACTGACGACATTAGTCTTATAATAAGTAGTACCTTCGGAATTTTTTAAAATTTTATTTGGTTTCTTATCTTTATTTTTTATTTTCAATTTTTTAATTTTAATTTTTTAAAATTAAAAAAGTTTTTCCTTCATACTGTTCAGATATGTTTTACTCATGAACGATGAAACGCCACAGAAAGACGGCTTCAAAAAGTGCTCCTTGAACTCACTATGCGGTAAGATGTACCTCGCTCTTTCTTTCAACTTTTAGCCGTTTCAGCAGTGATTTCCACTGGCCATCTATCTCATTCTCTTTGTCTCCCTATCACCGTGGGCAGGCAAGTATTCTACAAAGCCAAGGCTCGAACCCGACAGGTATTCGGTATTACCAGCCTTTCCCCACAGGTAAAATACGCACAGCCATAGCCTAATGGGTACGTGGCTGTTTCTCACGCTGGCCACTGGCCGTTGAGTCGCAGCCAGGAGTATTATTTTGCGTACATCGTTCCCTTCACTCCTTACAGTTATACCGTATGGTAATGTGGCAAAACATGACATGACGGACATGATCAAGGATCATGGTCAAAGGCCCCTTAGTCCTAGCCTCATAGAAGTTTCACCCTCTGTAACACCAGATATACTATCAGGTCCTACACAGGTGAACTTCGTGAAAGTAGACAGCAAACTTAACCCCTGTCGTGCCCCGCACGATGATGTCTTCGAGGATGAAGACGCTGAGGATATTATGTATTTGCATATACATACTGTAGAATGCCATGACTAATCATGTCGTGAAATTGCCTTGCACTGAAAATATCTTGATGTTGTGATTTGATTTATGAGCCTGTACCACTGTGGATCTTTGTAAGCGAGAGCCACTGGGGCTGGCGCCAGCTACGTGCGTCGCCATCGCGGCGAGTAGAAGCGATATGAACGATGTTGAGATAGGCTGGGAACGTTATGAGCCAGATGTTGACCAGCTAACCAATGCGAAAAGGGCTCGGACTTGGGTCAGTGCAAAAGGGAGAGACGGTCGAATAAAGTCGACTTTGTACTATTGTTTGTTACTTGGAACGGACTGAACATAGGGCACAACACCCCCCCCCCCCCCCCCCCATTGCGATCGATAATGTACTTAATATCAAAGTCATCGGCACGCTTCTAATGTGAAGGGGGTATTTTGAGATGACACCCAAGCGTGCACGAAACAAGGCCGCCTCTCTTTTGGGTGGTACGTAAACCGTTTTGGACAGTTGATCGGTTTTTACCACAACATTAGAAGCTTACAAGGACACAAACAGTAGAGACCGCCGATGGAGTTTTTCAGTTTGAGCCCTGCTGACTCGTAAATTCAATCCTAAATAAAAAATACAGACTAATCGACAAACTAATGTATCATTTCAAGTTCAGCCTCTGATTATATTTCGCGGAATTCGTAATCACGGTATCATCAACAGCGTCTCTCACTTAAGGCAATTTAGAAATCTTCAGAAACCATCTTTATCCAATTTTTGAGTAAGTGGACGAAGCCTCAGACGCATTGTTAGGTGGACCTTTCGCTGGTTTCCTGACCCATTTCTCTTTCTATCGCCGAAACTCATGCAAGAAAGATTGATCAGTGATATCGAATTCACCAGTTTCCACACAAACCCGAACCCCCTCGAGGAAAGGACGCTTTAAAATTCAAATAAAAAACTGAACTGACTCCTGATGAACAAATCCGGCTATCTAAAAACCACGGGAGACTAAACTGCACAGCAGCGCAAAAGATCGTGATCCACAATTTACTTCTCCTCAGTCTTCCCCTGGTTGGTCAACAAAAAAGAAAGCCATGAGGCCAGTCGCGCGACACCTTACAGTACCTGGATACTTTTCGATGAGGACGTATCGTGCTTGATAAATATAAGTAGCACTCGCGGGACTATTCAAATTCTACCCATTCTTTGTTGGTGTTCAGTGCTGTAGAGAGCACCAAAAAGTGCCAAGGTACCTGCACACGAGAATTCTTGCCAGGGGCTGCCTGGCAGCCCGCAGCCCCTGCTGGCTACGCCCCTGGCAGCGGTTCGGCATTCGTCTCTCCGTATTGCGAGAGCGAAATGGCTGAGCTCTCCAGGGTTCGATCCCCGGTGATGGAGGTCGGTTTGCGAACTATAAGCCCTCGCTGACCTTGCACGCCAGGCCGTGGGTGACTCACCCAATACCCTGGAGGTGCTCCGAGTGGACAGACTGAAGCCAAACGAGGAGACAGTCTTGGCTGTCGAGCACCGACAGGGTTCAAAGGCCACCCGCCATCGTCCAAGGAAGTCGGTGTCGAGTCCAGGATGCCCTCGCGAGGAAGGGCTCCTAGCAAAGACGGGCAGAGGGACGCTGCCGTGAGAGCTGGTCACCTCACGGCCTTGCTTATAATGTCAAGACTGCTGGCCGGCTATAAAACGGGCTGGAAGTTCTTTGGGGAAGCAGGGGCGGCGAGGGGCCCAACTCTCAAAAATGAAAAAAACTTGAGTTCTGCCCATGAGTTTTGTGATATCCATTGCCGATGGCAGGCTGAACATTGGGAGAAGCCAAAACAGCGTTTTGTGCCTTGGTGAGGTGTTCGAGGCGGTGCCTGAAGTCATGAATTTCCTGTGCAGGCAGACCTGCTGTTTGTCCCGAAGACACAATGTTACCTGCTCACAGTAGTTGATATAGTGGCCTGGCTTGTAACATATCCGGCATATGTAGCATATGTAACATACAGATGTTCCCAGCAAAGTGCGTTAAGACAAAGCTGTCCTACGAACATATGATAGGGAAAAAGGCTGGTAAGGCCACCAAGGCAATGCAAGACTATTAGAAGGAAAAGCTGAGAAGTGCGTAAATCGATTTTAGCTCACACTGAGAATTAAATAAAACAAAATACGTGGATCGACTTACACGCAGTATACACTTTTCTATGCTTTACAAAGCACTATGCACCAGAAGCAAGATTTCGTACTTCTCAGAGCAAATTGCAAGTATTGTAGGATATCACTTGGTCTGCTTAAACATGAGGATGTGTACCATGTTTACGTTCAACGTCCACGAGCAGAGCTCTTCTGGGAGCGGGTGCAAGGCCGGTGCTATTGCGCGAGATTGACCCGTCCATAATCTCGTGAAGAAAATATAATTTTTGGCGTAGCTAGTAAAAATTGCGACCATGTCACCTCAATCGCAAACCTGGTTGTGCAGTCAGCACAGAGGTGTAATGGTTTGCCCGAACCGATTACGAGGATAAAGGTGATGTAGTCAATTTATGTAGTCAAAGAAAACAGATAGTGTACAGTATACTGAAACCAAGCATGTTCCAAGCACGTTTTGCAAAGTTGTCATCTCTAAAGTTTTTTGAGTAGTTATTTGGTTTATTTCTCTTTTGAATGTTGGGGCAGGAAAAACAGTGTTTGTGCAATGTGATATATGTTGTGTGGACGAGTTTTTGTACTCACTGATAAAATTAGTGAGTCAGGTGGAGGATTGATGCAGGACTGTCGAATATTGGCTTATGACTTTACCTCTTTCGTTTTTTGTGTTGATGAGGTTTGCAAATATCAATAAAATCTTAGTGAAAAAAATGGAATAGGATGCGGACAGCTCATCGAATTTTATTTGCACGTCTCGAATGTGATCCTATAAGGGGGTCGATCAAGCAATCTCGCAGCGCGGTGTAAAGTTAATCATGTGACAGCATGGTTCAGTCGCATTTTCTAGCCGCGTCTCGTGCGGTTGTGTTTTCTTGTGCTTCGCATCTTTTCTGAACCGTGTGCATCGAAGGAAAATGCCGAACGACTTTTCGAAATCTGAATCGTCTCGGCGCTCGATTTCGAGCAACTGGATGGACATGGTCTCGATGGAACCGTCGGATCGCTTGATGCTGAAGGCCAACGAACGTGCTAAGATTCGCGTCGTGAATCGCAGCGATCGTCGCATATCGTACAAGGTCAAGACGACTCGTTTCTACAGCGTCATGCCCAATCGCACGTACGGAATGGTGGACCCGTACGGCAGCACCTACATCAAAGTCGTCTTCAAGCCCAGGCCCGATGAAAAACCGTTCAGCAAACGAGACCGCGTCACTGTGGTCATGAAAGCAGTGGCCGACGCCAACTCGGTAAGTCAATGACCCCCTCGAGGAGTCCCCAGATACATGCATATTCCCGTATTCCATTCTCACGCAGAAGCCGGAACAAATGTGGCAAGAGAAAGAGAAGAGGCAAAGCCTTCGTTTGTACAACAGCCCCAGCGACTCGTTCCCGTCCAACGTATCTTCTTCGAAAACGTCGAAACAGTCCGCTAGGCGGCGGTCGCGCAGGTCGAGCCGAAAACCGATCAAATGACGAAGGGGCCAGTTGATGTGATCGAGGTTGATCATGCGTGAAATTTCGTCTCCCTCCATTCATTGGCTATCTAGTGCTGGTTGCGATCTTTCGGTGTCTTTGATACTGCCGTGAAATAACGTGGAGCAAATAAATGTGGTCCTTGTGCGCACGCTGGCCGTCAGGATGATGTCGCGCGCGTTTGTCTCCAATTTCGCTGTCAATGCCATTCACACTAGATGGCACCGGCTGTCGTCGAGTTGCTAAGACGTTGTACACCCGGTAAACTATCTCCCATCAGGCCTTTGGACCAAGAGGAATCAGTAAGGTCTATTGAGTGAGCAAACAAACTCTTGCAGGACTATTTGGGTCAGGCGACGAGATGTCAGCAGAAGTGGTCGTACAGTTGAGGAGCCTCTGGCTTCGGAGGCCAGTTTGTAATAAACGTAGCCCCTCTCACTTTTCACATACGGTGAACTTTCTCTCTTTATTGATAACAGGACCAATGCGATTCACTCGTTGTCGCATTTTCAAGCGCAGTTGACCAGAAACGACGTTATGATGGTGTGATGGCAATGTAAAGTTATGACAATGCGAAGTAAGACAAACACAAGAGTCATTCCGTGCGCGTGGTTTTGTCGAGATCGGTCGGTCGGTGAGTTCGTGAGTTGGTCGAGAGTCGAAATGGGAACGAAGAAGGTGCAAGACGAGAAGAAGTTCATCGCCGTGGGCGAGGTGTTGGACGGTCGATGGGAGAACGTGCGCGTGTTGGGCGAAGGCGGGTTTGGCGCAGTCTACGAAGTCAAAGGCATCGTCGAGGGAGAACACCTGAACCAGCACTACGCCTTGAAGGTATGCTCGCTCCCAGGTCTCGCCTCCCCACCCCATCCGAGCTCAACGCTCCTGACTGTGCCGCTTCTGTTCAGGTCGAAGCCAAGGACATCCCCGACTACATGAAGCTGCTGGCCATGGAACGAGACGTGCTGCGCGCCCTGCGAGACATCAACGCCAAACACTTCTGCCGCTACATCACGGTGGGGCAGACGGATCGGTTCCGGTTCCTGATCATGTCGCTGATCGGCAAGTCGTTGGACGACCTGAAGAAAGCCGTCGGCCACGGTCAAGGACGCTCGAAACAATTCAGTCTGTGCACGTCACTCTTCGTCGGCATCGAGACGTTGGAGTCCATTCAAGAGTTGCACAAGATCGGGTAAGTTGATCCCTTTTTCTCAAGTACAGCCTCCGCTAACGGACCTGTGACGCTTCAGGTATCTGCACCGGGACTTGAAGCCGGCCAATTTCGCCGTAGGTCGCGAGCCGGACACGCATCGCATCTACATGCTCGACTTCGGAATGTGCCGCAAGTACACCAGGCCCGACGGTTCGCATCGACGACCGCGTGATCGACTGGGCTTCCGAGGAACAGTGCGCTTCGCATCGCCCGCCTGCCACAAGGAGGAAGAGCTGTCCCGCCGCGACGACCTGTGGTCCTGGCTGTTCATGATCGTCGACGTCTCGGTCGGCAAGCTTCCCTGGGACAGTCTGCAGTTCACCGTAAGTCGTTGCATGTCGGGTTTTGCGTAGAGTCTAATTGTTTGTTGTCATTTTAGCGAGGCACGTCGCAAAAGGAAATGATGGCCAAGATCGGCGAGTCGAAGGAGGCGTCGTTGGCGCAGCGAGGAAAGATCCTGCTGGAAGGCTGCCCGCGCGAGTACCAAGAGGCCTACGACCACACCATAACGCTGCAGTACGCCGACGAGCCCAACTACGATCTGATCAAACGCGCATGGCAGACGTGCCAGCAACGCAAAGGCTACACGTCGGAGAGCCCGCTCGACTGGGAACCGAAGGGCGAGCACTTCCAAGCGACGCAAGCCGTGCCCATGGCCACCATGATGGTCGACGATCGCGAGCGTGAGGCCATGCTGAAAAAGTCCTTCGAAGACAACAAGAAGTGAGCCGACCGTGTGATGCCCGTGACAACTCGTGATGCGATGGATGCGTTTGAATGTAATCGTAGCGGGTTTCTGTGGAGGAGTGAAGTTCGGACTGAAATGCAGGGTTTCTAGTTTCGCTGCAATGTAATTGCCGCTACTAGCCAGCACAGCCAGTCGATCGAATTGACGACGTTGTACAGTGAATGCACTGTCTCATGTGCCCCTGTCCCATCAAGCCACTGACCAATGTGAGTCAGTGAGTCTATGCATCCAGTGTGTCGGCAGAAAACTCTTACAAATGTAATTTGGTCACGGTGACGGGATGGCAGCGGAAGTGGTCGTACAGAAGCCTCTGGCGACGGAGGTCATTAATGTGCTCTGAGGGACGGATTCCCAAGGATCGCAGCTGGCAGGGTGCAGACCTATTGCCATGATTCAAATAAAGCTGGTGGCCAGTCCGAGCCCTTGCGTGGAGCCGCGGCGGGTAGAGGCGCAAGCAGGAGAACCGCATCACTGTGTTCATGAAAGCGGTGGCCGACGCCAGCCAGATATCGGTTCAAGCCGCTCTCCATGCCCTCGTTACCAGATTCGGTTCCGGCCTCGCTTCCCTCGCTCTTCGCCTTGGACTTTTCTTTCTTTTTCTTTGGCTCCTTCTTGCCACCTTCGGCCGTTTTCTCCGACTTGAGCACTTGACGAACCACGTCCGACGCCCCTGGCGACTTCCAGAAATGCTCTGGTTTCTGAAAAGAAGACGTTGCATGGAAAGGATTGCCCGTGGTGTGGAAAATGGCGGCCCAATCGAAGCTCCCGCTTCGCAAACCTAAGAACCTAAGCATAAAGCAATGTGACTTACTATGTCCATGTATGTACCCGCGCTAATCGATGTCAAAGTAGGTATTTTGTTTATGAAACACCCGGTATATTCCATATGTCATGTTCTCCAAGGTATAGAGAGGTCTTGTTTTTTGCCTTAGGACAGGTGTATGTGCAACAATACCTCACTAATGCTAAAATAGGACGAAAAATTTGGTCAGTCTGTCCTACAATGCACGCCCTCTCCGATGCACAACCCACCAGCTCTGGTGATATCTTAAAAATCTGTTGGGCTCTTTTGAGCAAGCTGCCGCTGATCCTTAACAGAGTCAGCGGCATGAGATCACGGACATTCAGTGAAGTCGGCTCGGTC
The DNA here is from genome assembly GCA_030248295.1 of Mesodorylaimus sp. YZB2_4. Lineage (NCBI taxonomy): Eukaryota > Metazoa > Nematoda > Enoplea > Dorylaimida > Dorylaimidae > Mesodorylaimus > Mesodorylaimus sp. YZB2_4. The sequence goes on from JASANH010001263.1 coordinate 230,000, forward strand.
ACGTTGTCAGCGATGGTCGAATGAGAGATTTCATGAGGAGTCCCCTCCCAGGGTCATCCCATCTTGAACAGTGGGCGTTGAAACAACTAACAACTTGATCGCGCAGGTAGCCTTCATTGTAAAGAATGGCAGATTACACCTCTCGCTCCCGTGCTTGGCAATGCATTCGCGGTGTCATTCATAACACGGTGCAGCCCGACCACACGGTGATCTGTCAGTGTCGTTGTGTCGTTTGTTTCTAAAATCAAGTCTGGTGGTGATTTCCGATCCTTCCTTCATTCACCAAGGTACCAATCATTCACGAGTGTCACAAACTGAGGTAGTGCAGTGCCGCGCTGTCAAAGTGTTGCCATTTAGTTATTGGCTTATAATGTATGAACCATGTAAGACCCTCCCTTTGAGGCTTTGAAAAAAGCAGGTTGCTCTGGCAGATGGTGCGCGGGGTTTAGTGACACCTGCGATAGGCCATTGCTCAGAGGTCATTAGATCAGCCCATCTTCGCTGATTCGTAGTTGCGTAGAATACTGACGGCGAGAAGTAGAACCATGCAAGATTTGAGCACTCGCTTAAAAAAGCTTTTTCTAGGATTATGACCGCTCGGTCAAATTGTTGTTCAGGCAAGCAGGAGCTTCGGTTTTAAAATTGTGGAGGGTTTTATCTCCTGCAACGGAGGTCGGTAAAATCCATGAATCCCGTTCTGCACGCGCGCCAGGCGGTGTGTGCTCTACTTGTTGACTTACAAGTGCTCCTAGACAAGGGACAGAAGCCAGTAGACAGTCCAAAGAAACTAATCTCCAAGTCCAGTGTAATGTCCCATGGGCCGTACTTTCTTGATCATCGACCGACTGTTTTTGGTCGCTTGTGCCTTCTTTGCTTTTCCTATCCCTCGAGTCCCAGCCCATTGTCAGTTGAAACTGAATCTAACTCCGTTGAGCTAAAGATGCATGCTTCCGGCCTGCTTTTCTTTACACTTCCAATCTCTGTCGCCTGTGCCAAAATTCCTTGTGTACATTCTCTTTCAGTTCTTGCTTTCTGCGGTTGTCGTAACACGAAAGATCGAATTCAAAGTGTGTTCTAAAAGAATGGCCGAAGCCAAGGAGTCTCCCCAAGTGGCCCCTGATGCTCCGCCTCCTGAACGTCAGAAATGGGGCAACAAAGTGCAATTCATTCTGTCGTGCGTCGGCTACTCGGTGGGCTTGGGCAACGTCTGGCGTTTTTCCTACTTGGCCTTCCAAAACGGAGGAGGTAAGAGTAATTGGACGTCGTTTTAGTTCTAAGTGTGGCTGGATGAGATTTAGGTGCCTTCCTGATCCCCTACTGGATCGCCGTCGTTCTGTCTGGGTTACCGCTGTACACTCTTGAACTGGCGCTGGGTCAATACTCGAGTTTGGGTCCGACGAGTGTCTACCGCCGATTGTCCCCCGTGTTCCAAGGTAAATTCTTTGAGTATGGCTGTGGTCGAGGAATTAGGACGTAAGATTTTAAAAACCTGAGCACAGATATCGAATAGATTAGTTTCTAGGGTTGGGCTGGGGCGTGGTGATCGTCTCGTTCAACGTGTCCCTCTACTACAATGTCATCATCGCCTGGATCCTCTACTACTTCTTCTGTTCGTTCATGCACCCTCTGCCCTGGAAAAGGTGCAACAACAAGTGGAACACTTGGAGTAAGTATCAGTGCTCCTTTATTCTAATCGCTGCCATTGCATCACTCATTTTAGAGTGCACGTCCAGCGATGACATTGCAGACTGCGTGGCCGAGAACATGCTGGCCCTGAACATGACCGTGCCTGCGAATGAATCAAAGAACTTGTTCTTCAACCATTCTTGCCACTTAATCAACGAGACGTACAGTACGTCGTTCCACGGGGCAGTCCTTCAGCTAACTGAGGGCACCAATCTGACGATCGACGGTACGATCCATGACACTCTGATGGGGAAGCTGAGGTCTTCGGCTGACGAGTTCTTCCAGTAAGTTGTAATGTCTTCAATCCTTTTTCTACAATTATCGAGGCCTTTAGGTTGTACATTCTGGACATGCCCGACGACATTGAACCGTTCCTCGAAATGCGCGGTATGAACTGGCCATTGCTGGGTTGCTTCGCATTGGCCTGGGCGCTGGTGTTTGTGTGTTTGTGGGGCGGAGTTTCAACCAGCGGCAAGGTGGTCTACTTCACGGCTCTCTTCCCCTACCTCGTCCTCTTCATCATGTTCTGCTACGGCGTGTCGTTGCCCGGGGCACCGGACGGTATGAGCTACTACATCACGCCTGACATGGCTTTCCTGATAAAGCCAGACGTAAGTGAATAACTACGTACAATAGGAGAGAGAAGTCATTTGATCCTTTTAGACGTGGCGCAAAGCGGCCGTTCAAGTGTTCTACTCACTCGGACCTGCACAAGGCGGCCTGATCACATTGGCCAGCTACAACGAATTCGACAACAATTTCATACGGTAAGCAGTGCTGCTGGTTGAAAATCAGCGTCCGCTCCACTGCATCTGGGCGATCTTTCAGCGATGCCCTGATCGTGACGATCATCGACTCTTTGACCAGCATGTTCGCTGGTTTCACCACTTTTTCGATCATCGGCTACGTAGCGAACGTGTTGGGTGTGAGGGTATGTAAAAGGTGGGCTAAGTCGTGGCTTGGTGGGTTAGGCGTGCGCAGATACGGGCAAGTGTTCGACTTGCGGTCCGATAAATCGTTTCATGCGTAATTTGTCCCTTCACCCAGGAGGGCGCATAAGCGTTCGGTGATGGTTAAAACATAAACACGAGGACATCCATTCACCCTGGGACGAGCTCAGCATTTCAGGTACCTGATGCGACGGCATCGGGGCCCGGACTGGCCTTCGTCGTCTTCCCACAAGCCGCAGTTCGAATGCATGGAAGCAACTTCTGGGCCATCCTCTTCTTCGCCATGTTGCTGACGCTTGGCCTGGACAGCGAGGCAAGCTTGATACCCTCCGAGGTGGCAGCACCCTTTATCATCTCTTGCTTTTACTTTTTAGTTTGTCCTGTACGAGACGGTGACTACTGCTCTGCTCGACCAGTTCCCTAAGTTGCACAAGCGCAAGGCCTTGGTCACTGGAGTCGGATGCCTGGTGTGCTTTGCGCTCGGCGTGCCGTTTTGTCTGAGGGTCTGCATGAGCTCTGCCAATCGCCGCATCTCTTCTCGGCACGCTTCTTGCTTTTCAGGGCGGATCTGCTTTGCTGCAAATCTGGGACGACTATGCCAGCGGCTACGTCGTCATGATGCTGGCACTGTACCAGTCCGTAATCGTGTGCTGGGTGTATGGTAAGCCTGATTTACGCATGCGGTCCTGATGGTCACTATTAGGTTTCAGGTCTGAGTCGTTTCCTGAGTGACATCGAACGCATGCGGGGATCGATGCTCAACTATTATTGGCGCATCACTTGGACTGCTGTGACCCCGTTCTACATGGTGGTAAGCACGTTTTCCGTTCTTGCTGCAATTATGCTGACAACTACTCGAGTTCACATTTCAGCTAGTCTTCGTTGTCACGCTGATCTACTACGAGCCCTCTAAGGCCCGTGGAAAGCCACTGCCTGAAGGAGCCCAGCAATTGGGCTGGTTCTTGTCCTCGATGCCAATGATGTCCATGGTTGGCTTCGCCACCTACCGCATCATCGATGTGTACCGCAAGAAATTGGTGAGTGCCTTTAAACATTGGCGGTGTGTTTGATTGTTCAATTTAGCTTCTGTTTTTCAGCCGTGGGACACTCTGGTCAAGGCCACTCCGCACTGGTGTCCGGCCATCGATTTGCTGAAGAAGAGTAAGGCTCGCCACGAAGGCTCATCCCGGACTCATTTGCTCGACCAGTCTAAGACTGGGGATGCGGACGAATCCGAATCCGTGTTGAAGAGTGGCGCTGCCTCCTCGGCTTTGTAGGAATCAAGACGATACCTGCTTCGCTGTGCTCATTTTCTGTCTCGGTTTGAGTGTCTCGGCCAATTGTGTGTTGGTTTCTACTAGTCGGCCAGGGTGGCGCATGTGCCAAATAGCAGCGGTCTACTGACGACTTTTGTGATGGACGTCCTGCTTTAAAAAATGGTTTCTCTGCGTCTGTGTGCGGGGGGGGGGGGGGGGGGAAGGGCAGAAACGTAGAGTACATAGGTATGGAATGCGAGTAAGTTGTCCACCAATTAAACAAAATTCCGTTTTCGGTGGAGTTGTCATCGCTTGACTTCGAATAAGACTTTTTAAAACTGTTCGAAAGCCAAGTGTTCAAGCACGCGACGACTCCTACTGCCAACGTCCCAACCCACTGTGGCATCCTCTTTCTTCTTTTCACATGGCACGCAAAAACCAAGTTCTCGTCGAACGTCGCACACAGGAAAACGTCAATCACAACCATCACTTCTTCAACGTCGCCTTGCTCCTCTCGATCCTCTCGTTGAAGTGAAAGTCGCGACCGACCGGCGCCTTTGCAACGTCCACCTCGGTGTCGAACGTGATCTGGGGCTTCCTTTCCGCCTTCTTCGCCTTTTTTCCCTTCTCGACGTCCTCGTCCGTCGGCGTGACCAGAACAAACGATATGACTGTGTTCTGCTGCGTGTGCGGGTCCCAGGCCTTCGGGTTCGTGTTTGAGCAGTTGGACCAGTTCATCGGGGGTCATGTTTTGCGGGTTTTGCTGCAGAGCCGCAGGAGTTGTCTTCGCTTGCTTTGCTTTTCCTAGCGATGACTGCGACGCTTGCACCTGAAATAGCGACTACTTGAAATCGAAAAAAATATGGTCCAAAAGACCAGGAATTACCAGAATGTTTTGGAGCATCTTGCCCAACGTGTGCGCATGAATCTCTCGGACTGCTTCTTCGTCCATCTGGATCGTTGTCGGCTGCACTCCATAGCCTGGCGGCGAATTAGCGACAGGACTTGCAGAAGATGAGCTCGACGAGGCGGGGCTGGCGACCAGGCTTCGCTTCCCTTTCACGCTCGATTTCTTCGATCCGATCCTCGACTTGGGTGCTTCTCTGGCTGTGTTCTTCTCGAGCCAGGCCTTGCGTTTCTCTTCGAGCGTTGGCCCTGTTGGTCCGACAGCCACGGGCTTCCAAGCCGAGTCGTCCCACGTGTCTTCCTCGATCGCGGCCTTGCCTTTCATTTGCTTTCCCTTGGCCTCGGGTCGCAAATCCATTTTGATTAGGTAGACGGAAGCGCCCACTGACATCTTTGGAGCCTGCTTCGGTGGAGGTTTCTGAAAAAGGAATTTCCCTTACTGAGATCGAGGCAATACTGTTTTATTGGGCACCAACGTAAAATCAAATCGCTTACTGGTCCCCAGGGTAGAGACACCTGCGTCGACTCCATCAACTCTTTGCGCCTTCGTTCGCGTTCTTCGTGTCGCCGCTTCATTTCCGCGGCGATGGCCTTGGCCACTTGCTCCCTAGCCTGCTTGCTGTCCAAACCCAGAGCGTTCGACGCCACTTCAGCCGCCAGTTGATTCTTCTCCCCCTCGGTAGTTTTCGACCGGGGCTCCGACCCCGATCCCCGTCCCCAAAAAAGTGTGGCACATAAATGGCCGAGAGAGACGACAAGCCAGACGAGTGTTCGTTTCTTCTGTTTTTGCTCTGTTCTGTTACTTTCGTTAAATTTTCTACTTTGGTGGCTAAATCGGCTTATTTTTTTATTGTTTTGATTTCCAAGTTTGAAATAGTTTGAAAATCTATGAAGGGCGAGTAGGTATGAGCGAGTAGCGACAATCTGTATTTTTACATTCTTCGAGGTATAGTAATTATTTCCGGGTTGTATACTTGACTTGCTGCAAAAGCTCGAATGTTTTGATCGCGAAAGAAAGGCCTTCCGAAACATTTTATCGTCAGTCGATTTTCAAGAAAAATTGCAAAGGTTTTTTAGCGAGAAGTGCTCCGTCAGTGTCATTTTCGATAATGACACTGACGGAGCGTTTTCTCTTCACGCGTATTTTTTCTTGTTCCTTGAGTCAAGAAATTTTGGAGGCCATGTCTTGTTCTCTTTTCGAATCTTTTTTATTTATTTTGATCTCTTCCCTTTTCCTGCCAAACAGCCTCAAAATTCCGCATCGACTTGGCTGACTTGATCTCTGGTGCTTGACGCACTTGTATCTGAACGGGAGGAACGTGCAAGAGAACAGCGAGAGTCCAAGTTGCTAGTCGTCCAATGCTATCTAACTTCGTGACTACTCGCATACTTCGAGAATTCAAAGTTCAGGCACAATCATCAGTACTTGTTCTGAAGTGCCCAGAGAGAATGATATATTGTATGCATGGATTACAGCATACGGGTATCATACTGACGTTTCTAATGACGATTAGAGACGAAAAAGTTATGGTCTTTCCAAAATACTCTGTTATCAGACAACAAATGGTTAGCCCAGCCGCCGTACTCTGACCAAATGGAAGGCGACACTACTGTAGGTTGGCTGGGCTCCTCGACGACATTTGTAGGTTGTGGGGATCAAGTACTCCAATGTGTCCACGTACTGTATGTAAAAGTTCTTGCCTATTCGTACATTGAAGCAACATGCCACAAGCACTGGAAGCGGCCGCGGTGGTGCAGCGATTCGGCATTCGTCTCTACGTATTGCTTGGGAGCGAGTGGCTGGGCTCGTCCCGGGTTCGATCCCCGGTGATAGAGGTCGGTTTGCGAACCATAAACCCTCGCTGACCTTGCACGACAGGCCGTGGGTGACTCACCCGGTACCGCCGAGGTGCTCCGAGTGGAGAGACGGAAGCCAAACGAGCAGACAGCCTCGGCTATTTAGACACCGACAGGGTTCACAACCAACCCGCCATCGTCCAAAGAAGTCGGTGTCCAGTCCAGGATGCCCTCGTGGGGAGGTACTTCTCGTGGAGACGCGCAGAGGGACGCTGCCTTGAGAGCTGGTCACCTCACGGCCTTGCTTATAAGGTCTGATTGCTGGCTGGCTATGGGAAAAACGGGCTGGAAGTCCCGTGGGGGAAACTGGGGCGGCACGGGGCCCACCCCCAAAAATTTGAAAAACTGGGCGAAGTGTGCATACAAGCGGAAAAGGACGCTCCCGCAAGAGAAATATAATTTCCAGTGCAACATCGACGATCGACACTAAATTGTTCAACAGCGAGTTATCTAATCGTAAGCCCGCGCACACGATGTCTCATCGATACGCGGCTACTTGACCTCTCCAGCTCATATAAGTATCACCTGCATGCTCACGCATAAAAGCTGGGCCCTACTATAAAATGCCTCTTTACAACGACAATGACCGCTGGCTCTACAAGAAGTGACCGCCGCTGTGATGAGCGAATTATGGATCCTGGGCCCTGACTACCAGACATACTGTACTTTACTCGGTGTATACGCGCCACACATCATCAAAAGTTCAGTGAGCCGTAGAGCTTGGGTGGGTTCCTACAAAGAGGACTCTATTCGATTGAAAGCAACTCTTGATTGGCTTACCGAATTCACGAACAGACTGAAGCACCTTTAAGACACGAAAAGACGGGCTTATATAGGTTTCCTAGAACACGCAAAGATAGCACGCAAAGATTCATGATTAGACACAACAAATGTGCTAGTTCCAAATAAAAATGAAGGCAATTATATTCAAATAGCAATGCGCGGCAAATGTGAGAAGTAGCATACTCGCATACTCCTGATCCAAGGAGTTGGACCTATAAATCAGAAGGAGACTGCATTTCCTATAAAGCAATGTTATAAATTTCCAGCGGGCTTATTTACACCTTGTCATAAGCAGTTTGTGTCTGCGCAGAGTGTGCGCGGCCTCCCCTTTGGGTCTTCCCTTCGCTGGTGTGGGGGAAAACAAATATACGCAAAGAAAACAAGAAGAAAAATAGAATATAATGCCAGCCATGATGAAGGAAAAAGAAGTTTTACTGGTTCGATCGCACTTTTTGACAGAACATAAATTTTAGCGTTCGAAAAACATTTCTAATAACACAGTACAGTACCTAATCCATTGCCGAAATTGATATGAATCAGAATAGCCGTCCATAAAACGGTTCAAAATTAAGCAATAATGGTAAGTGTCGTCGAAACGTCTTCTGTTTCTTTTTACACCTTTTTATTCGTCAAAAATGCAATATAAAATTAAATTTGATCACCAAGAACTATGAGGCCGACTGCGCACACTTGGCACAGACACTTGAAACTGCTTATGACAAGGTGTAAATAAGCCCGCTGGAAATTTATAACATTGCGGTATAGAAGATGCAGTCTCCTTCTGATTTATAGGTCCAACTCCTTGCCTGATCACTACAGAGCATCGTCGAAACGAGTAAGTACAGAAGTAGTCATTTCGTCAAAGCATTAGATACTTTACATCAGCTACAGAAACGTACTCGCAAGCATGCGTCGCCGAGGGATCCCAGCCAACGTTGTCTCGCCTTGAATTTGGTCAGAGTAAGGTAGCTGGGCTAACCATTTGTTGTCTGATAACAGACTTTTATTGGAACACTGTGCTGTCCGCGTGGTGTGACGAGACATTTTATAATGCGCACATATTGGCCAGTGAGATCAGGTCAGTATCGGTAGTTAGGGCTCGCTAGCTAGGTCTGTCGATGCTGTACTTTTATCTGAAATAGAGACGATGTCCGAAGTGGTCCTATTTTGACAGTTGACAAGAAATTTTCAGGGTGCAAAAATCACAATAAAAACTTCGAGGTCATTGATAAGTCTAAGGCACAAGAAGAGATTGACATGCAATAGCTTCGCCAGGTCCCGTATTGATAGTGTTTTTGTCTCTGCTAATCCGCAATAGATTAATGGTAAATGTGATGGCTTCCAGTAAAAAAATGCAGTTTTGAGAACTTGTCAAGAAATGAACACAAGCTTCTGTTCTGCTTTCTTCGATCAACAGACTGTATCTCTGTTGATCGAAGGAAGTATGGAACCTGAGAACCAGATCCCAAGCTGACGGCGCACACTCACAGGTTCCTCATTCAGTATGCATATCCCACACCTACTCTCAGCAGGACTGACGATCCTGAGATCCTTGGGTGAAGCACAACGGTGGTTCGAGAGGCATGACGTGCACAGTCGAGGGCGGTTGAAATATGAATGCTCGAACCAAGATTATAGCTGAATGAAGGGAGAGGAGGTGGTGGCGAGAATTTCAGCGAGAAGGAAACAGTCTACATGCTCAGAAACCAATAGAGCTTGACACCGACTGGCTACTATTTAGCCGTAACGTCTATCTGACAAAGGAAGATATTTCAATGATGTTATAGTACGTCATTACAAGATGCGATACGAGACACCGAAAGACATGAAAAGCCTTATGAACCAAATAAAGTCTGAATTTACCGCTTTTTACATGCGCAAGTACACAACGGACTTGAAATAGCACGTTTTGAGTACGTGAGTGACTTTACTGGATGCTGTTAATTTTCCTTATCATTTGCATTTCTCTCTTACTTTATTGGACATGGTATCTGCGCAGCTTTAAAAAACTTTTCGCACTCCATGAACTCGAGTAGAACCCATTTACTGCGTCTTACAAGCAAAGCCACATTGGGCTACATGACAGCCTTCCTGTTTGTGTTTCTACCCGCGGCAGCTCCGCGCAGAGGACTGGCTACCAGCTTTCTTTCAATCAAGGCAATGGGTCTGCACCCTGCCAGCTGCGATCCTTGGGAATCCGTCCCTCAGAGCACCTCAATGGCACCAGATCACATATGGCCTGGCGTGCATGGCTAGAAAGGGTTTTCGCTTACTAAAAACTGACCTCCGTCGCCAAAGGCTTCTGTACGACCACTTCCGCAGCCATCCCGACGTCGTGACCAAATTACATTTGTAAGAGTTTTCTGCCGACACACTGTATGCATTGCACAGCGGCATTGGCATTGCAGCGAAACTAGAAGCCCCTTAGGCTCCCTGCATTTCAGTCCGAACTTTACTCCTCCACAGAAACGCGCTACGGTTCAAACGCATCCATCGTATCACGAGTTGTCACGGGCATCACACGGTCGGCTCACTTCTTGTTGTCTTCGAAGGACTTTTTCAGCATGGCCTCACGCTCGCGATCGTCGACCATCATGGTGGCCATGGGCACGGCTTGCGTCGCTTGGAAGTGCTCGCCCTTCGGTTCCCAGTCGAGCGGGCTCTCCGACGTGTAGCCTTTGCGTTGCTGGCACGTCTGCCATGCGCGTTTGATCAGATCGTAGTTGGGCTCGTCGGCGTACTGCAGCGTTATGGTGTGGTCGTAGGCCTCTTGGTACTCGCGCGGGCAGCCTTCCAGCAGGATCTTTCCTCGCTGCGCCAACGACGCCTCCTTCGACTCGCCGATCTTGGCCATCATTTCCTTTTGCGACGTGCCTCGCTAAAATGACAACAAACAATTAGACTCTACGCAAAACCCGACATGCAACGACTTACGGTGAACTGCAGACTGTCCCAGGGAAGCTTGCCGACCGAGACGTCGACGATCATGAACAGCCAGGACCACAGGTCGTCGCGGCGGGACAGCTCTTCCTCCTTGTGGCAGGCGGGCGATGCGAAGCGCACTGTTCCTCGGAAGCCCAGTCGATCACGCGGTCGTCGATGCGAACCGTCGGGCCTGGTGTACTTGCGGCACATTCCGAAGTCGAGCATGTAGATGCGATGCGTGTCCGGCTCGCGACCTACGGCGAAATTGGCCGGCTTCAAGTCCCGGTGCAGATACCTGAAGCGTCACAGGTCCGTTAGCGGAGGCTGTACTTGAGAAAAAGGGATCAACTTACCCGATCTTGTGCAACTCTTGAATGGACTCCAACGTCTCGATGCCGACGAAGAGTGACGTGCACAGACTGAATTGTTTCGAGCGTCCTTGACCGTGGCCGACGGCTTTCTTCAGGTCGTCCAACGACTTGCCGATCAGCGACATGATCAGGAACCGGAACCGATCCGTCTGCCCCACCGTGATGTAGCGGCAGAAGTGTTTGGCGTTGATGTCTCGCAGGGCGCGCAGCACGTCTCGTTCCATGGCCAGCAGCTTCATGTAGTCGGGGATGTCCTTGGCTTCGACCTGAACAGAAGCGGCACAGTCAGGAGCGTTGAGCTCGGATGGGGTGGGGAGGCGAGACCTGGGAGCGAGCATACCTTCAAGGCGTAGTGCTGGTTCAGGTGTTCTCCCTCGACGATGCCTTTGACTTCGTAGACTGCGCCAAACCCGCCTTCGCCCAACACGCGCACGTTCTCCCATCGACCGTCCAACACCTCGCCCACGGCGATGAACTTCTTCTCGTCTTGCACCTTCTTCGTTCCCATTTCGACTCTCGACCAACTCACGAACTCACCGACCGACCGATCTCGACAAAACCACGCGCACGGAATGACTCTTGTGTTTGTCTTACTTCGCATTGTCATAACTTTACATTGCCATCACACTATCATAACGTCTCCTCTGGTCAATACAACAGTTTACTAGCGTGCGAGGTCTTCCTTTTTTTTCGGCGAAACCAAGTTACTACAGTAGAAGTATCAAGTCGCTACATCTGATCGCGACCACTGCTTCTGTGGAAAGCTGTAATAAGGGTAGTTTTAGAAAGCTTCTGTTTGCTTCAGCTTTCTAGCCGAGTCGATTTATTCATTCATTGCATTCATTCATTGAACATTCATTCATTGCATTGCAGCAATGAACGAAATGAGCAGTACGACAGAGAAAGAATTGGTCAACTCACCAACCAAATATTTCTTGTTCTGATGACAAGCATGTTCCAGACATAAGCACACTTCACATTCCGAAAGCTTTTTCTCGTCCCGGTCCCCGCCGACGTTGCCTCCAGCCCCGAAAAACCCCGAAGGCCATCCCCGACCCCGAAAAAATCACCCCTGGTCGAACGCTGCTCCACGGTCACCGTCAATGTTTTGTCCAAACTCGAAACCGCGTCGCCGCTCTTTTTCTCTCCTAAATGAGATCTGTAGACAAGACGAGTTGCCAAAGGAATCAGGCAATCTGTTGCATGCAGAATGATGCAAGGCCACCGCCGAATTCGCCTTTGCCGTCGTCTTAGCCCGATTTCTTGCCGATGCCACTTCCGCCGCCGAGCTTGCTGAACATCTTTCGCACGACCGACCGACACGCCCAACCGACCGCACCGAACGCTCTCTGGGCACCGAATGACTGTGGAAACGATAAGATGTTATGAAAGAGTGAAAAATGGCATAGTACAGGTCACTGCCGCGGGGATGGCTTGCATTGTTTCTACAGTGTACTGCAGTCGCAAAATGGACATTGTCGATCTCTCCCAATGAAAAAATACCTGTTATGCTGCTTTGTACATAAGAGGTATGTAATGAGTTATGCCAGAGACCAATCTTATACGCGCATCGGAGGAGGGGGCTCAATAGCAAGAGTTGCATTATAAAGATGCCAGCCATTTAAAACTGGTGTGAGAGAGTTCGACATTGCACCTTGCCGTCAGCTATGACGCAGTTTGTCTGCTGCGGGCACATGGGCATGCTCAAATAAGTAAATGGACTGGTGTCCGGTCAATTGTTCGCCAACAGTTGTTCGCCAGCAATTATTCGCTAGTTCATTTCTTCGTGAGCAATTGTTAGCTTAGGGCAATTGTAGGTAATGAAGACTATTGTTCGCGGAGACTATTGTTCGTTCGCCAATTGGTCATCATCACTTGTGTAGTTAGCTGCCAGGGTCAGCAGGGTCGCTTCTACAACATGCTTCAGGCAGCTTTGGCTGGGCAACAATCGCTCGGTACCCGCCACGCTGTTATACTGTTCATACCGTACTCGTACCTGCCGCAATTAAAACGTTGCTAAAAAAGAGCGTTTTTTAGTGGTTGGTCAAGCTCTCGCATTATCATATAACTGAAATTGGAAAATGAGATCATGATAGAGGGGAATGAGCACCTCATGGGAAGAATTTGTATTTAAAATTCTTGTCTCTTCTTGCCTACTGTATTCGGGAGTTGTTAGAAATCTGTTACTAAGCTCCTCTCACTTATATCTACCAGGTCGGACCCCTGTGAAACCCTATTGCCCTGTAGCAAGTGAGGAGTTACAATATTCATTCAATTTTTTAAGAAGAAGTAATAATATCGCCTACTGTATGTACATACCCCTACCTCAGATTGTTTAGTTGAATGTGTGCGCTGAGAAAAAACTTTGTTTGTAAAGTCATATTATCTATCGTACATGGCGAATATTTGCATGTCGAACATTTGCTATGGCGAAGAATTTGCAGGCGAATAACTGCTGGCGAACCATTGCGTGAGCGAACAACTGTTTAGGGAATAATTGCAGGCGAACCTGCTCGCGAACAATTGACCTAGACTCCAAGTAGACTACTCTGCTTGCAAGAACTTGAAAACTGGATGAAAGTCAAAAGAAACTGGCAATATCACACCGGAGAGGGCCGACGCGAGGAAAATAATCGGAAGAGAAGACGTGCAAGCAACAAGGCTGTTTTTCATCCTTGCGCATATTTCACCAAAGCGTTTACGCTAGTTCAAGAATACAGCAACCGCCATCTATTTTGCCGACCACCTTCAATCGTAACTGGACCTAATCAACTTCTTCAATAAAGTTCACCTTTCCGATGAAGAGGGGAGCCCGGGTGGACTGATGCAAAAGGGCAAAGATAAATGGATGATCAGCAATGACTGGGATCGGCTGCGGGAGCGGCAGCGGCAGGCATACCGGAATTGTTACTATCGCGGTGGCAGCAGCTGCTTCGGTGCCGTTCTCGTTTACCTAAAAAGCTTGCGATAGTCGAATCTTATCGTTGAGCAAGAGAGAATGAGAAAAGGGTCTACTTTTATGAATGCTTCGTGCATGACCTGGGACACTTTTAACCGCTGGTCGCTCAGCCGGCTCAAGTCAGCGTCATCTGTGAAAACGTGCTTTACGCCCAAGTCTTCCAAATATTCCTTCATGGAACTCCTGATCCGAATTGAAAATCGAGGAAGCTGTAAGGCAACCCTGCGAGGCTCGAGTTTCAGAGCTCGCAATCCACTGATTTCTCTTTCCAGCTCCTCAATTCCCTCGCGAGCTTCTGGTAAGATGATCAAGAAGGACAGGTGGTTTTCATGGTACGGTATTTGGACAACGTGTGCCCGAGGGAGCTTGAAGTAGGGGTAATATCCAGTTGAACCGAAGAAGAGTACCTGCAGTAATGCGCAGTCATGCTAGGAGGAAGCTTCGGCGTCTGACATCAGGTCTTACTTGCTGTACTCTATTGTTCTTTCCAAAACTGTAGAATTCCTTTTTGTCCTTTAGAAGAAGCATTTCGTAATGCCAGGACGCCTTGAAATAAATGGCATTGACTAATACGGCTTGGCCATTTTTCAAGATCAATGGGCTTATCAAGTCGCGAATTCTATTCTCAGTGGCATTGGCAATCCAAGAATTGATATTTTTGGCCGCTGCTTCGGCGTTATTGAAATCCACTCTGTCTACCTCAGCTTTTCGACAGGACTTGGCATACGAGGAAAAGGCTCTTTTCAATTTAAAATTCTGATTCAGAAACAGACCATTCGCCAACTTCAGGGTGATGTTTCCGAGCGGCTTTTCCAACTGCTGTTGCAAAGATTCGTAAAAAGAGCGCTGGGTCGTCGCATCAAACAGAAGCTTGCTTAATTCTGCTTGACTCTGTCCCGAACTACCATATTCGAGCAGAGACAGAGCGAGAGCAACAGAAACTGGGGAGAACACGATGTTCTTGTCTGCATTGGACGACACGAGTTTCTCGTACAGGGCGGCTGAAAGCTGTAGCAATGGACTTTTTGCATTGTTATCGAACTCCAAATGACCGCCGCATTTTGCGCGTCGGCCATTAGTTGACGGAAAGAGATGAAGGACGCCTGAAACAAACATCTTCTTGCGGATCCACATCAGCTCTCACAAGCTTTTATGCCACCACTGTGAAGTCTTACCAAGAAATATAATCAAGGCATGCATTTTGATCGAGCACGCTAAAAAAAGACTTGTCAACTACGTCAGCTTGGAAACCCCCTGGCCCGACTTACTTTTGCAATAAGCAGGCGCTAGACTGTGGTCTTATCAACATAGTCTTCTATTTTTTGGTGCTTTTAAACAAGCGGCAAATTTACATGCCATCAGTCCCCAGCATCCCAGGTCATTTAGGCTCTTTGTGGCAGAGGTGATAAATTTATTCGAACCTGCTCCTTGTCTGATGCAATGCCATTAGGGATTTAAAAATCTTTGTCACAAAAGCGTATTTGAAAGACTTTTATTTTGGGTTGGAAAGAAAACCAAATGTTAATTTTCGGTACAAAAAGGAGAGTTGGAAATTACACGAGTGCCATCCCTTGACTTTCAAAGCACTGCAAGCAGTCGGATGCAGCTTGGTTGGATACATTTGTAAGCAGCAACTGTACAGTACGGGTAAGTATTTATTCCACTCACTTCCAGCAAAGCAGGGAGCAACCTGGTTATTCTCTTTTTGCGTCGTGCCCCCGGCGGTCACACAGCTGACACTTGGTCTGGAATCGGCATGCCTGACTGGTATGAGACTTTCACGCCCGTCCATGCTTCTTGCATTCTTCGCATCAATGCGTCGATTACCTGTTCCACTAATTTCAGTCTTTTTACCTAAAACGTGGGCCATTAAGCCGAATGCTTTTCATAGTGCTGCTGATTCATCCGTGGACGCGTTTGCCGATCCTAACTTTTGCCCTGGTTCCTACATTTGCATAGCGCATGCTTTGCGGATGCAATCATCTAGCGTAGGATTGGCTATGTCCATACTGCCCATCATTTGTCTCATTTGTGCGGATTTTGTAACCTCTCAGAAATTTTGATTTTACTCTGCTTTCTTGTTCTGCGTTCGTGGAATTACGAAATGCTTCCCTTGCTAATTGCTTTAGCTTGTTTGCAAACGCTCTCTGCAAACGCTCTCTACTGTTTCTCCTTCTCTGCGTATTCTTTGCTGAAAGTCCAAATCTCTTAGAGCAGCTGCACGATTCTCTGGGAATCTTTCGATAAACTGCTGACGATAATAGGCCAAAGTGGGTGGATTGGGAGCTCCACTCATGATGTTCCAGTATGCTTTTTTTCTGACCCCATGACGGCAATATCTAGGAAATCGATTTTTGCTCGCTTGTCTGATTGTAAGCGGCAGGCAAACCTTTCAAAATCATCCAACCAGTCTGTTACGCTTTCATCGATGCTACCTCCAAATATGGGTGGTGTGCCTCCTAGATTGATTCTTCCTTAGAGACCCATCAAATTTCCTGGTTTGTTAGCCTGTGCGATACCATCCTGTACCTGCCTTACGGTGGCTTCTTCTACTCGGCTCTCAACTGCATGGCACTGCTCCATTCTGATGCCAGCTACTATCTCTGTATGTACGTCTTGTCTTATGTGCCTGCGTTGCTGCGTTATGTTAGCTTGTCCTTCCTGGGCTATCTGTGCTATTTCGTTTAACTCTTGGCTAGGCACTATTTCCTCACCGCTTATTTGCTATCTTCTCCTCTTGCTGGTCCTCAACCGTACTTCTAAAGCTTGCCTCTTTGCTATCCTGCCCGTCTACTGTGCTGCTGAAGCTTGCCTCTTGGCTTCGCTTTTTCTTTTGTGTATCGTTGAAGCTGGCCTCTTGGCTTTGCTGATCCTTTACAATACTATGACACTTGTTTTCTGGTTCTGTTTTGTTTGGCTTTGCCTATACTTCCTTGTGCTCCGACCGTATGGGTCCTATTTCTCGTGGCCCTGTGGTTCCACTGACTTGCTCCTCCAAGGTTGTCCTAATTGCTTGTCTCTGTATTTCCAGAAACTGCTCGTGTATGCGGGTTTTCTAACTGTTGCTAGTCTCGTATCTTGAACCCAGTAATTCCGCCTCTTGGCGTTTCTGTACAATAATAACTTGGATTTAGCTGCTTGTCTACGGAGCTCGTATCCCGTGTGCGGGTCACAGGTGTAATAATCGACAACTCGCAAACTTCGAAACGTTTACTTGCTCGCACACATCAAACTCGGCAATTCAGTATGTGTGAAACATCATCGTAACTGATCACAGACGGGCCATTCTCGACCAATGTCCGCAATCGATAATGGCAGTCAATAGCGGTCTATGTATGGTCCGTTGGTTTACATAGCGCAGCATGGAGTGGGCGAGGTGCGGCCTAACAACACGAGGTACCGGCCTCGTGGCCTGGTGTGGGTTAGGCGTCTGCCTCTCACGCCAGGTACGCAGTTACGGGCGAGTGTTCGACTCGCGGGCCGGTAAATCATTTCGCGTAAAATGTGTCCCTTCACCCTCGAGTGCGCATAAGCGTTTGGTGATGTGGTAAAACAGGAACAGGGACAGGAACTAATACATACGCGAGCACGCACTTACGTACTTACGCTTACGCAGGGCATACAAGTACTGTACAGAGTCCATGCTTACAAGCTAGGAAAGGAACATCTACAATATTACAGAATCACATTTTTTCTGGACTGTTGCGGGGAATAGCTCGCTGCCTCATGCTACCCATGAGTGAATATTTATGGCCACTGCTCTCTGGCAAACCGACTACAAAGCCGGTGCTTGAACCCGTTTTCAGATCGTGCCACCACAGAGACCACAAAGCGCAGGTCATTAGGGATTGCGTACTCGAGATGCTCAGGAGAACATTCGTTTACAAATGGTCACGGCAGCCCGTAGTCGAAACCAAGTATTCAGTTTGAGCTCATCTGTGAATAAGAGCATAAAGATAACATACCACCCTGATTTGATAAAACATTGGTTAGCGTTCACAGAGAAAAAGTTACAGAACCATATGGCGCCACGAGGCTGTGTTCACACCAAGAGCATGATTTGCTAGAAGAAAACGAAGAATCGATCGAGCCAAAAACTAATTACACAGGTGCATTGCGCATGGTCAAGCACAAAAAGCATGCGATGCAGCGACGACAGAAAAGGGTTTGGATGCCCATGGCAGCATTCGATCGAGTAATGTTCAAGTGTCCAGATGAATATCGAAACTATAGCACGCCAGCTGGCCCTGCTAAGATTGAATAGCAGTGTGAATGGCCATTTCTGTTACTGGTCCAAGCGCCAGAGGGAAAGTGAGAGCAACAACGAGTGCTTTCTGACAGCTCCTCAAAAATCCACGAAGCAGGTAAAGTAACTAGAATCAAGCTAATATGGCTTTTGATCCAGTGAGACTGTGGATGTGAATGAACTGTACCTTTCACAGGACGTTCAATGGTCTGAAGGTTCGTCGATGAGCATCACCTGTCGAGAGAATGTTGAAAAAGCATTTGGATGTGACTCGGACCACGATGACGAGGACGTGGCTGAGTGGAAGGAAATACTCAAGCCCCCCACGCCACCTGATGGCTACATATGCCGGATATGTTACAAGCCAGGCCACTATATCAACTACTGTGAGCAGGTAACATTGTGTCTTTGGGACAAATAGCAGGTCTGGCTGCACAGGAAATCCATGACTTTGCAGGCACCGCCTCGATTCACCTTCCGAACACCTTACCAAGGCACAAAACGCTGTTTTGGTTTCTTTCAATGTTCAGACTGCCATAGGCAATGGATATCCCACAACTCATGGGCAGAACTGGGGCAACAGTGTCGGAGGTGTAAGAAAGCAGTCTTCCCTGGAAAGCAGGTAAGCGAGGCCAATACAACTTTACCATGCCAGCTGAAGGCATATTTTACTGTTGCAGTTTCCGTTTCACCAAGTGCCACTCAGACTACTCAAAGCAGCCCGCAAAAAGACTCACCTTTTCTTGAACCGTGATTGAGAAACTGGATGTCGGCTTGGACCTCTACTTGCTGCATGCTGAGGGAAGGTCATCAAAGCGCCCCTTGGCAGATGAGACGACGGATAACTGTTTTGTCTACCATGTTCAATGTGGTAACGAAACTGGTTCACATTGTCTGACGGTCCTGTCGCCTTTTTTGGGCAGCAATAAAAACCACTGTAATTTGAGCAGACAGACTCACAATTCAGGTGGACACCCCTTCGGCTAGACGAAGCTGCCAAACTGGTCCCCATTGATTTCTTGCATGCATTGTACCATGACTGCATTTTGCGTGTTCTGACAAAACTAGCAAAACGAGTCCTCTAATCTGGTTCAAAGAACTCAGCCAACGAAGGATGGAATGCAAATAACTCGAATTTACAAAGCCATCTGACAATCAATACAAATTCGACGTCCAGACACAATGCTGGCATCTAGGATTTTGACGCCTTGTTCCACCTCGTTTGCATTTAATGGTTTTGTATTTCAGTGAGAAGGCGAGGAAAGCAAACCTGGTTTTTCCGCTTTTCGGATACTCAAGGTGTGGCGTTTTTTACTGCTAGCGAAGGGTACCATTTGTGCAAAGACTGGCTTACTCATAGCACGCAACCAAATCAGACAGGCCTGAAAACGGACATATACGCACAACATTCGCACCTAGCCAATAAGCTGATTCAAGCCGATTTAACAGCTTATTCACAACGGCTCTTGGCCTAAGATCAGTTAGTACCTCCAATTACGAGGTGGTGTGGGAAAGAGGACGGAAATAGTGACCAAGAATCACGCAATTAGGATTACAGTTAGCAGAAAAGCTTGAAAACTCGTTAGTATTTGATCAAGTCTACGCTCACTTTACGTCATCCCTTCCAGTTTTACAAACGAAACTGTTCTCACAATTGGACCTGCTATGAATTTTAGCGCTGTGGATTGGTTTTGTCGTGGGTGTTCTAGAGCCTATAAAAACGACGGCCCAGCCGGGACACGTTTGGTCTCATTAAAAGGAAACTATTGGGTAGAAGTGGGGCGGTCGTCAGCTAGGAGACATCGATCACACCTTTCCTACCTCCGAGTGACAGGTGAAAGGTCGGAGATGGACACACAGTCTCTGCAAAATAGTGCGCTGTGACAAGATCTATGGTCGAGGGAGGAAAGGAAAGAAACGGAGGGAAGATTGAGTAGCCGGCACTGATTGTGCGCCTTTGTCTACTTCTAAGTTACCTGGAGCTAGTTAGCGATGGCTGGAGGTAGATACTGGCGCTCGCTAGGGCAATAATCGATACTTCTCCATACCCACCTTGTGCTCTGTTTATCCGCTTTTCTCACGCGTTCTTATGTTCTGTCCGTCCTGTTTCTCTCTCGGGCTGTTCTTTCTAATCGGAGGAAGTACGCGATCCCTGTGGGAGTTTGGACAGAATTGTCTTGAAGTCAAGGTGACCGCACTTTGCGAAAACAGACACGCCCTGTCTTCCATAGGACCACTGCCTATCTCCCCATAAAAGGCAACTGTACTAGCGAGTAATTCTTTATAGGCACATATCATGGCGAGTTCTATGGCGGGTGAAATGAAGCGACGACTGGTGAACTTGGCACGATTGATCACCATCGAACCAATCGTATTCTTCAATTTTTTGGCTCTACCGTTCTTCCACGTTTCTCAACACGCCATTTTGTACAAAAGTGTCTGCTTACAAAACTATGCTTCGTCTGTTCCTGGCGACTCTCACGCCTGCGATCATCTGCAAAACAATTCGAATTTGGAAGATCTGGTTCAGAAGGATGCCTCGTCCTGGAACATGTACCTGTCATTGAGCTATCTGATACCAGCCATCGCCTCCGACATATTCTTGGGGGCGTGGAGTGATCGTAATGGTCGCAAAGTGAGCATCCTGATCGGGTTCGCTGGCCTGATCGCTACCAGTGTGGCCTATATCGTATTGGCCATGTACCCCCATATGCCATTGTACATACTGGTTCTCGCCAACATTGTCGCAGGGGCCACCGGTTATATAGCCATAGTACTCATATCGTCATTTGCTTACTTGACCGACGTGGTGCCCAACAAGGCCAAGTTGACATTTCGCATGATCGTCGTCCTCTCGTTCAGATGGGCGGCCGATGTGGTTGGTTCATTCGCGACCAGTATCGTCCTACGGGTCTCCAATGCAGCAGTCACCATGCTCTTGGCGCAAGTCTTTTACGCCATGGGATTCTTCTATGCGTTAGTGCGCCTTCATCAAATGCCTCCCGAACAATTGAGAAAATTGACTATCATGGAAAACGAAAAGCGGAAAGCCGCCCAAGCCGCAGATGGAAAAATTGATAAGGAGCCCTCGAATGATAAGCCTATCAGTGAGATATCAGCAGCCAAAACCGACAAGGAGAAACAAGCTTTAGAGGAAGTGAAGAAAGGCAAAGTGCAGACGGGATGCTGCAAAGAGTTCGTCCAAACTTGCATCTTCGTCCTCCATCTGTACCGCGATGTGTGGCGAACACTGGTCAGGCCTCGTAAGCAGCATCGACGTATCCACTTGTTTGTGTGCACCGTAGTCTTCTTCTGTTTCATGGTCTCCGAAGTAGGTCTGCAGCAAGGCCCTATCATGAGTCTGTACGTGTTCCACCGTCCCTTCTATTGGTCCCCTTCAGCACTGGGCACCTACAGGGGTGTGCAGAGTGTATGCGCCCTGGCTGGTTGCATATTTGGTGCCCTGATCAACAAGTACTTGCACCTGGAGGACACCACCCTTATGCTAGCGAGTATCGCCTCTGGCTTCGTTCACTTATCCCTGGTCGGCCTGTCCCAGTGGACGTGGATGCTGTACGCGGCCACCGTTATTGGTGCTTTCTATTCATTGCTGGTCCCATCGGTCAAGGCATTCATCGTTCGTCTGGTCGAATCGGACGAAGTTGGCAAGACTCTGGCCGCCACTGGCATCGCGGCTGATTTTGCCTTCGTCTGCAGCACTATCCTCTTCACCAACATTTACCGGGTAACTGTTACCAGCTACCCCGGGACAGTGTTCCTCGTCGCCGCAGCCACTCTGCTCTGCTGTTTCGCTATAATCCTCTGGATGCGCATCGACCGCAATCGGCAACAACGTCAAAGTGAGCCGTCATCGCCCGACAAATCTACTTCGCCCTCCATTATCCGACCCATCATCGAAGTGGCCTCTTATTCGATGACTTCTGCTCCGCCCACACCCACTCTTTTCAAAGGCGGTCCTTACATCTCTACTGACCGCGGCAACGTCGAGGTCGTCAAATTATGATCACTTACATCACAAATCGTATTCGAGTACACGTTGTAGAATAGGACGTTGAACCATTCGTGTTATTGCTATCAAATGAATGCGCATTCGACTATGTGCTATGGACTCTGTCGCTCTGCAACCATTCACTTCACATACCCTCTATCCACCCAAAACAAAACTTATTGTACAACATCGCAAAAACTCGAAGAAATAGGAACGTATTACATGACCGAGAAAGGTCAGACACCCAAGAGAGACCAGGCATAATAATAGTAGCACGAAGAACCATATCCACCTAACCACAAAAACCTCCCGTAACAAAAAAACCAAAAAATAATATCATCAGGACTGAAATTCCGACCAGTCTTGACCCCTGTCAAAACTGCGGCCTGATAAACGTTTGCAATATAAACTCGCCCCGCCCTACAAGCACCCCATGAGAAAGTAAAAATATACAACAAGAATGAAATATGATAACTATATGGCATCAAGCAAACATACCACTCGTGCACTCTTCAAATCACAGTTGATTCAGTAGCCAGTAGCGTTGAATATCCCGTTGTCACCGCTCCGTATCGAAGTCCTTTTGTCGGTTATCCTAAAACGAAAACAAGACTCGTCATTTTGGACGTGCATACACCAAAACACGCTTGGTTAGTAGAGCACAGACTGAAGCAAGCAAAAGCTTTTCAAAGTTATCAATTGCAGCACTTGCCTCCTCGTCATCTCTGTATTCATCAGCCTTGGCATTTGGATTCAAATGGCGTCCGAGTAGTTCGATGTCATGATAACCAGCACCAGCACCCTCACCGCCATCACCATCACCATCTAGATCACAAGGTTAGTACAGATTTCAGTGTGTCCTGACTCAGTGCCAAGCACCACCTACTAGTCTGGAGCAGTCCCTGCCGACTCACAGGTTCTCATGAGGAATAGCCCTTCGACGCACAGTATCTCGGATTAGTAAGCATGGGCACTGGTTGCCTTACCTAGTCCTGGCGCGGCTTTCTTAGCATTTTGTGGCGCAGCTTGTACGGGCGGCGGTGCTTGTTGCTGCACGGGTTGCTGAGCCGCGGGGAATGGAACAGGCGGCGGTGCTTGAACGATGGCTGGAGCAGCGGGCGCTCCGACGGGATTATTTGGTTTGGCCATCAGCAATTGTTGTTGCTCTTCCCCCAAAGGATGTTGCAAGACGGGAGCAGGCGGATTGACTTGTCCATCGGCTGGCACTTGCTGTTGTTGCAGAGGCACTTGTCGTTGAGCATATAATTGCTGTTGCTGTTTTTCGGCTATCGGAACAGCGACTTGCTCAGGCTGCGGTGCCTGTGCAACAGTCTGCGGTCTCGGTGGAAATCCCGCATTCCCTTGAGGCAATTGACCAACTGCTTGCTGTGACTGGGCGCTGCCATTGACGATGGGTGCCGCCAAGATCGATTGCTGGGTGCCAGCAGGTTGCTGAACAACCTGTTGCATCTGATTTGGCAGCAGCTGCACCTAAAAACAGAGAAACGTGAAAAGTGTGAAGTGTAGTGTAAAAATTGAGCACCCTCGTAACATGCTATATGTACAGTTCTAATCCCTACTCTAATCCCTTAATCATGCTCAATTACGGCCACCTACTGTATTCCCAGTAATCCCCCCTTTATCTATTGTATGAAGACCTATTCACCCTTGAATCTAAAAACTAGATGCAAGTGCACGGTTAATATTCAGTCACAAATCCGGTTTTTTACTGCAAGAGCCTCCATCCCTGATCGCTCTAATACCGTAGAAGGCAGGACCTACGAACATACCGGTTCTTTGAGCGTGGCGGAATTATGCGAAGGCTGCACCTGAACACCCGACAGCGAAGGATGCTGCTGCTTCTCTTGTTCTAATTGCTGTTGAAGCAGAACCACCTGATCCGTACTTTTGTTTAGCGCAGCGTATAACTGGATTACAAGCGCGTTCAATCGAGTGTTTTCTCCCTGCAAGGAAAAGTGCGCAGCTAGGTTTCGAGTCTCCGCTAAATACCTACTTTGCCTGAATAGAAAAACTAAGATTAGAGATTAGATCGCCATAACCATGGGAAGAAACCGCGTGGCTAGGCAGACTCAAATTATAGTAAAGCATACTTTATACGTCTCGGCTTCCTTGGCGTATTGATCTTTGACTTGGGCCACATCAACGCCGGCTTTGCTTACAGCTTTTTCAGACGCTTCCTTAGCCGCTTTCAAATCAGCTACTTGCTTTTGGAGAGCCGTTTGCTGCTCTTGAAGGGCCTTCAATTCCGTCTTTAAAAAAGCAGCAGTCACATCAAAGGATATTAGACACCTGCAAGGGGTCTCTTACTTGGCTCTTCTCGTAGTCGGCCTTAGCTGTCTTCAGATTATTCGAGACTTCTGAACCAAGACAAAAGAGCAAATTCAGAACGAGTACAAAATGAAAAAAGAATAATCGTATCTTACCATTTATGCGCTTACTACAAGCTTCTTTATCTCCATTAAGTGCCTTTTCTAACCTCGATTTGTGTTCGTACACAACTAAAAAAACGGACATTCGGGCTGTGCGAACCAATGCAAGCCTGCTGCATTACCTTGCAACTGAGCAGATATCGAATCAAGCTTTTGTTGACAACGATTCGTTTCGATTTCCTTGGACTTTAGCAATGCCAAGGATTCGTTGTAGTAATACAAAAATATTGTAAATAGGAAGACTATGAAAATGATAACGAAAGAACGGTAACTGCACAGAAATCGTTGCAAATACATTCGAAATCCGCCACTGTAGTGATGTGTTCCGCTGTACATTATTTGTTACTTCGATCGAAGTTTAAGATAACCTGCCACTACTGTAACTTTCACAAAATTACGACAATCTCAATCGATGTTGAAAGTCTGCGAATCATCGTCGCAGCGTCGGGCACAAAGAAAGTGGAATTACTAACTAACTTGAAATATGACAGCCGGGCTTCAACGTGCCTGACGTTCAGAGACGCTATTCATTATTTACTGCCCATAAATGAAAAACGAATCTGAAAAAAAAACTGCCAGCACTTTAACGAGCGCGCACAGCTATTTGATAAATGTAGGTTATGGCTGCGCCTTTAAAATCGATTATTCGCTGTCAAATAAAGTTCAAGACAGTTACGCCAATTTTTTTTAATTTCGCGATTCAGCAATGTTTTTTTTTACTACGGTTCACATCACTGACTTAAAAATCTGATCTGAAACTTAAGCATGCATGCAAGGCACGTTGAGCGCACGGGTGCGCAAGACACGAGCGAATGGAGCAATCGCACGGTGCGCATTGAATTTTTGGGACGTGTAGTTCGTGAACGTGTAGAACGAGAAAAATAACTAGAACAAAAAAGATATTTTCACGTCCATTTTCACATCTCCTCGTTTATGCGTGGTTTGCAAGACGGTTTGGACGATTTTATGTAAGATGTATTGAAGTGTATCTGCCGAACAAACAGTAGAAATTTATTGACGAATTCTAGCGTTAAATCATCTCATTAGCGAGAAACCAAATCGTTTCTCGATCATTATTCCACTGTCGATCGGTCATACCTATGCTGGTTTATTTTCGAACGGGGTATCGTGCAAGCTGGTCATCCTAGCTCATGTCAAATTTTCAATCACCATTCAGAGACGTAAGTTTATATGGTTTTTCTTGCGTGGCACGAACGGTTTTTGTTTCGGTGTACAGTGCAGCTGTACTGGAAGTCCTTGGGCGTGTATACTGCTTTGTTTTCATTGCTTTCCATTGCTTGCAATACTGTAATAGAGTTAGAGCGTTTCGCGGGAACCTTTGGGTTGGCTTACTAATTTCCGTCTCCCTATTTTAGGAATGTAAAAAAGCTCTGATTTTCTTTTCAGATGGTTTCGGTGCCTTCACAGTTAAACGCAGCCGCTTTTGGTTCGTCTTCAAATTCGACGAACGCGTTTTCTGGATCGCAAAGTCCGTTTGCATTCAGCGGCAATTCAGGAAGTGGAGGACTCGGACCATCGCAGTCTTCATCATCGCTCGGTCAAGCGGTGCATCAACGGCCAACAACTCTTGGCGGGATGGGTGGATTATTTGGTAACATCGGGGCAGGTGGCTCGATTGGCTTTGGCGCTGCTGGTCGTTCTATGACGCCAAATCCTTCGAGCGGGCCACCGCCGCCAGGACTATTTCAACAGCAATCAACTCCTCAGCAAGCATTGCCGCCATCTATTCTAACACCGACGGGGCAGCAACCGACTCAACAACATTCTCCCGGTGGTGGTGCTTTACCGTCGCTTTTGAGCGGCCCACCGCCAGCGTCCAGGAACTTGTTGCCAACGCTGCTCAACGGTGTTGGAGGGAGCAGTGGACCGGGCTCCTCAACATCCGGATTGCCCCCATTAGGCGCGCCCAGCAGCAGTCAGGGCTCATTCAGCGGGTAAGACAAACATGGTCACCTGATGCCATCGTCAGCTACAGTGTCCTGGTTTGCAGGTCGAACACAATGGCCAATTTCTTTTCGCATAGTGGACCAGGTGGTGGCAGCAGTGGAATTGGGAATTCTACAACTAGCAATTTTTCGTTCGGCGGCTCGCCTGTACGAGCACTTTCGTCTTTGGGAGCGCCGCAGTCGTCGGTACAACAGGGGCAACAGCAGAAGCAAGCGCAAACGTCTGGCATTTCGGGCCTTTTGTCTATTGCCTCAAAAGATGCGTTGCGTAAGTGTCACGCCAAATTCGTAGTTTATTTACCTGAAACGGCGTATTCTTTTTAGTTTCGATACGAGGCGGAGGTGGCAATGTCCCATTCGAGAACGATTTTCTTCTTCATTCGTCACCGTTTTCATCGTCTTCGACATCTGCAATGGGCGCTCCACCTCCGATCGGTCCTGGTTTGCCACCCAAAGGCGACTCGAGCAGTACAGGTCAACAGCAAGCGGCAACAGCAGCCACGTTAGCCTTGTTGAATCGGTACATGGGCGGTGGCATGAAAGGATTCGCTGATTTCCATTCGTCGCAATATCCAACATCGCTCGGACATCACAACTCGAGTACTCCGCTGGGTTTCAATGAAAATGAATTCCCATCTTTATCCGCACAATCATCAATTATTGGTCGAGGCGCAGCTGGATTTGGAGGTATGCCACCAGGACCGATTGGTTCGTCGTTCGGAGGCTCGAGGGGTTCTGCGGGTGCTGGGAGCAGGTCGGCATATGGTATGCATACACTCGGATTGTCTCTGTACGCTTAGCTAATCAAGTCTCATTGTTTTTAGCCAACCTCATGAAACAAACGGTCGATCCGCAGCCTGAGTTTCAAATACACAACGAGGACTTTCCGGCGTTACCCGGTTCGCAAGATACGGCCAACAACAAAGTCAATTCAGTAAGTCCTTCTTATCGTTAGTTTGTTCAGGACTTGTCATGTTAATGTCGTTGACGCGGTTGGTTCAGCCATCTGCAACAGCCAGCGGCGACGCTTTGAAAGATGGTCGGTTTTCTGGTGATGGAAGGACACAACAGCAGACTAAACGTGGCATTCAGACACATCCTGATGGTTAGTGGTGGCTGGGTGTACTATCTGAGGATTGTAGACTGCAGTACCGTTTTGCAGGCACCGTTACTGGAATACCAGCGGGCATGTTAAACGACCAATTCGGCATGGTGGGCTTATTAACATTTCTACGGGCGATCGAAACCGACCCCAGTATTGTTTCCTTGGCGCTCGGACACGACCTCACTCAACTTGGTTTGAATTTGAATGCACCCGAGTAAGATGACCAAGTGTTGTTGTTCGCGATGGTTTGATAGGTTTTTTGTGTTGTCGCAGGAAGAACCTGTATCAGACTTTCGGCGGACCATGGTCGGACGTACAGTGCCGTCCGCAGGATATCGACTGCCATGTGCCAAGCGAGTATATGACCAATGCTGCGATCGCTGACAAACTTGCACCAATCAAGCTGAATCGATACGGAGAGGACTTACTATTTTATTTATTCTACAATTTTGGAGGCGAAATGTTTCAATTGGCGGCTGCTGCCGAGCTGTGAGTCTTATCTTGTCCACCTGTCAGCGTAATGTGATAGAAGTATCGGATGCAGGTATAATCGAGATTGGCGATATCACAAGGAAGAACGAGTTTGGTTGTCACGCGCTCCAGGCATGGTGCCGTTGGAAAAATCGAGCAATTTTGAACGGGGCACGTACTATGTATTCGACCCAAGCCATTGGCGAAAGGTGAGTCAAGTGTTTGATTAAAATTAGGTGTGCCATTATTGATTTTGCTTTCAGATTGCCAAAGAAATGCATTTGGAATATGACAAGTTGGAAGAACGGCCCATGCTTCCTCCGCAGTTGCAGCAACCGCAGCACATGCCGTCGTCGCAATCGCAGCCAACGCATCAGCAGTCCTCGCAGTCGAGCATCGTCGCCCCTGGAGCCGCACAAACCAGCTAACCCTTGTTGGACAGGAAGGCGGACGAGCAAGATGGAATGGGATTATTTAAAAGTCTCGTCGATCTTGTAAGGGAGGTGCGGCTGTTGCAGTCGGCAAGGATTATCAGTTGTAAGTGACTCGCGTCGTCGTTTCTTGTTACGAAAGGTACGTAGCATGCTTCTCTGAGGTCTCTCTCGTGTCCAACTGCTCTTTCAGTGGAAGTAGGAGTCAGGTCATGAGAAACTATCTTATGGCTGCTTTGACTTTTTTGTGCACATGTTTCTTCTCTTTGATTACTTGTTTTTGTGTTATCGCCTCGATCCAGGGACCCTATACACATTTTTTAATGGGTACAAATTGCACGGAGAGACCGGAGCTTGCTTAGTTCTTTTTCTGTGATGGCGACGTGATGATGATTGCTTTTGTACCATCGTTTGTGCGAGTGAGGGGGGTTTGTTGATTCCATCCAAGTTTTATGAGGGGAGGAGTAAGCTGAAATAACATCTTTTTCGTCCATCCTGTTTTCTGGACTGACGGCGTTTTGGTTTTTTGATAATGGATTTCTGACTACCCTGATAAGAAACAAGGCGAAGGCGGAGAATTTCTTGGTGACTGTCGAGACCTTGTTTCTTTTTGTTGCTTCTGTTAAAAAGATGGTTTCATCGTCGCTATGCGAAGGTGGAGCTAGCGAGTAGCCGAATGTGCCCATAACAGGAGCAGTGCAGTGTTGGCTATGTGAAATGGATGGAGTAGCAGTGGACTCTGTGTACGTAAGGCCTTCGTTTCGTATCTCTCCCCTCTCCTCAATAGTACATAGTAGCCGGTTTTCATTCGCAAGAGTTCGGCGAAAAAGTAAAAATGACAAATGATCTGTGTCAAGTGAATTGTGGGGATAAGTATTGCACGCATATCTGGATTCGTATTGGGTGACTGGGTTGTGACAGCTTGGTTTCAGGTGACGATGGACGATCGCAGCGAGGGCGATTACTTGGTCAAGTTGCCAACCAGTAGAAATGTCAAGTGGTTGGAGAAGGAGCCGGTTGTGTTCATGTTCGGCTGGGCGGGATGTAGGAATCGATATTTGGATAAATACGTGCAATTGTACAACCTGCAAGGGTAAGTAGTCGGGTCGGGGCATGGCTGTTAGCTGGTCGTGTATCGCCAAGGTGTGTCACATCCGGGTGATCTGGCTGCTTGCGGAGGTATCACTCGGGACCATACAGTTGTGTGTACGTGGATGGTATAGAAATGCTGTTCACTGTTGCATGGTTTCAGATGCGCCACGTATCAGTTCAC
Source organism: Mesodorylaimus sp. YZB2_4 (assembly GCA_030248295.1). Taxonomy (NCBI): domain Eukaryota; kingdom Metazoa; phylum Nematoda; class Enoplea; order Dorylaimida; family Dorylaimidae; genus Mesodorylaimus; species Mesodorylaimus sp. YZB2_4. The sequence goes on from JASANH010001263.1 coordinate 259,645, forward strand.
GTGTCCGAATGACATCCTATTTTGGCATCAAGAACGACTGCAAGGTCTCGTGGAAACTATGGCAGACGAGTTTATGGAATCGGGCTACGGCGAGCATCCCATTCTCTTTCACGTGTTCAGCAATGGTGGTTGTTACGTTCTATTACGTTTCTTGCAATACTTTCAAACTCGACGGCAACGGGCTTCGTCGTCGGGAATGGAAGAAGTGGATATACGTGGTTTGGTATTCGATAGCGGGCCGGCGCGCAGTTCGGGTTGGACACGGGCTCAAGCGTTCACCGAGGCCATGTACGGAAATTATCGACCATGGATTAAATGCCTCTTGGCCGGAGCGTTGGGCGTGGTGTTCTCGATTTGCAATTGGTATCGAGCCACAGTGAACTGGTTTCGCGGATTGCCATCGCCCACGTCCACACATCCGTACGCGGCTCTAGGAAAGTTGGATCTGCGATGCCCGATGATGTTCCTCTATTCGACGGCCGATGCCATTTGTAAATATCACTACATCGAAGCTTTCATGGAAAAGCAGCGTCGACGAGGAGTTCGGGTGAGTCGCGGCGGACAAGGGGTGATGCCAAAAGTGTGGATTTGGGAGCAGTGTTGGCCAACGAGGCTCGGGGTTAGAAGATTATCAATCAGTAGGAAAGACGATACATCAGCATACAGGGTCTGGCCGAACAAGGGTGGGATGTACCCTTATTCCATCCCCTACTGTATCTGTACCACTCACGATCAGGTAGGCACTGTAGGACTCGCTTATTCACCCGTTTCACCTCACATTATGCTGAAGATGAGATCAGATGCAGGAGTCTTCCAACCATCACTGCCACATGAATGCGACTTCAGGTAACGCAAGTTCGCTTCGACAATTCTCCGCACTGTCAACACGCACGATTTCATCCAAACGAGTACAACGAGGCTGTGAAGACGTTCTTATACGAAGCCATGGGAACGTCGCCAACATCGTCCACCAAGTCCAGATCGAAGTCCGGTGATGCAGACAACGGTGAAGATTTCGTTCAAGTGGGCGATAATGGCAATGACAACGACAAGAACGATGACACCGATGATTTCGAGCTAGCCGAGTGAGCAAATGTGATTGGTTACTGCTAGAATGTGCTTGATCAGACAATTCGCCAGCTCTTCAAGGTTGGTGCAAGAATGAAAAAAGTAAATTTTATGAAATAAACTTGGAATAGAAAAAGTAAAAAACTTATGACTTCTTTTCAGTTTCGTAAGCTTGAATTTGCTTTTTAACTTTGATTTCCATCCTCTTCTCGGGTGTCTCTCTTGTATAGTGTTCCACAAATTCACCTTCCGGATTCATAAGGTACATGACGATCGAATGGTCTACCTGAAATGGCCTGGTGGCTTTGAGAGGCGGAGGTAATTTGCTGTACATACTTACGATATAATCATTCTCCATCTTGGGTCCTTCGCTGAAGTACACACGGAACGTCTTGCATACTTTGGCTACTTGTTCCACTGTTCCACTGAATCCCATCAATTCTGGCGAGTACTCTAAAAAGCGAATATTTTACTGCATGTACCTGGTACAGTATGCTTGCGGCTGGCCATACTCGTGGGATCATCCAAGGATCTTTGGTACCCACCACCCAACCCCTAAGACTTACCTTGACAGTAAGCCTTGATATTTTCTGGTGTGTCCCGATACGGATCGACAGTGAAAAACAACGGATACACTTTCGGCATTTTTGGATCTTTTTCTAAAAGGAACATGAACAGAGAACAATCAAATCAATAGAAATCGACTTACTCAGATTTTCAATAACATTAATCAGCTTCTCCAGTTCTTCAGGACACACGTCGGGACAATGCGTGAAGCCGAAATAGATGATCAACCATTTGCCTAGGTAGTCTCGCCACGACACTTGCTCCTTGTTGTAGTTGACTAGTTCCCACGGACCGCCAATCAAAGGTTTCCCAACCTTGCCCACATATTTGGCCATGGTCTGGTTGATTTCTGGAGGCAAAACAATCATTTTGATCATTAAATTTGACTAGATACTGGCGGGTTTTTGGACTTGGACTCGCAGTGTAATGTGTTTGGCGTGTGGGGGCGCCGCAGTATGCGGTTGCCATCATTGGCCTCTCGATACCACCCCCCAGGCGAGGGGCGAGGCCGATACTCGGGTTCATGTCTCTGACAACTAGGAGTCGTGCCTGGCGTGTTTTTTAGCCCATCCACCCAAAGAACCCGTAGGGCCGTAACAGCCTTGTGGGTGTGGATCAGTAAGCCTCACCGCCCATCGATGCTCATGCCACCATTCAGGTGCTGAGATGGGCACGACATGAAGCGGAGTTTATAAAGCGTGAGTCAGACACCCATGCAGCTAGGGGTAGGTGCAGAATTAATATTGTGGCCCACTGGAAAATGCCATCGCTTCAGTGCTCAAATACATGGATTAATGAGCAGATAATCCTCCACCCTCTCACCTTCATCTTTCTTATTCTTTGTATTCCGTACGAAGTAAACGGCCACTGAGCCAACGGCGAGGAAAATTGCGAATGAAGCCCACGTGACAGGGCCCTGAAAGAACCAAGTCAGCGTACGTGCACACAGGCACACTTTGCAATCCAGTATGCTGAAGCCCAAGTCACACCTGCAAGTCCAAAGAAAGATTTCAAACGAATATTGAGTCAAAATAGAAATAGGTTTCGTAATTTTCATTTAAGGGTCATACAAAACCATGAGGCTGGAATGCCATAGCACAGTCATGTCATACTTGTCATACTTTATTCGTGGCCGAGCACTATATCTACAGGGCAATAGAGGGCTAAGGAACACATCCAAAGCCCGCTCAACGCTCAAGTTTTCATATGCCCTCAAGTTGTATGGTCTGTACGAAATACGTGCCTTGGCATAGGATAAGGGCTTGAAAAAGTATTTCTGAGGGATCAAGAATTACAAGTCCTTAATTGGGTGGCTAGAAAAGCACAGCTTGCGATTAGAGGTCTTGGGCTAATCGTGAGTAAGGATCGCTATCACAAGGAAAGACCCCCAAAATAGCCCTCTGAATCAGCCTGATCTAAGCTTTCTGCTGAGAAAAGGCCCCACAGTAGGATTAGACAAAGCCGAACCCGATGTGGCGCGAGTTAGTCTAGCAGCAAAGTTTCTGAGAATGGTCCATATCGAGCCCGATGGCTGGTCATTACAGTATAGCTGGCCCTTGTTAGAGTAAAAAAAGAGTAGACACAAGCATGAGGGAGGGTCTTGCTTGGGCCCTGTGTAGTACGAGCACTCGGTGTGACCACTTACTCGTGACGATGGTTTGAGCGAAGTCTGTTTTGGTGTTTCGCTTGATGACGAAAAGTAACGTTGGCGCACTGACAATAAGCCACCTGATCGAAAGAAAGCTACTGCAGAGTTCAAGGAGGAGAGACGAGGATTCTGAAACAAGAAGGGAGTCAAGGGAGCTAAAATCGTGAGCATGCGGCTGACCTGGACTGGGATGTACAATAAGTGTATTGATAGTACATTACAGTGTGCAGCCTCCAGGTGATGGCGCATTATTCCGTAATCACACACCCATGGAAGTGCTATTGAATTGGACGAGTAAGTTTGAGCAGGTTATGTGAATGCTGAGCAGACTGCACTGACTGCGCGGGCTGCTAGCATTTTGGTATCGTTGTGTACAATGTACAGTTGACCCTATGCAGTTGTATGTGCCTAGAGCAAGCGTACTGTGTCCACACATAGGTTACTGATTGCGGAAATCTTAACTCTGACGATTTATTGGCCTCATCACATCGGGAAACGACTAAACAAAAATCAAAAAGTATCGCTGCGAACAGGGTTCGAACCTGTGCGGGAGAATCCCATCAGATTTCAAGTCTGACTCCTTAACCACTCGGACATCGCAGCGGTGGTCGAGAAAAGAGAGATTCGCCCCGACCATCGCAGCCGCGAAACACATGGCCTACTCTTCGTGACCTCGTGAACTCATAAGTTAGCTCAGAGTGTAGAAAACTTACTGGACAGCGTTTACTAGCAAGCAAGGGTCGCGCGAACTGATACATACAATTAGAACAAAATAAAGGAACCAAAAATTTTCCCCACCTGCCCAGAAATTAACGATCGATTGCAATATCGAACTCCACATTGAAAAAGCCGCACTAACGCCATTATCAAAATTATCTATGCAAACCAATCAATAAAACAAGCAGCCAATAAGCGCCACTACGCGTGTTCTGTCGTAAAAACCAAGTAAGCCGCAGTCCCGATCCAAAACTATATTCGGACCGAATTTCCCGCCAAATGGCAGACAGATGAGCAGACATTGCGTGGGCGGTAGCTGCTTATGACAAAAGGACATATTCTTGTGCGGCCGAAACCATATTCTGTTCTGTTCTTTCTATTCTTTTCTCTTCAATCTGTTGGGGGCAGACAGGGCTGCGTTGAATGGATGTCGAAGGCCGGGCGTTTGTTCGGATGCAATGATGCACATGGCTTACCTTGGCCTTATATGTTCATTGTGTACCTTGCATAAGTGCTAAGAGGAGACGCGGTATGGTTGAGCGTGGGCGAGACTAGAAAGGGGAGGGCAGTCCGTTCTGTAGCGCGTACAGATAAAATGTACCTATTACTGTGACGATGTGAGTCTGGGTTACCGTGTACCCCGTCCTACGTGACCAGTAATAAAGACGGGAAGAAGGCGCGCCGTTGGCTGGAGAGGAGACCTTTGCGCCGGGAGGACGTGTACATACAATGGCTTGCTAAGATTTCTGGCGCTAGGTCCCGTTCGTGGTTGATGACAGCGTGTGAGAAACCTCGGCACATCCTCGTCATATTTGCTAACCTATTCCCTCGAGCGAGGTTGTGCGGCACCAGTTTGAGGCGGTTATCTTCTTATCACGTCGATTCCTTCAACACGTAAGCTTACTCCCTGGCCGTTGGCGTATGTGTTTTATTCTATGCTGGACCCTCTGGTTTATGCCTGGCGTGCTATCTCTCACATTCCAGACGTGGCTTTTGTTCTTCGGCCCACTTTAAAACTGCCCTTTTTTAAGAATTCTCCACATGTCGCTTGTGGTCGAAGCGTCGCCATCATCGCCGACCACTGTTAAGTCGACGCGTGATCACCGAGGCGCCGTATTTCCCACTTTCCTATCACCTTTATCGCCCGAATCACCACCACCTTTGATTGGTCCTCATCTGTACAATCAGTTCACACCGATCAAGGCGATCGATCCTTTCGTCTTGCGCTCGAGTCCTCATTGTCGATCTCCCGTCGCGCGCATTTGGGTCAGACCGAAACGTTCATATTTTGCTGACAAGGATTCTCAACAACCATCCGGCGACTGCGAGGTGGAAGTGCCAACACCGGTCAAGAAAGCAGCCAAACGATTGATCGATTTTGACCCTTTCGGCGTATTTGACTCAAACAGTCGCGATTCGGGATTCGACTCTGAAACCAGTCGATTGAGTTACAGTTTATCGAGTGCGAGCAGTGGTGGGATTAATTCGAACCCGGGTACACCGTCTTCGAGCCATAGCGTCAGCCATGGATTGTGCCTGACCCCACTCGCCCACGACGATCCGTTGCCTAGTTTGGCGGACGCAGCCAAATCGACGCATCTGTGTTTATGGGACGATTGCACTGATCCAGATTTAGTGTTGGAAGAGGAGGACGAGACGAGACGAGATTTATTGAGTCACGTTCTCTCCCGCCACGTTCAGCCATTGGAGGTGGATCGTGAGAAGTGCAAGGAGAAGGATCAACCATCCTTATTCAAATGCCTTTGGCGAGGCTGTAAAGTCTACGCGAAGGGATCGAAGCTTTATTCGTGGCTGGAAAATCACGTCATCGAACGACACGCAGGGCCTCGCCCATTCGCTTGTCCATTACCCGGCTGCCATCTACGTTTTGGTTCGAAATTATCTGCTGAACGTCATATAAACAGTCACTTTGCCAGCGAGGATCCGCCGACCAAAGAGATGGCACCGTCAAATTTGGTCAATAATCCGTCTCCAATTTCTACATCGGCATTTCGTCGTCGCGGCACTCCGAAGTCGTCGCTGAACAAACAGCAGCAGATTGCAGCCAATACTCGGTCCTCAGCCAAACGAAGGCTTCTGCAAGAAGGATGTCAACGGCCACACAAACGACCTCAGGGAAAGCCATTAGATCGGCTGGCTGCGAAAACGCGTCGGGAAAACGCCATTCAACGACCCATTCAGAATGGATCGAAAGCGGTCAACCAATCGCACTCGGCCAACAAACTATCGTCAAAAAATGCTATTCGAACTCGTCACGGTGGCAGATTTCGAGTCGATGTCGGCTCTTCTCTTGTTCAAAAGAATCGACAGACCGAATTCAACGAGGACAAGGCCAAAGGGAATGCGGAAGCGAGAAATTTGAAAAAACAGCTTTCGTTCAATTCAAATTCAACATCAACGTCGTCTCTCAGCAAAAAGACGACGCCGATCTCACCAACCGATATCAGTATTGCTAAAACTGTAACGACCTTGGAAGCGCCTGGCACAACACCAGCGGCTGGTATCGGCGGCGCGGTTAAAAGAAAAAATGTTCGTGCAAAAAGTAAGTAAAAAATTGGTTTTTTATAATGAAGAGGAGATGACCGACTACATTCGGGCGCATGCGCGGGTTTTTTGGGGTCTCTGACGTATTTTGATTGATTAGTTTACGTGTTAAAGAGTTTCCAAACGTTCTTTGCTTGAAACGAGATGCAAGAACGAATCTGGCCTTATGCCAGTACCGAAGTCGACAAGTGTATACGAGTCGGCGCGTTCGCAAAACAGTCATTACTTTGATATAGTTAGTTGGTTGTCAGAAAGAAATGTATGTTGTAAACGAGGGCATCCTGTTTGTTAAGCCGTTGCAATAAGCTTATCATCGAGTAGATTCTCTCCTTCTCTGTCTTGTGTTAAAATTTAATCGCTGCCTCATTACTTTGCTTAATGTCAGTGTATTCAAAATCTTGGAGGCCTTCGCTAATTAGCAGTTATACGGCCTATGTCGTAGGCTAATGAGAGCTTTCCATGCGATTATAGCGACTGGGCATGATAATTAGAAAGGAGTTGCCTACGTGCGTGACGTTGTTCTTGTCAAATGAGCGAAATCATACAGCGATGCGCATGGATTAGAAGAAAGGGGTGACTCGTGGGGAGCCAAGTTATATGTTGAGGTGACCTTTATCGTGACGTATGTCTTAGCAGAGCTGTGCCGGCTAAAGGTGCCTAAATGAGTGATGATGTTTTATATATATATTCCCCCTTTTTTTAGATTTACCCGAAGATGCGTTCGATGGCATGCACGCACGCGCCATGCATTTTTTGGCGGCGAAATGTATGTTGTCGATGAAAAAACAGACGGATATGAACAGTGGTAGAAAGAATTCACCTTCTTGCCCGAAATGCTCAGGGAACTCTGCCCATACGGATACGACGTTGGCGACAAACTGTCGTCGCTCGGAGACGGCTTCAGGCCATTGCATTTGCTCGGATTATATTACATTCCAAGCCAAGGTAAGGAGAATTTGAAATTAGTGCTTATAGGTGTTAGGTAGGTGGCTGGGTCTTTATGCTATGATTACCATGGGGAAAGTTTCCTTGGAAACAATGCTGACACATAATGACCTGAATTTACCAGCAGGTTGCCGTTTGAAGTTTATCGAAGCGAGGGAAAATGTAGTTTATGAGACGGTCCCTAGACGATAGTATTCTAATGCAAAGATTTGCGTGTAATTTGCGCATCCATTTTAGGTATTGGCCAAGCGTACGTGTAAGAATGGGAAGAAAACCAATGAATCGTGTTTGTCAGCACAGTACGAATTGCTCTGCTCTTGGACGCCGGCGGGTCTTCTACCGTTGAAGTGGATAGAAGAGACTTTTTTTAAGTCAACCGTACGTTTACCTCGATCGCTTTTTCCGTCGTTGGTGGCGCAAGGCTTGGCGAAGGAGGAAGCTGCTTAGGGAAGAGAAGGGGAACGGATCATGTCTGCCCTATTGCCTAAGGAGTACGAAGGTGAGTGAAAGAAGGAGTGCCCCAAATTTTTGTTTGTTTTTTCCACGATTTTTTGTCGTTGAGCTGCAATTGTGAAATAGTACGAAACTTTCACCAGTTGTCTTTCGGTCGTGGTCGCAGTGCACACAGCGTGTAGCAGTGCAAGAATTAAAAAGCGGATATTGATTTGTACAGGTTCATGCATTTTGATTGTGCAAACTTGCTTTTTGTGTATTTGAGAATAGCTTTGGAAGCGAGGATGGTACATAATTAATACGCGTTCGAGTCCTGCCATATTAAAAAATTTTAGGCATAGGTACTCCCCCCCCCCCACGACCGCTTTGTGAATATTTGCTGTTATTAGGCACCAATTTTTGTGTCGCTCAAATTTTAACCAAGTTTTTTGGGAGTAGATTATCCAAGGCGGAATGTTATATGATAACTTTTTTTGGAGGGGACTATTCGACCGAGTTCTGATGGATAAAAGTTTATTTTTTCAATGTTTTTTGTTGGCAGGAGAATGGTTGGTGCTGCGTGCACTTTCCCTTTCGAGTCGGCCATGCAGTACTGATAAGTTAACAGTGTTGATATTGCGTGAGACACTGCCAAGGGAAAGGCGAGCGGTAGGATAGAATTGCGTGGGGTCTTTCTCAATCAGACCATATTTTCGGAGAATGGCTTTTTGAAAGCGGTTAAATTATTTTTTGATACCCTTTGCATGTTTGATGTCTGTTGATTGTAATTTATGGCGTGTGTGTGTAATTTATGTAGAGATGGGACACTGGATGTATAGCTGGTCAATTTAGGTTCTATGTGTTTTGTGTGGTGTGAATGGAAATTGGCAGAAAATGACAGGTTCTCAAGATAGGGTATTTTGGTATGACTAGTTGTTTGTCCTAGGTTCTTTGTGGGATAACTCAATTTGCAATATTACATGGACTGATGGCTTATACTTGGGAGGGGTGGACGAGCAGCTGGTGTGTATGCCATGAAGTGAACTTGACGAGTATCTTATGTCGTGGTTGTTTTGCATATTGTATACGTGTGCGTATGAACATAAAGATGGACGATGCGGGGCAGCTGGCATGTCATGTGTTCTTAGTCATAGCGTACCTTGGATTGGTGTGAGACCAGGGTGTCAGTTTTGTGTTTTTAGCGTTATGGAGTTGCAATCAGTGAAATCAGAAGTGAGTGCGCCGACGAACCCTGAATTGATCGAGACGGCTAATACGGTTTTGAAGAAATTACAGGAGGCCGTAGCCGAGCGTATGGACACGGCTACGGGTGAAACTGGCCAGAGTGTGGCGGTGGACAGTGAGCAGCAGATGGACGGCTATGTGGCAGTGTGCGAGAAGGAAGGCGCCGAGGCGGTCGAGTTGCCCTTGCAAGAAGATGGGGCCTTGGCCGTCAGCACGTTGCAGATTGAGTTCACAGGAGCCTTGGGACTCAAGTACAGGTAAGCGTGGTGTGGTTGGGCAAGGATGCAATATACTGAGCATAGTGCGAACTCAAGGGCGTGTGCTTGGGGAAGAGTGGCTGGAGCAGATGGCACTCCTGGCTGGCTGGAGTATGTGCTCGATGGGGTCTTGGTCGGGTATGGAAATCATGTCCTCCTGCCCATACCAGTGTCCATCAGTTAGTGAACGGGTATGAAGGATGTAGGTGCTTCGAGCGGCCGATTAAAGCAGCCTGGCATTCTGGGTGGTGGTCAGGTGAGACAATCACCACTGCACCGTGTATAAGGTGGTCAGCCAGGAGGGATGCACCATCTTCCCGGGGCTGCTTCCATGCATATTACACTGCATAGAAGCAGTCAGGTGCATGTGTGACCAGCATTACTGGGTGGCCGGAAGGTGGATAATCTCCCCTGGCTGGAAGACATTCACCCCTCTGATTGATGTCTCGCTAAAGTTTTTTGTCGCAGAGAATTCGGGCCCTCACATCTCCCACCGCCTGGCTGCGCTGATTACACATATGTCGATTGCACGCCTGGCCATCGACCATCTGTACTGAGCCGCAGCTGGGCGCGTCACCCGGATAGATGATGTTTCAGCCATGGATCGGGTAGGAAGGACTTGGTTAACTGCTGTGGGTTTATGGCCTGGTGCAAAGCTCCAACTCACCAGCTACTCTCATCAGCCACATGGACCCAAAGTAGTAGGCGATAATAGAAAAAATAAGCCTAGTCTAGAAACATCAATCGGAGACGGTTGACGGCTCGCAACCAGGGGAGGTATCGATCTCCTGACCGCCAGGAATGCTGGTTACATAATACGTCTGGGGCCCAGCGTCGACTGTCCAGACCAGACTGGATCGGAAACTTTGAATTCCCGCCGCAATGTCCTCTCCCTCTCTAGCGTAGTAGCGAGTATTTCTTCATGCGGGCAGGTAGAATCGTAGCTCGACCAATTGAGGAGTGTCAATAAATGATATCCGCCCTAGTTTTGAATTTTTGACCCCTCCCCAGCCACTGTCCGCAACTGTCCACGAAATGGCGTCCACCAGCGAAAACCCCAAAAACAGGATCCTCAGTTAAGACTTGTGAAATTCTACGCTATCAGAACAGTAAAAGGGCAAAATCAGGGACGACCACGCTCACTTATTTCTGCAGGACCATTTCAGAAACTGCCAGACTGCGGATGCTCCTTTATCAATGAAAGAGTGCATCATTCACAGATGAGTAGGCGCAATATAACGTTGGGTCGGGTGGGTCAATGCTGGTCTGGGGCCGTACTGCTGGTGGCAGTAACTGATTGAAAAACCCCAGGGCAGCCAACCAAGTTTTCGAACATGATCCATGGCTGAAACATCACCCTGATGGGATCAATTGCCAGACGAGTCTGTACGCACGAATTCAGTTGATTTTTGGTTGCAGGAACCCAAGCAGTGGATTGATGAGGGTTATCAAACCTGACGACGACGGCATGTTAAAACCACCACCCGCAGGTTGGAAAACGACCCGCTTTATCGCTTGCATTCCTCGAGGTAGGCGGCTCTGCAATACTTTATGGCTGGCAAAAGTGTTATCTGGGCAAGTTCTTCACATTCTATGATCGTGATCACAACACATTAGCAGTGCCTGTAGACACTGTTTAGGTGCAGCAGAACCAACTGTGCGTGAGCAACTGTCGAAAGTGTGGGAAAGCGAGTACAGAAATAGGGTACCACTTGGGGGGGGGTTGCACAGTGGTAGAGTGCTTCGATGGTTTAAGGACAGGCAGAACCAGTTCTAGCTGTCCTTTTCTTTGAGAAATCCAAAAACGTTCCTGGGCTCCGAATGACGACGATGAGACGGATGGCAATGGTATGGAACCACCATGCAAGCGGATCTATGTGGCTCCACTGACTACGTCATCTTCGACCGCTCCCGTCTCGAATCCGACTCCGTATTCGCAAGCACCAGCGCGTGCATCATTATTAGCGCCCTATGCGGGGCCAAGGCCCATGAGCTTCCCCCCTTCGTCAGCGCCCGCGACTCCACGACGTTTGGTAAGTTGCCATGTTTGTCTTTTGGGGATGGTGAGAGTGGAAGAGCCTTATCTTTGTCGACTCCCTTTTCAGCCGACTAAAGTAGCTGCGTTTTGTGACGTGTGCAAAGTTGGTTTGAACAGCGAGAGTCAGGCACAATTGCATTATACGGGCAAGAAACATTTGGATCGAGTGGCCGGTGCCAGGAACCCAAACGCAACTGGTCCTAATCCTCGTCCACCACGAGGCCGTGGTCGTGGATTATTGCCCAGTGCTGGCCCGCCTACAGCACCAGGCGTGATGCCCATGCAACCGAGATGGCCTCCGCCTCGATACCCTCCGCTACCACCACCGCAGCAAGATTTCACCAACGATGGTTCCTACGATTACAATAGCTTCACTCAAGTAGGTGTCGCGTGCTCAACCATGCCTTCTCTAGTAAGTTGCAGTGTGGAGTGTTGTTGGGATGGACGATATGAAAGGAAGATGCCTTCTCGAGTCGATCCTGTCGAGGTGCCAGTCCCCAGGGCCTTTCATACCATCCTCCGCCTGTGTATGGCGTGCGAGTAGCGGTAGCGATCTCTTGGAGATCGCTGACCATCCTTCGCTCGGATGAAGGTACAGTGTTGCAATGTTTTTCTTTCTTTCAGTGATAAGTATGATCGCCTAACGATCATACCGTCGATACGTCGGTTCTTTTCCATGATTATGCTTATGTCATAAAAGAACAAGCAATCTACGCCTGTTATAAACTTGTACGTATTCTGTTAAGAAATACGTACCCCGCTTGGTCAAGTGATAAGTGATGTCTCTTGATTAATATTGTCCCCAGGTATCGCCGTCATCATTTTTGGGATTCGGGTTTGACTTATGATTCAGAATTGTCAATGCAATTCTTGATTCAAGTTCTCTATTCGGGATAATTTTTGTGTGAACTCGTAAAAATGATACTGGCGAGCACCTCTGCGTTTGTTGACTATAAATTCATGATTAAATCGTTGTGTGCTTTGGTTATGGATAGCGCGTTCAAGTGTAATTATACCTTTCCTCTATTCCAATAGGCCCTATCTCTATTTCATCGATCGGATTTGGAAGAAGACACGGATTGTGATCTAATTTTGACGCCCCTAATCGTGACACTAATTCTTGCTTATGCTTGCACAATAAACTTACTGCATATACGTCTTGCTTGTAAAACAGCACGAACTTAAATCCTTCAAGCAACCAAGCATACAGTACAGTCACCGATGCTACGACAACGAGTAGAAAAGTATCTCAGCTGGACCAATCGCCTCCATTATAAGCTCGCTTCGATCAAACGATCTCATCGATGATAGTCCCGGCTTCTATCTCAGCTTACAGCCCTGTACACTGTACATAACCATCAACAGTCAACAATAAATGCAAGACTACCTGCGGGGTGGCCCCTCAATCCATCGACGACGACCCACTGTCGTCCAACTCATCCACACCCAGAACACGATCCCCAAAATGCCGTCTATGATGTTCGAGCACGTAATCGACCGAGCTGGCTTTGGGTGGTGAATCGGACGAGTTCATGGCCAAACCCGGATTCACAATGCCTGCCGGTGGTTCTTCGGGAATGGTGGCCAATGGTGGCGTCCGTTTATTCCGTAGTGTCGATGGTGCTGACATGGATCGACGCATTCGCGAGGTGCCCCCCACATCGGTGGCCGAGGAAATAAGCCTCCTGCCGTATATGAATGAACGAAGCCGTCGTTGTCGGCCGTAAGCGAGACCAGACCGAGGACGAGGAGGCAAGACATCAGGAAGTAATGTCCTCGTGTTCTGCGGCGTGAGATACTGCGATTGCAAACGACGTCGCCTCCATTCTCTGACCAATGACGGACTCGCCACCAACGACGGGTCCATCATACTCGAATCCTAAAACCAAAACTTTAAATCATCTTAGTTTAAAATTCTACCAAATATAATCTTACGCCGCTTTGGCTTCTAGAATTGATCAATTGACGACGATCCGTCGACAAATTCGACCCATCGCCTCCACATTCCGCATCAAGCGACGACCTTGGTAACGGCTTAAAGACGTACAACATCGCCCAAAAAGGCAACAAAGCAGTCAATATTTCGTGGACCATTCGAACAGGAGAATAAATCCATTGGTCGTGTAGCTGAAACAAAGAAATCACCAGCATTTTCTGCAATTATCCACTCCACCCCCCCCCGGCCATCATCTGAAACTGTCACTGTACGCTCATCTGCCGAGCAAAAACTTTCGACCAAGAGCACCTACTAGTGCGACAAATAAGCAACTCGATTTACCCAGACCCCAGCTTTCACCTCGACGTCGGGCTTTTTGCAAGACCCAACCTCGACTTCCTCCTTTCCACCTGGCTTGTAAATGCAAAAAAAGGAGTCACGTGACACGCGTTGAATACCTCAACAAGGCACCATGTTTAGCCCAGTCACGTGACTTGTTTCAGGTATTTATTGAAGAAAAAGCTACATTTACGTTTGAAGTTTAAATTCGGCCTCATTAGTTTCGGATTCAAAAATATACCCCCTTCCCGTCCCCAGCCCTGATATTCTCACCTCTAGTGCACTCCCACTTCCAAGTAAACTCTTGTAATACCACGCGATTACTTGAAGATGGGAGCACCTTCAGGGGCGGGCTCCCATTAATCCCAACCAAATACCTTTCCTTTCAGCCTCCTAGCATCTCCCAAGGGTTAGGCTTTCTGCCTGTCACGCTGGGTGTGCACTTACAGGGGAGGGTTCGACTCCCATCTCGGTACAACATGATTGTCGAATGTGCGTTCCTTAAGCTGGAAGTATAGTTCGGTGCGATGCGTCAAATAAGCTTGCGATGCGACGTTTTAGGCACCTTTTCACATTGTCAGTTGACCCAAAAGTGTCGCATCGCACGCTTATTTGACGCATCGCATCGAACTATACTTTAGGCTTTAGCCCTCGAGAGTCCTGTTTGGAGCTTGGCTGTGGAAAAAGTAAAAAAAAAGCATAACCCCAAATCCCAGGATCGCCATCAACCCTCCCTTTCTCAAAATGCATAAATCACTTACAAAGACTCCACTACATCCGCCTTCTTCTGTCGCCACTAAAATGAACACACAAACATCAAATTTCCCACATAAACCTAATTCAGTTAACTTACACGCCCAAATCGTGATCTGATAGCCGACTGATGCAATTGCAGACGTTTCAAAAGCAAATACCAAAATCCACACGCCTCGTCTTTGAGCCTTTTTGAAAGATTCTTGCGCCCGAACAGCGTTCACTCGATGAATGATCAAAAATGCGGCCGTGGCGAACATTTGTATAAGAACAAATTGACCACCCGATAAGAACAGCCAGTAATTGGCTAAAAAATAAAACAAAATCTCTAGGATATTTATCAAACCAACAATCCGATACTCCCCGCCCTCCCTCAGTTGAGGAATATCGTATACGGGATGCCCACTTCTGGTTCTGGCTTACCCTGGCGCCTAAACCCAGCCCCAACTTACCAAAACAATCGCACCACGTGCCGCCGGAGAACGCCACCCCAATTATCATGAATGAGGTAAAATAGGTTAAAAATAGGCTCAGTGTGGCCGCAGATAGTCGACTCGCCAAACCATTTGATCGTCGGGTCACACGACACGCCAGTGTCAAGTAGAAATGGCAAATGACAACCAGCTCCAAACAACGCAAGTATAAACAAGCCAATGCCGCGTGCACCGTCCATCCCAACACCCACTCGACGCACCTAAAATTGAAAACACTTGTTACTCTTATATTTAGATTATGCATAAGCCATTTGCTAACTGAAGTGAAGAAACATCTCGAATACCCATGCCTGCATCATAGATGAGTAATATACGCTTTTTTATGCTCTTGCTAGGAAGCTGGCTAAATAACCTTTTCTTTTCAAGAAAATTCAACTTGTTTAGGCAGGCCTGCACATCATGATAGTTACTACGGCTACGAAAAATGATTGTGCATCATGTCACTATCAATGACTTACAAAAAAGGGAATAAGTGTGTGTAAGATGAACCACATTTACGTCATCCCTAACAGATGACGCCCATAAAAAGGCACTTCCCACAATCGAATCATCCATCATCGGAATCCTACTGCACAGCCTCACGTCACATCAGCCACCATCGCTGCGCCCTATTATCCCAGGCAACGGTGATAGCGTTCGAGCACGTGACGAAGGAACATTTAGGCAAGTACACCGCCTACTCAATGAACATAGAAAGGAGTGGGAAACGAGATACAATACTATAGCACAGACGAGATACTCAAGTGCTCCAGGCATGTAAACTTCGGCCCTTTTTCGAATTCGTGCCAAGTCAAGTACAAAAAAGGAACGTAAAACGTGATAAAACAATATTGACGCTTGCCAAACACTCCTCCCAGTCACGGGACAAAATTGCATAGATTGGACAAAAGTAAGGTATGGGATCTTGTTATCGACTTTAGAAAAATCGATCCATCCCATTTCTAATGCTGATCACATCCTTCCTGTCAACCCTGCAAAAGTCCTCCAACCCTATTATCAACTGGCAGCTTGCGTGCACATTCCAATCTGAATTCTTCCCGTGTTTGTTCTCTTTGCCCTCTTACGCCTGCAATGACCTTGGCGGAGTCCACCAGAAATGAAAGCACTCTACACTCGAGGGCAGACACGTAGGTTACACAAAAAATGTCTCGATATCCAAAACATGACACATGCGTGTTTCAATCAAGAACCATGCTCATGGACATGCTCTCAACTTACCCCACAATGCATTGCATAACGGCCAAATAAAATATGGCGTATTGGTAATAATTAGGATGGCCTGTGACGTGAAGACTGACCACTCTGGTCGCGCATAACATTCCGGTGACAGCAGTTAAAAAGACCAATGCCGTACTACGTATACAAGCCACTGTATCGTAATTTATAAAGCACGTCTTTCGTAAAACGTCCAAGGAATCGTTGAAACTAGTCGGACTACAATGATTACCCGCCTTGTCGCCATGATGAGCTTGATAATGATGATAATACACCGATCCGACAATAATGTCCATGATTTTCTCCGCCGCCGACATTCTTCGATGAATTCAAAGGTCCGAATTCGAATCCCAATTCAAAGTTGACTCAAAATTAGTATTCCACTTATTTCTTCATCGATTTGGATTTTTGTCGTTTGCGTTTAAACATTCTTGGTTGAATCTTGCGTCAGCAAAATAGTTTTCGCGTTTGATGAAATTATAAATTAATGGGCGGAACAGAACACGATGCCGTGTGACGAAGAAAAATTTGATACTGGGCGAGTACCAAAGTATTTTATGTCGGCCGTTGACGTGCCTGTGAAAGTATGTAACGGGAATCAGCTATGAATACAGATGCTCACATGCCCAGCACATGTTTCGCGTGACCCAGAGAATGAACAGTCAAAATGCGCCTGTTCGTCTAACAACCAGCAGCACGGGGAAAAGATTTCTGGCTCAAAGCAAGTAGAGTGAATCAGAAAATACCAACCAAGATCCGTCACAACATTACGCAGCTTCCAAACATTTAGGAACTAGCAAGATTTCTAACGTTTGGCAAAATTACGCGTCTGTTTCATGTTGGGCCAGTCAGTCAGAGTAATGAAATATTACCTTACTATGTTTTCATTCGTTTACCTACAATTTTCCCATCACTATCCCCAGTTACAAAATAAACAGGGCAAATCGCGCAAATAACGTTACGCGAGGCCTCTGGCCTACGTGACTGGATATGGTAGGTCTGCCAGTTCGAGCCCAAGAAATTACAGACGCCCAATCATGTCAAGCCGGTGTCTTCGACAGGGAAGAAATGACAACGTCTCGTTAACAGACAACCATCCGGCTAGTCATCGCCCTAAATGGCGTTCCAGTTTAATCAATCTGTGCAGACAACACTCGAGTCTCGGCCGGCGCCTTGACAAACGACCCCTCTCTCTTCCTCGCTCCGCTGCTTGGAGGTAGGCCAACTGGTGAATCGCGCCACCCGCAACCGCAACCGGAAGTGCCCTTGTGCACATCTCGACCACATTTGAAGTAGGCTGTCCTGCAGTAAGCAGTCTCCGAAGCGGCGGGAATTTGAATTTCTAAATTTGCGACCACGCTGCACTGACCACAGAACACATCAACTCCGAATCTATTCTTCTCCACACACAAAAATAATTAATTACAAAACAATTTTCCAAAACAGAATCTATCATATTCTAGAACTAAGAACCGACCCTACCAAATCACACCTCACTGTGTGGAAGCAGTGTAATCATAAATGATCAAAGGCGTCACAGATCCTACTTAATGTACACCAAACGACAGTCCTATCGATAATGGCCCACATCAGATTTACCAACCAAAAACGACTCGACAAACCGGCCAACACTAAAACCACAAATCATGTGAATAAGAACCCGAACGGGGCAAGAAATTGCCACGATAAAATCTATTCAAATCAAAAATATAACCGTTATCATAAGTCATCGCTGAGTGAATTAACGTTCTGTTTCATAAAATACATTCCAACCCAACCATTTTCCATTCCCGCCCGACCATCATTTGGCCCCGTTCATCAGATTACCAGTAAAATGTGAACTCGATGACGGGAGCACAATGTTACATTTCGCCTGCTGATGTTCTTCCATTAATCTCCTCAATTCTTGTAATTCTTCGACGAGAATATCTCGTCGATCTTCCAAACTTCTATTCCTATCTTCCAACTGAGACACTTCCGTTTCCAGTTGTTGAATACGTTCAATTTTTCGTCTTCGACATTTCGTAGCCGCTTGACGATTTCGAGCTCGTTTTCTTTCTAATTTTAATTTCTCTTGTTGTTCTGGATTCAAAGGCATTGTTCCAGGGAGGAAACGACCACCCAACGATTGCTCGTCACTAATCTCCATTTTGCTACTTACACCAGACACCGAACTGGCCGTCGACGAAGCCGATGCGGTCGAGCTGAGGTTGTGATCCAAATGTTGACTATGACCACCGATCAATAATTGAGCGGCGTTGGTCAATGCCAAAAATTGTTGTTGTTGACTACTCGATTGCATAAAACTGGCGCCGGCACCCGTTTGAAAATGATGCGCGTATTGATGGCCACCGTTTCGATTCATTGTCGCCAAAGCAGCCGCTGCTGCCGCGTCGCTACCAGCCCCGAAATTCGAATGATCACGATACGAAGAAGCCACTGACGACGACCGCGATTCGTATGTTCCTGGCGATGGTGTGCACCTGTCGTCCGGTTCAGTTTTCAGTGTTGCTACCGTATTACTAACACTCGATTCGGCCACCGCGATCGGCCCGGAAGAAATATTGGGCAGTATATTAGTCGAATTGGGAAATGTCACTTGTCCACGAGGATTTATCGAGTAAAAAGCGGTCGGATGTTGCGATGCGATCGAAGACGAAGCCGCTGCCGCCGCTGCTGCCAAAGTCTGACGAAATTGTTGAGCCCCACTCGTACTCACAGTCGTCACAAACGCTGGTTCTGGTACCGCGTTACTCGGTAACGTCGGTGTCGAGATAGCAGCCAAAAAATTACTGACCAACGCCGCGTTGAAACTCACGTTCGATGTTGATGGACCCGGAAAGACGGACGCTGCTGAGCTACTCGCTGCACCTGAAAATGAGGACTTCTCACCGTGTAACCTATACAGTCAATAAATCCATATTGATCTCCCGATCAGCCGAGCTTCTCAAAAGGATTTCCCGATGTGGATAATTTTATCCTCGCCCCGCATGCACTCACGCGTCACTGGCCTAATTGGCAAGCACCCACCAAACCGTTATCACAATTGATAGCCAGGTAGTCGACTGGCAATGGAATATTTATCAGAAACTTGGTCGCTGACTCATCGTCAGCTGTTTGCATGTTTTTGTCAAAACTAACTCGAATCCAAGTCCATAAATACTAACTTACCGGTTGAATCCTTGGCGCCACCTTCCTTCGCTTCCTGAGCGACTGTATTGGCAACAAAACCGGGCGATAAAATATTATTGACTGGTATGAATCCGCTTCGTTGATAGATCTGATTTAAAGCGTCCAAAAATCCACGAGCGTATTGTTCTTGTTCGGCTGTAACGTTTTTTGGGAAGAAATATTGTGTCGGCGTGGGTGTCTGGACGACTGAAACTCCTTGCGCAAATCCTTGAGTAAGAAATTTTTCCAATTCAGGCGAAGTTAAACGTAGAAAAGATAAAATTTCTGGCGTTTGAGTTTGTAATGATTTCTTAGCGCTTTCTGGATTAGTAAAATCTAATGTCAACGATTTTTTTAGTTCCTAAAATCATTGTAAAAATTAAAAGAGAAATCGATTGTTCATAAAAATAAACATACTTGAATGCTATTGCCGCGATCAAAAGACGATTGAGCCGTGTTGCTGGTAGAATTGGCAGGTTTCGCCACTGCTACGCTGCTGGCATTCGTGGAAACGATACTGTTGGCCGCAGAGCCGTTCCCATTAGCGAGGGCGGATTGTGGCGCCGATGACGATGCGCTTCGATCTGATTCATCGCCGAACACGGCAGTGTTGTTGTTGGCATTGGGCGCCGGTCGACGAGGCGGTCTTGTAGACGAACTACCAGAAAGCGGTACTGCGGCAGCGCCGCCGTTTATACCACTCATAGCTGAACTGTAGGAATGATCGTCGTAGTAGAGCGAGGCCTCCAAAACATCAAGCTTACAATAGGATGACGGAACGTAGAACATTGTTTGTAAATCAGCCATTTCGCGTACGACTAGGTACCACCAGCCCGGGATTTGATCACTGACAAGCAGCCCAACTTGGATCGGCCTTTCTGCTACAAACCGTGTCTGGCACGAACAACAGCCTCGAACACCCACACCTCGCCTCGGACTGGCCAGGCTTTATCGCGAATCGGGTGACTCATCGCCCACGAACCAGTCGCTGCCCGATGAGTCAGCGCGACGGGCAGTACAACCACGTTCGATCAAGAACCCGTAAACAATTTATCTTATAGTAGTTTCGAAAAAAAGACGTCGGCCTGGGTGGATCGAACACGAGTCGGCCGGTTCGTCTTCAGTGAGCGGGCAGTCAGCTCGGGACCGTGCCATGCTATATTAGGTTTTAGTGGACCCGCTAAAGGGCCGTGGACCTCTTGGCTTGTGCGAGAGCAAAATTCCCAATCTTCTGTTTACCCTAGGCGTGCGAGAAAATTGATCCGCGGCTCCTCAATGCCAACCGAAACGGCGCGCAAAAAATTCATCGTTAAGCTAAAATATGCGTCAGAGAAATGTACAATTTTAGCATGTACAACGTCGATTCTCCGACGATCATACATTTCCTGGTGAAAGGCAGTCGAACAAAAAATGGGTGCCGTATGATGCGATGACGTTTCGCGCGAACCGTAACGCCGACATATAGAGTATAGGGGCGAGCAGAGAAGATATCCTCTTTCGCCTTTCGTCAACCTACGCTCAAGCCGACGACGTTGAAGAGTTACGCCAGACTAAAATGTACTGACGAGTAACGCTATCGAAACTGGTGCATAAGATAGGACCGGTTAAAACTTATTGACACGACGGTCAACTTCGTTCTCCGCCTGACGCGTGCCTATTACTTATACGCCTACGTCACGCGCATTCGACAAACGCAAACTCGTTTTTCGCATTTCTCCCCTTCGTGGCTGATAAAACTTGGCCCAGTCAAACACACCAACCGACTAGGCAAAAGTCAAAACTATGTCTCGATCTGTTTTGTCCAAAATAGAAAAACCAAAAATGAACTAAGCTCAAGACACGAAAAATCTCCAACCCGCTCCCTCTTTACAATAAGGCCAGCTGAGTCGCTGATTCACCTGGCCAACACGATTCACAGAACTCGACCGTGCCCTGCGCTCCGTCCACCATTGTCGTTTTTGCCTTGACGTAAGCAGCCTACACGGCTGAATCACGAGACCCGTTGTTGCCGAGGAGGCCGGCCTCGCCGCGGGTGCCACCAATATTGATCGGCTCCCCACGAAACAGAAATTGCGAAGCTGTCCTGGCCTGCAACGGAAATGTCTGCTTGGCAGCTCGCTGGCACGCCACTACTAGCTCACGATCAGAGACAAGGCCAAAGAAATTGGCTGCTGCTGCCATAACCAGACCATATTTGACCAAGTGAATTTGGGCGTGGCTAGGTTTGTAATCCATTTGGGCTAACTATAAGTAAGCGGATCAAGAAATATGGACACAACAGGCGTGACAAAGCACAATGACGAAATAATTTCTTTGTTACAATAGGTTGGCACACCTTTTAAATTTTCGCGCGTTTTTTAAATTACCTGCATGAATGTCTGCTTGAAAGCGCGAATAATTCAAATAGTCGTCTTTCCAGGCCGTGCGCGCCCTTTTCTTCTCGATCGATCGATCGGTTTGGTTCTACTTGTAAGCTTTATCGTGAATTTTGCTGGAATGTATAGTGCTGGTAAATCTTCATCGACTAAATCTGGTGGGCGAATCTGGGAAGCAACACAATTATTTTCGAAAAGCAGTCAATTGAGCGGATTTTCGTCTCAGCGCAGTGCTAGTTTGTTCTCTCGTTCCGCCAGTTCTTCGCAGTCGACCGATTTTGGGCGTGGAAACGGCGGCCCAAAGCAACGAATTTTCGATGATGATGAGACTAGCACACGAGATGTAAGCAAGAAGAGATTCGCAGATGGCTTTTTCTCCAAAAATTTTCGGGGCTTGCTACAGAAATCTTATCGTTACCTAAACTCAAAAAATAAAGATTTTCGGACGCCTTCCTCGAACTTTTTAGGTTTGCATGGCGGTGTGTATTGCTGTTGGTCGTATTGGTGCTGCTTTCTACGATCCTCAGTACGGGCAAATCAACATATTTGAAGACGTTGTCGAATCTTACGTAACCTGCGATGTTCTAAAAGCATGTAAGTCTCACATTTTTCAGTTTATTGCAACTATCCCGTATTTGATAGGTCATATTTTTACTGTCATATTTTCAGTAATCGCTCACGTTCAACCAACGAACGTCATAGCCAGCGCAAAACAGGACGAGAAAGTCATGTTTCATTTAAAAAATTTATGTAAGCTTGCACATAAACACCGCAACAAAATTTTATATGATTTGCTTATTCTCAGGTTTGATGCCAGCCGCAGCAGCAGCACTATCTGAAGACGGAGCTGCAAGTACTTTGTGTACGAATAGCATGGATAAGCCGAGGCTGACGCTTATTCGTGCTTGGGATTTTGGTATGATCACATATTTTTTTGCGACGGATAGAGTAATTTCACTGTTTTTCCTAGGATTTACCAGTTGCAAACAGCGGATTTGCACAGTAGTAGGAAACACCACCGAAAGCGCGTCTGGATGTGGGGTCGGTTTCAGAAAATTCGGACAAAATCGAAACGATTTGCAATCGAAGGGAAGTTGCGACACGGAAACTCGACTGCGGGCCGCCTTTCTGATAAACTTCGATGCCAGCTGTATGGTAAGATATGGTCTTATGGCACTGTAATGGTTTATCGATGTACTGTAGGTCCGAGCCTTCGGCGCGTTGCTGAAGTTCCTCAATTTGAAACGTCTGGGCATGGACGCGTCTCTCAACACTACCGTCGCGAGCGAAAATTCACAATTTGTGCGAGATGACATAATAAAACGAGATGGCATCTATTCGATAAAGAAATTCACTCTGTAAGTCCTTTTTGCTTGAATTCATCGTTGGGTTTTTTCGGAAAGTTTACACAGACTAGTTTACAACCAGTGTATATGTTTAGGGAAAAATCCATGCTGGTAGATGTCGGAACGCTGGAGGGTCTTCAGGTATTTCAACAGCAATACCATCCATCTGTTTACAAAATTGGACGCTCCGGAACGAAAGAAGGCCTTAGCTTATTCAGTAAGCTTGTTCTCTGTTCATTTTTGGATACAATTTCAAAACTAGTCTCTTTTAGATATTTGTGATCACTGCAGAAGTGGACCAGGCGCATTGGAACTTCGGTATCAGTTTTCCGTTGCAGATATACAATATACTCTTTAGCTATGATTTGTTGTTCAGGCGATGGTTTCTTCGTCCATCATCTGACTTGGCTGTTTTGCAATCACGCTTGGACGCTGTTCAGTATTTGGTCGACGACAATAACGATGAGATCGTCGAAGCCATGAGCAAAACTTTGCAGAAGATCCGTCACATAACAGTGAGTGAAAATACTGTCAATTTTGTTTACTCTGCCTGTCGTATCCTAAGAATGATCGCAGGCTATTTTAAATCGGATGCATATATCGAAAACGACTGTTCGTGATTGGTCATCGATTTACAAGGTTTGCTCGACGTTTCAATCCTACCTAAGGTCAAGCATACAGTAGTATATGCCGTTATGGTTCCAGACGCTACAGAATTGCAATCGCCTAGCCGAATTGGTGCGCATGAGACAAAATCGGCCTGCTCTATTGAGCGAATTATTGGAGGCGTTTGGTCCTGCAGTGAAGGATACTTGCGCTATGTTGGAACAAATCGTCAGTTTGGGAAGTTCTCTTTTGATTTGGCTTTTGAAACCAGGTCCTTTTTAGGTGGATTTTGGAACTTCTCGAAAAGAAAATCGATTCATTGTCAAGGCCGGCGTTGACGAAGAATTGGACGCGCGTAAGTCGAAAGGGGGCGGAAGTAATTTTTGGGAACGAGGTCATGTCATGCTTCTGTAGGCATACCCTCCGAATTGTATTACCACGTAATTTTATATCCAGATAAGAGTTGACACTGTTATGCACGCCTATTTCGACTGGGCGTCAAACCACGATCTTGAGGAATCTACTTTTCAGGGAAAGCCTTTTTCGAGCGCCTTCCCGAATACTTGGCCGAAATTGCCCAGGAAGAAGTGCTTGTTTTGGATATAAATCTGATGGATGACTGCACGATAGTCTACATGCCGCTGGTAAGGCTACTGCGTCTTCTGATGGGTGTCGTGGGGCATCCTTGAGCATTATTTCTTGTTTACTACCCACTCATATCTGGCTTTTCGATTTAGCTCGGTTATTTGTTGACGTTACCACAACCAAATGATCACAGCAGCGACACTGGTAGTTTGTATCGAAACGAAGGAATGGAACTGATATTTGTGGCTAATAACGTTGCTCACTACAAGACCGAAGCTACTCGAAGATTGGACGATGAATTCGGAGATGTCAAATTCAAAATCATCGATCGTGAGACATCAATCAAATTAAATGTGGAAAACGTTTTTTTGGATCAGGCGGAACCCCTTCTGGCCGCCGTTCGTAGTGCGGCGCAGATAGACTGGTAAGCACGGGGTGTATAGGGCGGATTAGAATATTGATGCTTCTTCCATTATAGTCTCATTTCATTGGCAATGGCGGCTAAAACGTTTGGTTGGACAAAGCCGATAATTACGGAGGAAAATGTGATCAATATCGAAGCGGCACGACACCCGTTGCAGGAAGTTCTGGACGAAAGCGAACAATTTGTCCCAAATCCAGTAAATAGCGGTGGTCTTAGTGAGCGCGCTCAGCAATCTCAGCGGAACAGTCAGCTGACATCGATTCGACGAGGAGCAACCTCAGTCTTGTCTCCGTCTGCGAAAGTTCATCTGTTAACTGGACCAAACGCATCTGGAAAAAGCGTGTATTTAAAGCAGGTCGGATTACTGGTTTATATGGCGCACATTGGCTGCTTCATTCCAGCGGCAAAAGCGGAAATCGGTGTCATGGATGGCATTTTCACGAGACTGCGCACGTTGGATTCAGTCACTGGCAGTTTGTCTTCATTTACCATTGACGTGCGCCAGATGGCTTCCGCATTGAGCCAGGCCACTGGACGATCGCTTGTTTTAATCGACGAGTTTGGAAAAGGCACCTGTTCGGTGAGTGATCATTATGATATCGACTTACTGTAGTTGAAGCGCGACTCATCAAACTGTTTCAGGAAGTCGGTGCAAGCTTGTTGGCTGCAAGTCTGGAATACTGGTTGGAGAAACGGGAGAATTCGCCTCACATTTATATTTGTTCACATATGTACAGCGTTATCGGTCTTTTGCCTCAATCTCCGTATTTGGAACTGCTGGTATGGCCGTCGGACGGGCGCAGTTTTATCAATGTTCCAGCTCATTCTTTTTAGACCATGGCTATCGAGCAGAATCGTGAAGAGCTCGTGTTCCTTTACAAGTTAGTTCAAGGAACGATCGACTCGTCGTTGGCCTTGTACACGGCGGAAGCGGCCGGTCTGCCAGTGCTGACGATCAAACGTGCCGTGGAAGTATTCGATAATAACAAATCGGGAAAACCAACGCATCGTGTCGGCATGGACGAGGAAATGTACCAGAAGGAGTATCGAAGGTATGCGAATGTTGGGAGATCCTGGTCGTGCATGGGCTGTTGAGGGAGCTGGGGTAGAGGTGATTTGCACTGCAAGTTTGTGCATCTTTCCCTGACGATGAGGTCTGCAGTGGAATAACGAGGCGCATAAGCTAAAATATGGCACGGTGCCTCTATTCCTTTACCATCTCTCTGGTCGATTGTGCTGGGGAAAAATACCCCTGTGACTTTTTCCAGCCCAGGGATTGCCTCCCACGTCCCATACGCTCCACGTGCACCTATCACGCCCCATACGTGGAGCGTTTGGGTAAGTCAGGCTCCTTCAGAAACCCACAACGAACGACCATGGTTTAGAGAAGAGAGAGATGAGATATAAGGTCTCTGAGGAAGATAATAAAGGAACAAAGGTCTGTGCGCCTCGCTGTCGCACCAAAAACCACGAAAAATTTGCATGTGCAAAATTTCCCCCTTCCCAGGTCGCAGCATTATATGATCAACCACGAAATATGCTGGCCCGAATTGCTTCTTCCGAAGTGCATTGCTGACTACTGGTCAACTTTTGGTCTCTTTCAGAATGTGTCGTTTGGTGGACGAGTTCATGGCCATGGATTTGGACGATATGTCGCGTCCTGCCGCTGAAGTTTTGCAAGAAATTATGCGTCGCACTCGTGACGATGGCTCGACGACGTCAGAAGCTGCTGTTCCTTCTGCTTTCGCCAGTTCCTGAATTCTCGTGTCGAATGTGGTTCGAAATTGAAGATTCATTCCGTATTGATGATTGACGCTTTCTCATGTTTTCAGTTTTCATTGAATTTCTGCTGCAAACGTTGTTGATTTTTACAGTTTAAATAAAGTTCCAGTTTTCGAGATGTGTGCTACGTGGCGCCAACGGTCTTTGACCCAAGATATTTTTTCATGGTCGATCCCTTAGCGATGCGATTGTTTGCAATGTGCCTGTTTCCAGAGATTCATCTGGGCGTGCTGGTCATTGCTCGTCATCACGTGGCCAGGAAGGCATTGCGATAATAGAAGCTAATTGGACAGAGTCTGAGAGATGCGCGACTGTTGGGACTGGCGAAGGAGAATCAAGACGTCAAACCCGTATCCTGCATAAAACTGCGGAAACTGTTTTCGAGGATCATCTTCGATTCAAGCAAGTTCGGGCTTTAGACAGGCAACGACTATCGAAGGCTTTGCAAGAAACTCGAACAGTGCCCGTCGTTGATCAAGAGACGAAGGTGTTTCGATGGGTGACCGTGCCATCGCCAAAGATCACGGAGTATCGGGGAAAAGACGGCTTGATTGCTCATTGCGGTATCTTGGAAATCCGGCCACTGTCGGGGATCCGCATGGTAAGTGATCAGTGGGTTTGTTGCGGGGTTGTATGGCCTGCTTGTGCAGTGCAGTGTGGACCAAGCTACTGTACTGCTCATAATCCTGGAGCCTACGTCACTTTGCCTCATCTCCAAAACAGGTGTGCTGCTACGATGTACAGTTTTGAACTGGCAAGCAAAGGGCAGACAGTCGTTATGACAAGGTTGATTAGTACACTTGCTTCGGGGTTGCCTCGTCTGAAGATCACATACAGGCAGCATGCCCTTTGTCAATGTATGGCAGCAAATCTGTTTTTAGGAGACGAGGCAAAGTGACATAGCCTAGATTACGATCAGAATGGTAAGTAGAATTATATTCTGGTGGTGCAGATTAGCGCCTGAAATGTCTGACCTTTTTGTAGGCTTATCACGATTACTCGTGTCGATTCCTCCAGCAGAATTACATTCTGTCTTTGAATCGACTCATTGCACAGTCGATCATTTATTTGAAAATTACTATCGGGCTTGCTACTCTCGCAAGTCAACTCTCATTCGACTCTCAAGTCAGTACATTCGAATTTAACGATCGGGCATCCATCATCAACAAATCAAGCTGGTAACTGCAACAGCAACGAATCAAGTTCCAGTAGTTTTAGCCGCCGGCATCGAACAGCCGATGAGAATGCTAGATATACTGTATCTGTTTATCAGGCTTGCTACTACTGCATCACTCGCGCGATGGGCCAAGCGTGGCGCGTCATGAGCGATCAAGAAAAGCAGCTGTACGTCGACTTGTTCAAGGAAGACCTCGAGCGGTACAAGAAGGTCAAGGCTGAGTGGGTCGCGGCGTACAAGGGTCAGGGTCGACCACCGAAATATCGCCATCGGACCAAATACAACCACACCTGGCTCGGGGTGAGTGGTTTCCTACTTGGTCCTGAGACTGACGACTGTTTCAGGCCGTGCCGTTTCAGTTGACGCCGCCCAAACGCTGCCGTCCATCTTTCATTTGGTTCGTCTCGCATATGCGCCCCCCGATTCAGCAGCGGTACCCGAACTGGGCCGATACGGAGCGAGTGCAAGAGATCGCCAAGATTTGGAGGGCCATGTCGGAGGAGGAGAAAGCCCCATTCAAGTAAGATCGCTCCTTGTCCCCTCACTCGCTAAAAGCTAAGTATGTCATCTTTTCAGATAACGTGCCAAGCAGGACCTGGCTCGCTACGACCAACAAATGCACGAGTTCGGTCACCCCGTCTTTCGGCAAGAGGCCCACAATCGCGTGCGCAACCTGCTAGCCCGGCTCTCGGCGACACAACAACGTGCGGAAGTGTCGCGCAAAATGAAGGGTGGATGATCGATGAAAGGGAAGACGAAGAGAGAGAAGAGGTGTAAATGATCGATGATTGGTGTGGTGTGCTGATCTGTCGAGGAGCTCGATGTAGTAACAGTGCGAGAGATTGGGTGTTCGATGGAGTTCGTGCCGTTAATGGGCCTCGTGACTAACGATTTTTTACAAAGTGTGGACGCGTTTGTGGTGTCTGAACAGATGCGCCGTAGAATCGCAAAAATGGACGTTTGAGGTCCACGAATTGGTGTGGAGCCGCGGTGGCTCAGTTTCAGAAGGCGTTGGTGCACGGCTCAGGTCAGCAACCCTGACCTGGAGGAAAGAGTAGTACGTATTCCAGCTGAGGATGTCAGTTTAGAATAGCCATTCTGAGAACGCGAACGAATCAATCTTTTGAGCTAAATGAGCAAATCTGTCGCTCGCCTTTCACATTTTACCGCGGGAGACTCATCCAGTGCCCTCAGGTTGTGGGAGCCGAACGAGAGGGAAATCAGGAAACTGACCCGCGAACACCAGTCGGGAACACCAGTTCAGGATATTTGATGCCATAAAATCACAATTGTATTTTGTTCTGGCCATAACCAATGTAGGTTTTGCCCAAGCCCCATTATCGTATACCGGCCATGAGAACAGGATGGCTCGCATGAGTAGTATCCGTGTGGTCTCTGAGAGAGTGACGTCGAGTAGTTTGCGCGTTGTCATAGTTTTTGTGCAATTTGCTAACCTTTTTAGGAAATCAAAGTCAGCAAACTGGTTTTTTTGAGGTGATGCATACAGACGAATATACAATGCGGCGTTGTCAGCTCGAGTAACAGAGGGTATGCAGAGAAAAAGTAACAAACTGTACCAGAGCCCGCAGTCGCACTACGAATTCTCAGGAACGATTCTGGAATTGTTCTCGAGGACCATTCTCCCCTTGAAATCGCACCAGAATGAGAGGTGCTGTCAAGTTTTTTAGGCGAAATCTCATCTAGAACTGTTCTCAAGTCTTGCCTCGGCAGAAAAGTCTTCACATCGGCGCTGATAGTCAAAATATCCGCTTGACTTTCACATCAGACTTTGAATCTATCTACTGTAGACTTATCTGATAACTCCATAAGCAAAGGACTCATGTAACTTAAGGAAGAAAATGGCAAAAAAGGGGCAGAGTTACCAAACATAATTAATCTGTCCGATCTGCCAAGAAATGCCCCCCTCGCCTGTGTGCTTTTAGCGGTTGCAACCTCTCGATCAGGGGGCATGTATCTATTACGACAGGGAATGCCTCCGCACGCAAATTATGTCTCTCATTAGCCGTCTTTCTTGTCATGGCTTCTTGCTCTAGTAGTCGGGGCACTTCTTCCCGCTTGGCAGGCAGCACGACCTTCGTAATCGCACAATTTTTGCATTGAAAATAAGACCAAAATCGGGACGCGCGTACAAGACAGCTACCTTGTGTCAATGAACTTGCGTTAGCTGCGAAGAGTAGCTTTTCAGATGCAAAGCGCTAATTGCTCTTGGCTGTATTGAGGCACGCATTGAACTTTTCATGACTTTTTGACTTCATTGAATTTTTTGACACGCATTATTCAATACGACATAACTTTCCATAACAGAAGGGGCTCGCAGATATGCGTGGTCATTGTGAATACATTAGGATAACATATTGCGCAAAAACATCTTCAATGTTTGCTGGATTTCCAGACTTTCCCCTCTGGAGCCTGTGTGGGATTTTCATGCAATGTGATGAATATGACAAAAAGGCTCCGCTTCACTAAACTAACCTTCGAGAATCGATCCAGAACTAATCTCCCGGTCGTACCAGAATAGAGAATTGTTCTCAGGTGGCCGCAGTCGCACTAGGTACGAGAATGGTTCTAGAACCGTTCTCGATAAATTGTCCCTCGGTCGCACTACTGGTCGAGAATCGTTCTCATTCTAGTGCGACTTTGCATCTGTTCTCGCGAGAATCGTTCTAGAATTGATCTCGGGGTGGGGACCCGGGTCCCCACTCCGAGATCGATTCTCACCTGAAAACGATTCTCCATTCTGGTGCGACCAGGAGGTTAGTTCTCGCTCGATTCTGGATGCTTAGTTTTAAAATGGCGAAGCCTTTTTGTCATCGTAATCACATTGCATGAAAATCCCACATTCCTCGAAATTCTCCCTGGGGAGAAATTTTTTCGAATGGGTCCCAGGCGGGGGAGAATAACCAGAGGGGAGGGGATTTCCAGAGGGGGGAGAATAAAACTGAAACATTTTCCAGATGCCACTATAGAAAGATAGACAGCCTAACGCTTGCCAAAAGTACTGCTAACTTTGTTTATTTCAATACTTCTCTTCCCGTATTCATGGGAAGAGGAGCACCGAGTTCTATAGAAAGAAGCCATGATAACAAACACGGCTAATGCGAGAGATAATTTGCGTGCGGAGGCGCTTCCTATCGTAATTGGTACATGCCCCTGAGATTGCAACTGCAGATAGCGCACAGGCGAGGGGCCATTTTTTTAGCAGCTCAGACGAATTAATTGTGTTTGCTTATTCTGCTCCACTTTTGCTATTTTCTTCCCTAAGTAACATGGGTCCTTTGCTTGTTGACTTATCAGATAAGTCTATAACAGATTCAAAGTCTGATGTGAAATTTAAGTGGCTATTTTAAATATCAGCGCCGATGTGCAGACTTTTCTGCCCAGGAAAGACTTGAGAACAGTTCTAGATGCGATTTCGCCTAAAAACTTGAGAGCAGTTCTCATTCTGATGCGATTCCAAGGGGAGAATGGTTCTCGAGATTAATTCTCGAGAACAATTCCAGAATCGTTCCTGAGAATGATTCGTAGTGCGACTGCGGGCTGAGTTTGGACCTGGATCTCCGCTTCGAGATCAATTCTGGAATGATTCTCTCGAGAAAAGATGCAAAGTCTCACTAGAATGAGAACGATTCCAGACTGGTAGTGCAGCAGGGGGACAATTTCGCAAGAACAGTTCTAGAACCATTCTCGGACCTAGTGCGACCACGGCCATGCGGGTGCGTATGAGAGGCTGACACCAAAGCATGGTATGTGTCTAAAGCAAAGAACTTTTTTAGTGGGTTTTTTTTTGTGTGTGAGAAAAAAGAAGGAAAGAAAAAGAAACGGAGGAAGGAGAATAGATTTGCCCTACAAATACGCATTACATAATGACTCAAATTGGCACACACTCCGTAAAGATTGGCCCATGTGCCATGCACGCAACAGATATTGCTTCAGCACAAACTCAAATGCGATAGCTGAGAAGGTAAATGATTCTTCGCGCCGGCTTGAGTATATGTAATGCTTAGCAAGCAGTACAATGGTGTTTTGTCGTTTACGAACGTCGTGAGAGAGCTGTGGCTGGACGGTCCAAAAAGTAGGTGGTTACTAGTATCCTGCACCAAACGACCGCATTACGTGGACATGTGATTAGCATATGCTCGATTGTATCTGATTCTGCACCGCATGAATAGCATTCACTGGATTCTCTCCTTCCCCATTGGTGCAGCTTGGAAAGAGCTGCAAGAGTGCAGCGCAGAATTTTGAATTGGAAAAGACGGAGTTTATTTGGCACTTCGAGTTTATGGCGCAGGTTCCAGACATCCGACCAAGGCCATTCGATGAGAAATGGATGCAAGACGCACCATCGCGCCTGCCCAGGTGGCGCAGATTTGCGGGAGGTGATGTATCTCTTTTTGGCAGCTTTCGCCCAAGCTGGGGGAACAGACAACCCTTCTCTTGGTACCATGGGGCCTGTTGCAACATCGCCTTCCACTTTCTGGGAATGGCTGAGATTATTTGCCTATATTGGAAATATGCCAGGCGACCATCGGTACGAGCCACCAGCATGGGCCAGGGCAGAGTGCGGCCCGTTTCATCAAACCATGCCACTACTTTGGATGGGGTTCCTCTCGTAGATACTCGAAAAACACCCTCTGCCCTTCCACCAGGATAAAACGGTTATTACACACTACCTGCACAGCCAGGATATCAGGCGATTCCACGTCACAGA
This sequence comes from Mesodorylaimus sp. YZB2_4, assembly GCA_030248295.1. Taxonomy (NCBI): domain Eukaryota; kingdom Metazoa; phylum Nematoda; class Enoplea; order Dorylaimida; family Dorylaimidae; genus Mesodorylaimus; species Mesodorylaimus sp. YZB2_4. Next base: position 292,059 of record JASANH010001263.1, read on the forward strand.
TGGGAGGAGTGAGGCATCCATTTATAGACGCTCAAAATATTTGCATATAGAACGTGGGGAGATTCACCTTGATCTTTGATAGGTCACAGTTGCGCGCAAGCAAGAAAGGCAATCCACCAACTTGGTCGATCGCGTGAAACCCAATTCTGGTCCATGGTGCTATTGGGTTGAGTAGGACTCGTTTCATCCAGGATGACCTCAAACTCACCAAAGTGGTCAGAACGTCAGGAGCTTGGACGCCTTCAACATTAACTGGTTGAATAAGCACATCATGGCGGATTTTTGGGGGACGGCCCTCCCACAGAAACTGCTTTATCAAAGTTCCAGATTTCTTCAATGCTTCCGCAGGGGCAGTGACATTCATTAGCGAGTATACCATCTGGGCGCTTAACAGTTGGTTCCATACTAGTAGTTCCCAAACAAAGTTAGCCGTCGTTTCTGCCAGTCCTCGATTGTTTTTTCCACGACTTCTATTTTGTCATTAAAATTACGGGACAACATCGCGCAACATAGAGCGATCATACGCGAATGTTATTCCTAGGATGCGTATCTGACTTACACGTTCAATTCCTCTTGGGGGGGGGGTTATGTCGTATGTCCTTATGATTCCTGCCAAGTCCCAAAAATTCTGTTTTGGACTTATTTAGTTTTAGCCCTGATACTTGTCCGAATTCTTCTACAACTAAGTGCAGCCTCCGCTGATTCTAAATTATTCAAAAAAAATGTTGTGTCATCAGCAAACTGGCTGCTCAGGTATTCGGTTCCGTGTACTGTTACCCCGTTAACACCTGGTGCAGATTCCGAGGCTGTCGCCAAGAAGTCAAGGGCTATGATGAAGAGATAAGGGAGAGGGAACATCCTTGGCGAATGCCCCGCCCTAGTTCTACCCGGCCAGAGACGTTGCCATTATTGACAACTTCGCTAGTAGCTCCCCGATAGAGCGTCTTGACTGCTGAGATGAAGGCTTTCTCGAAGTCTAAAGTCAGGAGCAGCCCTGACCTATTCGGGTCACCCTGCAGTTCCTCAGTAATGTCTAGCGCCATTCGAATGTTCTCTCCAATATACCGACCAGCCACAAACACAGTTCGATTGACATCAATTAGGGAACCTACGTGTCCTTTGGCACGATTAGCAAGCGCCTTTGCCAGGATCTTACAGTCAAGAGCGTTATCGGCCTCCAGCTGTTCAAAAGTGTTGTATCCTTGCCAGGCTTCGGCAGAAGTGTAATTACCCCTTGTTTCTGGGAAGGAGCCAGATCACCCTTATCGAGAGAAGCTTGCATGGATCTCATAAACGGCTCCTTTATGGATTCCCAGAAATGACGGTACCATTCAACGGGTAATCCATCGCGGCCTGGAGCTTTTTGAGTAGCCACTATTAATTGCGCGGTGGTATTCGTTCTGAGGTATCGGCTGCTCGAGAGAAGCCCGCGCGTCGTCCGATGATGTTCTCTGGTCACTCTCCGCGGCGTGATCCAGCCACTCCTGGATAGTTGCGATTTCAATCGCCTCTTTCGTATAGATTCCTGAGTAAAATTCTTTCAAGGCGTTTAAGATATCCGTCGTGTCCGTCAACTCCTGTTCAGTTGACATCTTTATTTTTGATACGCATTTTCGCACTGAATTGCGTTTTTCAAGGCCAAGAAAGTACCTGTTGGGCTTTTCTTCGTAGGCTAGCCATCGAACTCGCGAGCGCAAAATTGCTCGGCGAGCATCGTCTTGCATCAACGTTTCAAGTTCGACTCAGGCAGCCTCCAACAGATTTAGTTCTTGTGGTGATAAGAGCTCATCCCGCGGCTCGAGGTCATCGATTAGCAGTTGGAGCTGGCGTCTCCGGTGCGACCTACGACAATTTAAATCCGCTGAGTATACCATAGATAGGTTTCTGATAACTATTTTCCAGAAATCCCATCTCTGTCGTGCATCCCAGTCTTCAGTTTCTGCTACTGTTGCCCTTATTTTTTCCTCCACCAGTGTTTTGTACTGTTCATGGTGCAGAATCATTGTGTTTAATCTCGAAATACCTCTGCCCCGAGGACGATATCGCGGACCTTAAAGTCGGAAGACAACTTTTTTGTGGTCTGTACGAATCGCGCGTTTTATAAGACAATGTTCTACTTGGTGCATCAAGTCAGCGGGTACCAGCCAGTGGTCTAAGCGGCATTTGACCAGCGGGTGCTGCCATGTATATTGCCTTGTCATCGGGTTCATCTCCCTCCAACAATCCATCAAATTCCAGTCTGACTGTATGTTCTCTATAACTCGGACAGCTGGTTTTTTGTAGTAGTAGTTTCGTCCACCCGCGTTGTCCATCTTATGGTCAAAAATTACGTTCATGTCTCCGCCGATAATGATTGGTAGATTTTGCGAGTTTAACAGCGTGAGCGTCAGGCGAATGCGGTGAAAGAATTCTAATTGCGCCACAGTTACAGAAGGACTGTAGAGATTGACTAGAGCTCCCTTAAAATCGTCCGCCTGTACATCCAGCATCAGACACCGGCCCTCACGATCTCTCCAAACACGATTAACTTTCACGTCGAGGCCTCGTCGAAATATGATAGCTACCCCACATGCTATTTGTGCCATGCGAGAAATATATACTGCGGGAAACACCCCATTGCTGTTGCCTAGCGACTTCCTGATTTTCCACGCTGGGTGTTTCTTGCAAGAAACTGATATCAAACTTCCCCTCCTTCAACCAAATGAATATCTCCTTCCTTTTTAGTTCCGAACTGATTCCACGCGCGTTAGTAATACCACCGACCCACCACCACCACCATGATGTTGGAACCGACGTTTGCGTTCATCCCGTTGCTTCGGGGTGAGGTCGTCAGCCCAGCGAATAGGATTGATCAGCTTTCCGCTCCCATCCATCTTGATCTTCCCATCATTAGCTCGCTTCGACTTGTAAGGGCCCAGATTCTTTGCATGATCCAAAACGGCCTGTTTGTCTTCGCAACTGGTAAAATCGATACGGACCGTCGCGAGGTCGGGGTTGGTTTTGATCGAAATCACCACTATCGACAGAAAGAAGATGTTGGCCACATCGGTTCCATCCATACCCAATGCAGAGGTCAGGAAATTTCAAACGACTATGCCTTTTTCCCTGGTTCTTGGCCCGAGCTCAAATTCCTTGCATGAGAAGTTAAAGAAGCATCCGATGGACATACGCGCATTTTGTTCGACCATTTCTGTACGATTCTCCAGGGTATCCACCCGTTCTTTGGTCGCATTGATGGCTTTCGTGTTGATCTCAAGCGCGCAATTGAGCGGGGCAGTGTGCTTGGTCAGGAGCTGGTCAATGATAGAGTCTAAGTCGTTAAATTTGGCGGCGATGATGTCAATTTTTGTTTCCAAAGATTTACTGATGCCCATGTTGGCCATCGCATCGGCTACGTTGTCAACGATGGGGGATGGTGATGAATTCTCCAAAAAATCTCTGATCGTCGATTGGGATTTGGCCGGTGGAGTCAATCCAGTGGGTCCTTCTGGTTTTCTCTTGGGTGCCAGGCTGGTAAGACGAAAGATCACTAGGATATTGATCAGATTCAAAGTCAATCTGGGGCAGGGCAGAAAAAAAACGATTTTGTCACGTGGGTGAACGGCGTGGTACTGATTCTTCTTCGTTAGAGCATAGAGGCACAGAGCATCTGCGTCTGTTTATTGACACATGAGTCAAGAGCAAGAAGAAGAAGAACAGACCGCTCTCTACCACTGCGCCGACGCGAATCCCAAAGCAAAGAACTGCTCACATGGAGCAGGCGGAGGTGCTCCTAGTGGAGACGCCATTTGGGAGCGGCCTTGTGAGTTGGTCGTTTGATGGCCTCCTTTGCTGCATTATGACTGCTTCCCGACTGGTGTTCGCGGGCCAGTTTCCTGATTTCCCTCTCGTTCGGCTCTTACAACCTCACGGCACTGGATGAATCTCCCGCAGCAAAATGTAAAAGGCGAGCCACAGATTTGCTCATTTCGCTCGAAAGATTGATTCGTTCGCGTTATCAGAATGGCTGCTCAAAACTGACATCCTCAGCTGGAATACGTGCAACTCTGCCCTCCAAGACAGGGTTGCTGGCCTGAGCCGTGCACCAACGCCTTATGAAACTGAGCCACCGCGGCTCCACACCAATTCGTGGACCGCAAATGGCCCGAAGCTTGTACCTGGCTCGCTACGGCCAAGAAATGCACGAACGAGCCATTTTTGCGAGTCCACGTCGCATCTGTTCAGACAGCACAAACGCGTCCACACTTTGTAAAAAATCGTTAGTCACGAGGCCCATTAACGGCACGAACTCCATCGAACACGCAATCTCTCGCACTGTTACTACATCGAGCTCATCGACAGATCATCACACCACACCAATCATCGATCATCCACACCGCTTCTCGCCCTTCGTCTTCCCTTTCATCGATCATCCACCCTTCATTTTGCGCGACACTTCCGCACGTTGCTGGGTCGCTGAGAGCCGGGCTAGCAGGTTGCGCACGCGATTGTGGGCCTCTTGCCGAAAGACGGTCCGACGGAAGTCGTGCATTTCTTGGTCGTAGCGAGCCAGGTCCTGCTTGGCACGTTCCCTGAAAAGATGACACCCTTAGCCCTTAGCGAGTGGGGGGACAAGGCACGATCTTACTTGAATGGGGCTTTCTCCTCCTCCGACATGGCCCTCCAAATCTTGGCGATCTCTTGCACTCGCTCCGTATCGGCCCAGTTCGGGTACCGCTGCTGAATTGTGGGGCGCATATGCGAGACGAACCAAATGAAAGATGGACGGCAGCGTTTGGGCGGCGTCAACTGAAACAGCACGGCCTGAAACAGTCGTCAGTCTCAGGGCGAAGTAGGAAACCACTCACCCCGAGCCAGTGCCGGTTGTATTTGGTCCGATGGCGATATTTCGGTGGTCGACCCTGACCCTTGTACGCCGCGACCCACTTAGCCTTGACCTTCTTGCACCGCTCGAGGTCTTCCTTGAACATGTCGACGTACGGCTGCTTTTCTTGATCGCTCATGACGCGCCACGCGTGGCCCATCGCGCGCGTGATGCACTGCGACATCCTAAAACAACGGTGGTTTGAGTGCTCGCACGTTCCGGCAGCAAAGCACTCGCCTCGTATTCAGTACTCGAGAGAATCGAGCGTAGTTGGATTGGCAAAAGAAGATGTATGGATTCTTTACAAGCTTCGGGCCCGCTCGTTCCCACTGCTCCTCCATGAGCCAGAAGTCCTGCAGGGTGGGGTTGTCGATCCCAGCGTCGTTCATTTCCGCAGCGATCCAACCTTCGAACCAGCCGCACCGCCCGAAAGAACTGATTCAAATGGCCTGCAGTGCACAAAGACATGATGTGCTGGTTGGGTTATGGCAGTGTAAGGCCTGGGAAGTACTTGCACATTATCAGCGGGAGCTCGAATCCAAGCTGCATCTGCTTGCACTACTGCCTCAGATGGCTGCTCGGCCAGGCTTGTTGTCTATGTTGATGCAGAGCTACTGCTTGAGAAGAGATCGTACACGGAAATGCAGCATTCGTGCGAGGAAGTGAGAGTTATCTTGCCACAGTAGCAAGCCTGATAAGCAGATACAGTATATCAAGGCATTCTCATCGGCTGTTCGATGCCGGCGGCTAAAACTACTGGAACTTGATTCCTTGCTGTTGCAGTTACCAGCTTGATCTGTTGATGATGGATGCCCTATTGTTAAAATCGAATGTACTAAGATTGGCTGGGGATCGGCTAAGTTTCACATTGTTGTGCAGATCTAGCACAGGAGGGACCTCATGGGCATTTCGGACAAAATAAGCGAATTCGACTTAATCAAATATTAAAAAACGTTCAAGCAGTTCTGACTGCGTGGCTGTCGCCCTTGGAACTCGCTAACCTCTGATCATCTGCAAAACGGGGCAACGGAATTTTGTCAGTCCAGTCCACATAAAGTCATTCTGATCCACGATAAAAGTTCCCGTCATAATCGTGATCGGAATTTTATTCATGGACATACTGTATTGACTAGAACAAGTTATCGGACTTGCTCACAGTTGATACTTTGGGCGCGTCACGACACGGTTCTTGATGTTCGGTATTTGATGGACACGTCGACAGTGAGCGAGCAGTTTGGGATATTTATCAACCAGGTCCTTTATGTTGAGTGTTATCTCGAGGCGGTCGATCAGCTCAGCCACGTACAAATCTGACCAATGAATCTAAAATTCATATAAAATCAAATGCTGCTGTATTTTTTACCTGTTGTTGCTGTTGTTGTGGCATGAAACAAGTAGGCACAATAAACTACAGTAGATATGACCCCCTACAAAACAGTGAATAACGACCGTCATGCCGGACCCATGCTGGCGGATTGCGAATGCTTACAGATTGACCACAAAACCAGGTCTTGTCGCTGATCATGTTTTCAAGCAAGCTGAAGAGTGGAATAAAACCACTATTTTCCAGTTCGGCCCATGTTTCCTTCTAAAGTCAAGAGTGCACTTTAGCGTTCTTTGACTGGTACTCTATCACAGCAACGGCTTACCATCTTGGCTTGATCGTTGGCAAAGCGAGCTACAATCCATGGACGAAAATACGGACGATAGAGGTCTTCAATAGCACCTGCTATCTGATCGCCCCATGCGTTCTCCAGGTCGTCTTTGCTTGTCAATCCTGAATTACACCTTGGTTGTTTCGAGGTTAGAACAAAGTCGGGTGGCTATCATGAAAAGACCACAGGACGCAAACATGGGCAGCCGCAAAAGAAACAGACGGAGCTTCCAAGCAGACAGTAGCTTACCATATTTGGTCGCCAAATATCTTCCAATGGCTAATGATTGGCTAAGTTTCACACCGTTGTCCAATTCCAGTACAGGAAGGACCCCCATGGGCATTTCTGACAAAAGAAGCGAATGCGAGTTCATCAAAGTTAAATCTCTGCATGCGAACACTTGCCATTCTTTTTTGACTGAAACCACGTGTCGTCTCGTTCAATCGTAACTTCTTCGTAAGGCACATTTGCATAAGCAAAGATATAGCGAATAAATTCGCATCGTCCTCGAAGCGGGAAGTAATACAGTTTGTATTTGGAGGCCATCTCTAATTCGGTTCTCAACCACACAGAGACTATTACGTCGGTGAGCAGTACACAACACAACTTTTCAAGCAGGGCGAACTGGGCTGAAATATCACGTGTTTGTCGAGTAAGGCCTCCTGGTCCTTCCAGCAAAGAAAGATAAGGCAGAATCTACACGACATAGGAGTTCAGGCATGCTGCACTTTCACGGACTGCTGTAAATTAAGATGTTGCATGTGCACTAAAAAGTTCGCATAACCATGTGCCTGTGCATTCCTGTACCACTATAGTGGTAGGGAGTACACAGGTAGGCACAGGATACAATATACATGCGACAAATTGGTGCAAATCCCATACCCAACAAGTACTATAAGATCCAAATGCAGATGCAAGCTTTCCACGTCAGTGGCTGGCGCCCCAGGGAAAATTGGTTTAGGTATTGCACACCTGTCTGCATACCTGCATAATTGTGCCTGCTGGTGTCCCCTGCGAGTTATTTATGGCTCCAACTCGTACGGTTCGAGTCACTCACTTAAATGTCAAGATTTTTAGCAGGTACGCTCTATGTACAAGTGTCCTGGTATCTGAACTTCAAGTACGAGAATGGGTGCGGACGGAATGCCTTTCAACTTCGATTACACACCTGAAGGAGTCAAGTGGCCAGAGGGAAAACGCGTTCGGCTGTTTTGACATTTCATACCAGTTGTAGAAGGCGCTGTTGCTTGTCATTCGTCTTGGCACTAATGTGGTGCCAAGGTTGGGCCGCTGTTTAGACGCCGAGTTCTCTGCCTTGAGCGCCAATTCTCTTCGTATGCGCTGCCGTGCTTTGGATTAGATTTTTTGCCCACGACTGTAAAATAGTGCAATTTTTCATAAATTTACGTCATCATTCGCTAGCATCACGAGTGTGTGTGTTGACATAGTGCTGGCTGTCGTCGTGGGCTGCTAGGCGCTGTATCGACGTTCTATTACGTCAGCCACGTGGCTAGGATTCTTCATCCAGCCTAGAGGCTTAGGGTTTCTATTGTTGTCTAGATTACGTACGCCACGTGAGCAGTGCTGCCGGGCTGGTAGAGGCTTATTGAATTAAGGCATAAGGTAATTTTCGGCTCTTTCTCACGAAATTACAAGCAGCATACCCTTTGAGTTTCGTCATAGCCATGTCGACCTTCCCACATTTTGCTACGAATGCCATCCACGTTGGACAAGAGGCAGAGAACTGGAGTAATTACGAATGCGTCCCGCCCATATGTCTGGCCACCACCTTCAAGCAAGAACACCCTGGCCAGCCGAAGGTAAGTTTACTTACTCAAGTGTCCTATTCATGCACCGAGATACGATGTAGAGGGGTCAGAAAGGGGGTCTGTAAGAGAGGCAAATACAGTACAATTTAGATGTTTTTTGAGACAGTGCCAGCCAATTTAAGATATGTTGTAAAGATGATCTATTTCACCTACTATTAGCTGAATTAGAGGCACATTCTGCCTTTTACCCTTCTTAGGACTTACATGCGGAATAAAAGTAAATGAAAGCAAATGCGCATGCCATCTCCTTGTACATGGCGGAGGTCACCCGTCAAAACACACTGATAGTAGGGGCTGTAAGTAAGAATGGCTTATACTGTACATACAGTCCAGTTGGACGGGGCTTACTGAGGGGAGGCAATAACATAAGTACCTACCTGATCAAAGTGATCAAACGATCGATATTTCAGAAATTTGATTATTCCCGAGCTGGAAACGGAACAAGAGACGTCGTTGAGAAATGTTTGGCTTCGTTAGAGGATGCCAAGTACTGTAAGTGTAGGGAGGAGTCCATGTGTTTAGGGAGGAGTCCAGACTCGATGATGGTACTGTCTCTTCCATTTCAGGTCACGTATTTGCCAGTGGTTTATCAGCCACCATGGCCGTTTGCGGTCTGGGCAGTGCTGGTGACCATATCATGTGCTGTGACGATGTGTATGGAGGCACCCAACGCTACTTGAGGCGTGTGGCCGTGAAAGGAGGCATTCGAACAGACTTGGTCGACTTGACAGACTTGAAAGAAGTCGAGAAAGCAATCACGCCCGAAACTAAGGCAAGGAAGGCTTGTTACGGGGGAGGAGGCTGTGAAATGGCCTGAGTATCAGGTCTGATCTGACCAGAGGTCTCAATTGTCGATCCGATTCCATCTGATCACTTTTGTATTAAATTAATGGGAAACGGGACTTGAAAAATTTTTGGTATCCCCGAATCATGAACTAGACAAGTACCCTGATGTGTTCAGATCTAGTTCGATATCGCCCTATCCGGCCTGGTCAGGCCTACAAAGTGTGATCTTCGATTGTCTGACCTGGAGTCTGATTAAAGATGTGAAGCGACATGGTCCATTTGTCAATATCAATTGAAACCTGCCTCTATGATCCTCTGAGCATTTTTGGACTATCACTTACCTTTGGCACTTATTTTCAGATTGTTTGGATCGAATCGCCAACGAATCCGCTGTTGAAAGTCATCGATATTCGAGCAGTATGCGATATAGTCCGGCGAATTCAACCGAAAGCCTTTATCGTAGTGGACAACACTTTCATGACGCCATACTTTCAAGTACGGGTCACTTCCTCTACGCGGCTCCTAATGCTGCATAGTCTCGCTTTTGTAGAGACCACTCGAGTTAGGAGCTGACATTGTTGTCCATTCCATAACAAAGTACTTAAATGGTGAGAGCAGAGAGGACTGCCAGTTCCAGCATGGTGGAGTAAAATAGTTGCTGCTGTTTTAGGTCACGTGGATGTGGTTATGGGATGCGCCATGACAAATGACGCTATGATTGCCGAACACTTAAAATTCTTCCAACTTGGTGAGCTTGCCTGTTGTCGGATCCTACTGACTCTGGGTTTCGGAATATGAGTCGAGGCTTGAGGTCTACATAGTAAAAGACGTACCGGGGTGATGGGAGATAATGACATAATGCTCCTTCGAATGTAGAACCTGTAGGAGGTCAAACTTATAAGAGGCTTATAAACGAGAGATCAGTGAGTGCATCGTAAGCTAACCCATATTTGTCTCCGATAAGCCTCACTCAACAAAAACTATGCGAGGCCACCGAGGGGCAGATACTCGTGGTACCTTGCAAGCGTAATAAAATGACGTTTGAACCATCAAACCGACCAGTGTGCTTAGATAATCAAGTGCAGACCTCTGAGAACTCATCGTCAGAATGGAGCATGGATTCCATCTCACAGCTCCGTTTGCCGTTGCGCGAATACATGCTGAAGTTACCCAACTGACCATCTAATAAATAGTGTGACGCTAAAAGACTGTCGAATCCGCTTATGAATCGCTGATCTACTATGAAATATGGACTTTTAAAAAAGCCAGATATTTGCTCTCTACTTTTACTGCCTTTAATTTTCCATTTCAGCTGTTGGGGCCAACCCATCGCCATTCGACTGCTATCTGGTCAACCGCGGCGTCAAGACGTTACACCTAAGAATGAAAGCTCACTACGAGAACGCTATGCGTGTTGCGCAGTACTTAGAAGGACATGCATGGGTGGAACGCGTTATGTACCCCGCCCTGCCGTCTCATCCTCAACACGAAGTCCATAAGAAACAGTCTAAAGGAATGAGCGGCATGATGTCGTTCTACTTGAAAGGAAATCTGGACGAAACCATACAATTCCTGAAGAATTTGAAGGTAGCTTACTGTTTTTTTGTTTCCTACAGTAGTATACTGTAATACTGCATCTTTGTTTCAGCTATTTACTCTGGCAGAATCGTTAGGCGGCTACGAAAGTTTGGCTGAGCATCCGTAAGTCATCATTTGTCCTTCGTTTTGGCCTGATTGGCCAGAGTTCTTGTTTTAGAGCGCTAATGACCCACGCTTCAGTCCCTGCTGATGAACGAGCTAAGTTGGGCATAGGGGACAATTTGATTCGTTTGAGTATCGGCGTGGAAGACGTGGAGGATTTGATCGCCGATTTGGAGCAAGCATTTGAAAAACTAAGTCTTCATCGGGCAGTGACCTAGAAAGTGACAACTTGACAGTTTCTGGTTGAGTGAGGGTTGGTTTCCCGGAGAAGATTGGGATTGGCGAACGATGCACCATGTACGAGGGTCGTAACCACAAAGGTGTGCGGATGCTAAAGGGTTGAAGAAAAAAGAGATTTTTTAAAGAAGTCGATCGTATCAGCTACTGATGGTTCGCGGTACGATATGCCGTGAGACTAAACATGCCGAGCGCTGATTACGGCTAGTGGCGCTCCTGGTTTTAATGACGCCATTTGCGGGCCTTCGGGTACAAATCCATGTTTTTGCACCCTCACTCTCATCAGCTATTTCCACAACGCCCTTTTCTTTTCTCTGCCATAAACATCAGCCATCGCGCAAACTTGTTCTTTTCCGTGGTGCATAATAAATGTCCATTGCTGGCCTTGCAGACAGCTTCGAAGTGAGCCATCGGGAGCATGGGAAGGTGGCTCGACCGACTGGCGTTACTCCGTCGGACTGGTTTGTGACTCGCACTACTTTGAAAGGAAGAAATTGACTTTCAATTTTTCTTTTCACGGAACCTAAAGATTCCCAAGAGGGGGAACCACTTTGTGAACGCTCTCCTTCCGTTCCTGCTGGCATGAGATTATCGGATATGGTTGAGCCTGCCAAATTCGCCCACTCGTTTCGTCCTTGCATTTTCCCATTAGAGGAGATGCCTGCAAATAATTTAATGGTTCATTAGTCTCAGTGCAGATGGCCGATGGTACGCTCGCAAATCTAATTTGCCATCTGCTTCCTCGCCTCGTCCTAAACGAATGACTCTTTGCAGCCAGCGGGCTCCCCCTTTCATTGTGCGTGTGTGTCCATTTCCAGCGAGATCTCTTTCCTCCAATACCCGTCTCGGTTGACAGTGATTTATAAGACACCAACAGCATACTGAAATGCGTGCACTGGTTCGCCTTGGGCAGGGATAGTGGTGGCTGGTTCATTCAGAATGCATAGTCGAGGGAGTCTTTTCTGCTTCTAGCGTAATTACTTAGTTATCAATTTTTGAATGCGGTACCTTCCTCGGGCAGTCCTCCTTAATATGACCATGCGGAATTTGTATTCTAAAGATATCTTTGCATAGCTGATGACAAGGATTTGGTTCTTGGGCTAACTGAGCGAGTGCAATGATAGAAGATAGCTTCCCTCGTAGCATTCCAAAGCAGATAACGGGTTTATCGATGTAAAAAGTGGGAGTGAGGCGCAAGGCATCTTGTGCCTATCTTTGACTCGCACAGTATTTTCCTAACATGGATGTTGACTAGGGCCTGGCAACGCGAACTATGAAACATGGCCGTTATGCGGGATGCGGCCTTTTCCGTGCCTGGCCCATATTGCTTATTCTTTATGACTCTTACATCGGAATCACGACCCAAAACTTGAATGGCATTAGTCGGGCTGACTCGCCGTGACACATGCGGTGTAAAATCCTATTTTCATAGTCTCGGCTGTTGTAAGTGTAATTGCATAGCCCCAGTGAATACCTAATTTGGAAAGCGTGCAAAGGAAGGCGCTTTTTCTGCTTTGCCCGTAATGTCATAATTGTGAAATGGAGTTAGTTTTGGCGTAGGACTTATGTTTGACATTGTAACGCGCTCTGCCGAAAGCTGTCTCCGCGTGAGAAAACTGGATGTGGTGAGGCGTTGCTCAGGCGAAACGTGTTGTACTGTAGGTTTAGCCCTCTTCGTATCAATGTTTATTTTGTGATAACTATCATAAACGCCGTGTTTGAGTCAAAGTGCGGTGATATATTTCGATTCATCGTCCTTGATGCAGCTGGTGATAAAGAGGATTGTCGGTGCTAATCTTTGTTGATTTCATGTCATTCGGGTTCGAAGACGAATGCGGCCATTCACTTTTAATCATCTTGTTTGTGTCGAGGGTTTAGTTGAATCAGATTGTGAGCCTGGCTTGCGCGCAGATGGGTGCTATATGGGTGAGCATGGGGAGGTTAGGGTATATGGTTGGAGGGGTTTTTGGCTTCTTGTAACAACTCTAATTTCGAAATCGATGGCGTAACGCTTTTATGAGGGCTGATAATGCCGGATGGTAAAAAGTTTGTGCAGTTCTTATTATTGGGGTTGGGTTTATATATAGCTGTGTGGTGTGGACAAGCGTAAGGGCTCTAGCGTGCGATAAGATTCTGCACTTTTTCCAACGCGGTGAAGATTTCTAGCTGCTTCGCTTACCGCATCGTTATTTCGCCGGCCCATTTTTCGAGTGTGAGGCCCGGCAGTTGTTAAGATTCTTCTTCCGGCGGGTCTGGTTGCAAGTGAAGAAGCAACCAGGCGGCAGCCAAACTTGACTCATTTCTTCGTCCATCTCACACTCACTGCGCCCCTGTGTTGATCGTCATAGTCGTTAAGTCTGGAGGCGGCACTCGGGCTCGGCTGTTCTAGGCCTCTTAGAAAAACTACTGGCGCGCGCATGGACTCTCTAACGATAAGCACTTTGGTGACCAACTGTGGCCGCATATAAATCACTCTCGCTTATCCCCCGAGTCTAGGACGCCGTCTTTCCTAAAAAGGCCATCATTGCCTTGCTGAAGTCAATTGAGCGCGGGCTGTGCCATGGGTGTCGATGTCGAGCCAATGAATGCTTGTGGCTCGTTTTTGCAGCACGAATGCACTCTTATATCGCGAAACCAGTTCTCGCACCATTTCTCGAATCGCTTTCTTTCTTCACTAGGCTGCTGTTCAAATTGAGTTGAAAACTGTTTACGTAGAAGATATACCGCTACTTTATCCTGTTTGACCGCGTAGCTACTAAAACATTAAGCAATGCACAAAATTGCCAGCTGCTTTTTGACCCTTTTCCGATTCTGAGCGAGACTGTATTGCCGAGAGACACACAACGCCATACTTGCTTGTTAGAAACGAGCATCCATGTGCAAGAATAGAAAACGAAATTTCTCTTCTTCTCGTAGCCTAAAACCGATTACGCGTCGATCCAATTTGTTGGGTGCAAGCCAGATCATAGCCCTGCTTTTCCCTGATCGCTCTGTCCGCTCCGACAAGGCCAACACTTGCGCGAGTAACTCGATTTCTGAGACCCGGTTTCGGCCGCCGCAATGTCTTCCGGTAAGCGTGGCTGGCTGCTAGTGAGTCATTGGAATGTGTAGGCAGTGATCGATGAGCCATTGATTTTCAGTAGAACGTTTTGAGGGGTCGATTCTACATATAGTTACGGGATGATGAGTCAGTGGTACACGTGAAGTAGGTCTATACGTTCCTTGTTTTTGGGCGAAACGGTTGACGTTCACTGCAGCTTGTCTTTCTTTTTCACCCTCAAGCAAAAGTAAGGAAAAAGGTCAGGTGGTGCTGTTCGCCTTTGAGAATGCTCTTTAGTCTTTGAACAGAGGGAACAGAGGCCCATTACAAATGGATGGTCAATGATGATGGAACTCGCATTTCTGCTCTTCTCTAAACTACAGCACAAACGAGTTATTTTGTTCAAAAATGCCATTTTCTGACAATTGTAGACATTCCTCCATCAAGGGCCATCGGCCAAAAGAGCGCTTTTTAGTAGAGGAAGTAAAATGAAGGAAACAAGCCTGCTTTCTTGGGTAACTCCTTGTCGAGTGTTCGTCAGAATCAGCTCCAGGTGACCCTACATTTTTGACTTCTACCATGACCATTCATTGCACTTTAGACTGGCCATTGAAAGCATGCTTTTGCTACACAAATTTATGCAATATCTCGCATTTAGCAATCGGCATGTACAGTATTGTTGCAATGCTTCAAACCTGACTGACAGTGAGCCGTAGGCCAAAACATGGTGATTCTACAGTAGCGATGTATCATACTTTCCTGTTTCGAAAAACGATTTTCAAGCTTGGCTTGCTGACTAATAGCGGAAAAGTGTCAAAGTCGCACGGATGTTAGTCGAATCACCTTGAAGCTAAAAAACAAAACTGTTGTGCCATCTCAATTTTCTTAGACGTAAAGTTCCGGTCTAGAAATAACTTGGTTTCAGTATTGCCCTCCTAAAAAACATCCTGTTTGTTAGTTTGCCACTTTCAGAAACAGGGGATGCGGAAGACGAGATGACTAAGCCGGATGGGTGCGGAGTATGGCGGATATTTGGTAGCATGAACATCACAATGCTCTTCGCAAATGCCCTTGCATGACTGACATGGCTTCCCACAGCCCAGTGCCCAAAACCAGACATGTAAATGAGGGGATCAGCTGAATCCGAGGCATGTTTTCAGATGACGCGTGTGCAAAGTGTGGCGAAGAGCTGACCATAAAACGTCCCGGATGCACGGCTTTGGACAAAACTTATCACCAAGACTGCTTCGTTTGCTTCGACTGCAGTGAGTTAGATTCAACTTGAGTATGATTTTCAGACCTATGCTCCCTTCTAACGCAGGTGGTAAGCTGCTCGGCGGTACATTCTACACAGTCAATGATAACCCACTGTGCGAAAAGTGTTTCGAGAAGACTTTGGATACGTGCGCTGGCTGTGGGAGTGCAGTCAAAGATAAGGTAAGGAGAAATGCTTGGGTGTTGCCAAAAAATTGATCCGGTCAGAATACTATACGAACTTCTTCAGATGGCGCAAGCTCACAATTAGGTGGCAAGAACACACTCTGCCGTAGTGTTTTATGGACTGCTGTCTATAAAATACTGCGACAACTTTGTTTCCACTTCAGGTCCTAAAAGCATTGGGTAAGTCTTACCACCCAAACTGCTTCGGGTGCTCGTCGTGTAAGCGATCATTGGAGGGAGTCCAGTTCACGGTGGATTCGGAAAACGCACCCCATTGCATTCAATGCTATCGCGAGTAGGTACTCACTGGACTCCAGCACACTGTGCACGTACTCCCACTTCCGTTTCCTACTTTTTCAGCAAATTTGCCCCACGATGCGCTGCTTGCAGCAAGCCCATCGCGGCCGAAGAAGGTGGTGAGATGCCCAACCGAATCGTAGCTATGGAGCGTAACTATCACGTGGAATGTTACAAATGCGAGGTGAACTTTAGAACCTCTAAAATCTGCCTCTTTCTGCCAGCTGCCTCCTCCACGATTAACCTCCATCCATTTTAATTTTTAGGATTGCGACCTAAAACTTTCGTCAAAAATCGAAGGCCAAGAATGCTATCCCCTCGATGGGCATCTATTATGCAAAACATGCAACCTAAACCGTGTTCGAGCGCAGCAAGAAGCAAACTGAAATCACTTCGATTCGATCAAAATATTAGTCCAAAACTCGAGCGCATTATCATCGCTCAAAGTCAGCCCCAAGTTTCCGACATGGCATATTATTACTATTGTGTAATTATTATCACTGGGCTTAGGACTGCCAAATATGGCGCGCTTTGTTATCACTAATGATAAGAACACGCATATATTTTTGGGAATGCACGTGTTTGCTAAGATTTCTTATTATTTTTTATACTTGTGCTAAAATGTGATAGACGTGGAAAATGTATTGTAGCGGCTGGGTAATTTTGGATGGACATCATGTGCATTAAATAGAGCCCGTGCTTAGTGAGTAGTCAGTCGGTGATTTCCAACTCAGTTATTGATTCCGAGAGTCAAAGCTGCATTACAGCGCTTAGATACTTGACCTAAACTCACCTGCTGATCACAAGTGCCTAATGTATTGGCTCTGAAGAATTTCCGCCCAAGCCACGTTTCTAGCACGCCACTATACATAGCACTACCGCTCTAAAAGCGGGACAACAAAACAATCACAAAACAGTCCAGGATCAGATGCGTTGAACGAGGTCAAACTTGAAAGATTACATTTTTCTTGAAAATTTGCCTTACTTCTATCATTGCCATCGCAATTCTATTGACATTCTCTCTCTAATCGCTTGCATTTGCAAGATCAATCCAATGACCAAAACGGTTTATCATCATCAACTCAAGGATGGGTCAAGGGCAGTGTGGATGTAAAATATCGATTGGTGAAGCTCGAATGGCAAGCCTCGATGATGGAGGAAGCTGAAAGCGGACGATGAAGCGAACGTGAGCTGGTGCAGTCAGGCATGGTGACAGGAATGCTGATGCTGTTTCAGTAAAGCTATGATGTGATCAGGGATCAGGCAAAACCGAAAAAGTAGACCCCGAAGCTTGCAGTGGTGAACTTGTCTGTCATTGTCTATAGATTAAGCTGGAAAGGGTATCCGGGCGATTGTTCGCCAGTAATTATTCGCCGGGCCAAGGTATGTTTGGTCAATGGGAGGGGTGAAGGGGTCAATGGGATGGCCTTTATCGGTACACTTCCTTTTGCAAGACGCTGCTATCGTTCCTTTCATAGGTACTTACCGTACTCGTATTTGGAGTTTGGAATTATGGGCTAGTTAAAGCATAGCGGAGCACCTGCTATCGCATCCTCCAGTCACTTCCACTTCGACAGAGGGGTACTCTTCCAGGCATTTTATTTCTTCTTAAGCCACTCCTAAAGTCACTTCTTATTAAGCCAAGTTACAAAATATTTGCTAAATTTTAATGGAGTCCAGTGTTTTCTAAACATCGCGTCAGGCAAATCAGAGAAAATTAGAAAAAAGCTGGGTTCGGCAATTGTTGCGCATTTCGAAGAGGAAGAGATGATTAGATCAGCAGTTCTAGTCCTGGTCAGCCATTGCCTATTGCAAAATCACTGGCTGAATGGCTGCTAGAATTATCGCTGTGTATTTGGGCTGGAATTTTCGCTATTATTTTAATATATATTATATATATTAAACCATAGAGCGCCTATCAGCCAATCATTTATGGGATTATAAAACCATGAGCTAGATGTATTGTTGACATTATTTGTGTTTTTAGTTGGAATGATTTGGGTTTTCTGTCGACAACTTTAAATTCTAGGTCGTTGACTTATTCTTGAATGAACTAGGAGTCTCACAAAGCGACTCATCGAACAATCGCGCGTGATTCGCTGGAAAGTGATGTGGAAAAAAGCAGTACATCAACATGGGCAACAAGCCTGGCCAAGCAGCCATCTGAGACAGTAGTGCAAGCAGATGCAGCTTGGATTCGAGCTCCCGCTGATAATGTACAAGTACTTCCCAGGCTTTACACTGCCATAACCCAGCCAGCATGTCGTGTCTTTGTGCAATGAAGGCCATTTGAATCAGTTCTTTCGGGCGGTGCGGTTGGTTCGAAGGTTGGCTCGCTGCAGAAATGAACGACGCTGGGATCGACAACCCCACCCTGCAGGACTTCAGGACTTCTGCAGGAGCAGTGGGAACGAGCGGGCCCGAAGCTTGTAAAGGATCCATACATCTTCTTTTGCCAATCCAACTACGCTCGATTCTCTCGAGTACTGAATACGAGGCGAGTGCTTTGCTGCTGGAACGTGCGAGCACTCAAACCACCCTTGTTTTAGGATGTCGCAGTGCATCACTCGCGCGATGGGCCAAGCGTGGCTCGTCATGAGCGATCAAGAAAAGCAGCCGTACGTCGACATGTTCAAGGAAGACCTCGAGCAGTACAAGAAGGTCAAGGCTAAGTGGGTCGCGGCGTACAACCGATGGCGATATTTCGGTCGACCACCGAAATATCGCCATCGGACCAAATACAACCGGACTTGGCTCGGGGTGAGTGGCTTCACTTGGTCCTGAGACTGACGACTGTTTCAGGCCGTGCCGTTTCAGTTGACGCCGCCCAAACGCTGCCGTCCATCTTTCATTTGGTTCGTCTCGCATATGCGCCCCACGATTCAGCAGCGGTGCCTGAACTGGGCCGATACGGAGAGAGTGCAAGAGATCGCCAAGATTTGGAGGGCCATGTCGGAGTAGGAGAAAGCCCCATTCAAGTAAGATCGCTCCTTGTCCCCTCACTCGCTAAAAGCTAAGGGTGTCATCTTTTCAGGGAACACGCCAAGCAGGACCTGGCTCGCTACGACCAAGAAATGCACGAGTTCCGTCGCTGGCCATTCACATTTGGCTGCGGGCGACGCATCCTGCACCGTGGGCTGGGGAACGCTGAAGGAGTAGAATTAAGAAACTGCCCTCGAACACCAGTGGGTTTTTTTGTCCCTTCTTGCTAGTATGATGATCTGAGGATGCCTGTACTGGCACGTGCCAGGATGGCAGGCAACACGCGACCGTTAGCGGTGAGCTCCTAGTGGAGACGCCATTTGGGAGCTGACATGTGAGTTGGTCCTTTCATGACCTCCTTTACCGCAATATGACTGCTTCCCGACTGGTGTTCGAGGGCCAATTTCCTGATTCTCTGCTCGTTCGGCTCCCGCATCCTGGCGGCACTAGATGAGTCTCCCGCAGCCCGCAAGGCCAGCGACAGACTTACCGGATTGCATTGTGAGACTGGTTCCCACTCTCTGAATCAGAACGGGCTTACTAAACTGATGGTGAGGTGAGAATTTTCCAAAATCAGTCGTCTTTCAAGTATGTCCCAAAGTTTAGTGTGGAATTGTAATTATGCCTCTCCAGTTGGAGAACACCATTCACTCATGCCTTACTGCGAGATGTTGTCTCGTATACGGATACACAGAGCCTTCCAATCAGCGACTTGATAGAGCAGAATGCCTCTCAGTACTGACAGTGAGATAAGAAGTGGTAAACATGGATGGAAACTCGCAGTGGCCAGTTTTCGTCTTCCTACCCTTTTGCCAAACTGTTATTATCATGAGCTGTAAATGGCTACGAAGTACAAGCTGTACTATTTCCCAGCTCGTGGGCGATGTGAATTCATTCGATATATCCTAGCATATGCCAATGTGCCGTACGAAGAAATCACAATCGACTGGGACAAATGGGACTCAGCAAAGCAGTGTGAGCTCCTGGCGAAGTCAAGTCGTTACATCTTTAATTACTCAAATTCATTCTTGTAGTAATGCCCATGGGCGTTGTCCCTGTGCTAGAATTGGAAAACGGTATTAAGCTGAGCCAATCTCTGGCTATTGGAAGATATTTGGCATCCAGGTTCGGTAAGCTGCCTTGCCATTATTGCCTTTGTCGTAGGATTTCCTGTAACCTTTATTCACATTTCTTTGTTTAACAGGACTGCTAAGCAATGACGACTTGGAGAATGCTCAGGGGGATCAGATTGCAGGTGCCATAGAGGACCTATACCGTCCCTATATTCGTCCCTGGGTATTTGTTTGCCGCAGTGGTGACCAAGCCAAAGCAGTGAGTCACTTTTTGCTCCATTTGGCGAAGCCGCTATAATTCAATCAGCCCAGTTTCTAAATTTAAGAAAGAGGCCTGGTCAGACCTTGAAAATAATGGCTTCATTCCATTATTCAATCATCTCGAAACGATGCTTGACCGCAAGACTTGGTTTCGTGGCCAAAACGTAAAGACAGCCTTTTTGAGAAGATACAATAATTGCAATTTTCAACCTTTTTCCACATTTTAGTTACACTGGGCTGATTTGTACGTGGCCGAACTTATTGACCGTCTCGAGACGGCAATGGAGAAAAAAGAACTGGTTGCAAAGTACCCGACTCTGGTTGCCCATTGTCGACGTGTTCACGAGATACCAAGCATCAAGACACGTATCGAGGCGCGTCCCCCGGACTATCCACTATGAGCGAGTCAATCTGATTTGTAGTTGGACACTCGGTAGGTGGTCGTAACCGAATGCTTAGCATTATATTTCTGGCAACCGCTGATCTTTTTCATAATGGACGTACATGTTCGGCCAAATATAAAACAGACTAATGGAAAACGTCTGTTTCTGAGACGCCACCTCAGCAGCTCATAAATCTGAACGGGTTTAAATTCTACTCGTGCTAAGCACGCAGCCTCGAGTAAAGTCATCGAGATTCCGTTACCAAGTAGGAGAAAACAGTGCACGAGCAGCAAAGTGCTATATTCTTGTATATTATTATGCTTCAGCTCGAAAAACCTCACTGAAGTCCATATTTCAAGAGCTGGCAGCCGCTGTTTGATATGTCGAACTGCAACTCTGATTTCAAAGTTACTACATAGTGTTCATACAGTTAGTTAGACTAGGGTGCAGAGAGACGGGAGTGGTAAAGGTGTCGGACCTTCAAATGACTGACGTCTGATGCATGGTAATTTGTATTGCGCAGTAATTTCTAATGCTTTGTGGGCATCTGTCAGGGTCTGACAATGAGCTGCTCATGTTTATAGAGCACATCAAGCACACTATGCCTTATCATTTAATGATCTGCTTGAAATTTTCTTCCTCTTTTCCAGATATTTTTGTTTTGATACTGCTGTCATTGTACGAAAAATGGCAGCAATGCCACCGGCTTCTGCCTGTCGAGATCCCAGCACCCGCAGATCATGTACCAGGTTGAAGCACCTGAACAGAGACCGTTTTTATGTCCGATCGGACCACAATTTCTCCCCATCATTTCGCCTAGACGATTGTAGTCGCAGGGAGGCGAAGAATAAACTGTGGCTTGGAACACGATACTAGACAAAAGCAATACACCTATAGCCATCATATCGCTGCGATTAGAGGCGCAAAGTGATGATTTCCTTCTTGCAGAATGTAAAAACTACAGTGATTGGATAAAAGTGCAAATATTTATGCTTTTTCGACAATACAGTACATTCAAAATTATTTTTCACTTATGGAGAAATTTTGAAGTTGCCGAAACAATTAATGTGTCCTGTGCAGTAAATAACGCGAATTCAACTTGTGCCAGCGCGATTTTATGTCAACGTAACGTGCACTATGACTCAAATTAATGCATCGTGTAAGTGCTTTACCTTTTTCATAATGGACGTATGTTTGGCCAAGTGCAAAAGTCTAATGGAAAACGTCTGTTTCAAGACCACCATTTCGAAAGATCGTAAATCTGAGCAGGTTATAAATTCCACTATGGCAAAGATGAACTGCATGAGGTCCGCGTAAAGTGCATAAGCCATAGCCACCTAGCAGTAGGAAAAAACAAACAGGAAAATATCAGCTGTTCTACGTCCTAAAACTTCAAACTTTCCTGGGACTCTGGGTTCAGTTTGTGAGAATGCCTCAACGACGTCGCCTCCCGCTGCAAAACGCATTATAAGACGACGAAATGCGCCACGCATTGCCAGGTTCAAAGAATAGATTCGGGCTTGTGTAATTTGAAATACGTCGACTAGGTAAAAGAAAAATCTAATCTACTCGAATACATTGCGTTCCAGAAGAAAACTTTTGTAAACTGGTTTTTAACTTTCCTCGTCAAAGATTCGTCTCGACTCTTCGCCCCAGCCCATTTCGTAGTCACAGTCTCGAAGAGTGCGGGTGATGGAGCGTGTCAATTTCAACGCCACTGACATTCGAGCCAGGCCCACATAACGTGACTGTAGCCTTGCCTGTGGTCATAGTTAGACTGTAGCGTTTTGCTCGTATTCATTATCAATCGAGGCACGATCAACAGTGCACGACCAAGTCGGATTACCCTCCTTTCCCTTACTCTTGTTTGTTAGTGGAATTCCTAACTGCGCATTGAAAACTTTTTTACTCTTCTCTCGCTGGTTCACTCTCACCGAAAAGAAAGTTTGTTGTGGGACGAAATGATTATGGGCAGAGTCAAGGATGGCGAAAATTGGGGTCAGGATTTAGTAAATTTGGCAATGTCTAAGGACGCGTTGGATAAAAATTGCAGGGCCCTGATTTTCAACTCAAATAACAATTGTGGCGAGGGACGACTCATTCATCAGTCCTTGAGGAGAATAGATCAGAGTGTTGACTGCCTGCTCCGGCACTTGATATGAACGAAAGCTGATTCTTGTTATTGTTTTGAACTTGGTAGATTTCGAGTAGGCTAGCACAGGATTGGATATCGAATTTCCACATCCGCAATGGCTTGGTACGAGAGCGCGGTGAGTCAATCCAATCTCCCTTTTTTTTGCATGTTATTTTCCTGTGCTCTTTAAACTAAGTTAGCTTAGTTGTTGAGCAGATCTGTGCTGGTTTGCTAATGATGACCATGCATTTCCAAATTGGAATTGTTTATTTGCTCATCTTCAATGTCCTTATCAGACTCTGTATTTGAAGAAAGCTAAATAGCAAGGAGTCCGCCTCGACCCCAGAGAGACTCCCATGTCTATTCGTGCACCCTAAATCTTCTGCCATGTGTTATCCAGGCCCTTTTATCTTTATGGTCGAAAGCGTTGAAAAAGAAAAAGGGTCCGATTCTCTTCCGACCATTCCTCTGCAAGGGGCGATGAATCCAAACGCACGACTTTGTGCGGATGTGATAAAATCTCGCACGCCTTTGCTCAGTGCTTGAAAACTTTTTGCACTTATCGCATGCACGGCTTGTTCAATCGAACGGAAGGGGAGGACGGGCAAACAAGCTCAATTATTATTAGCGCCCGATTTTCTGCGGCATAGATCGGGACAGGCTAATGCCAAACTCGTTCGGCATTTGAAGCGGCTGTCAGTGAGCGTCTCCCAATTTGGGTCCTCGACAACTGGCGGGGTTTATTAGAGGCTTCTAGCTTGGCTTCTAGCGAGCAAAAATGAGTTCCAATTGACCCGAAGACGACGAGCTTTGAATCGACTCGGGTTCGTGCGCTGCCAATGTGCGGTCGATGGTTAAGTGCGAAAAAGTCGTCATTGCAGCCTTCATAGCCCGTTGACATATTTGGCCATTCCGTGGCCCTTGTACTCGACGGCGAAGGACCCGTCAAATTGGGCACGTTTCCTCGCCCTATAGTCTTTCGGTCAGCGATCGGCCGAGTGGCGCCCATTGGAATGCACCTTTTATCTTTGTCCCTCACAATGGTCAAATGACGCCGAGCGAGAGGATATTATTTCCTAAGCCATTCCTTCCCGTAGAAAAAAGCCTGGTCACATAGCTCTGGTCACGTCCTAGTATGGTCAGGTGGGATATTGTAGACGGCCGGTCTGTCCTCGACCAAGCCAATACGGGTGCAGAGCATAGGCGTACACGAGGAGTAAGTTGCACTTTTTCCGACCCGATTGCATTCTTTTGATCATGAAAGTGAATGGGCCGTAAGAAATTTCAATTTTCCTTGTCCTTGCGCACGGATTACTTTGACCTGAATTTATGAGGCCATTGAAGGACATAGTTCAGTCATGGTCTTATTTTTTGTTTGTCTTTTCGGTATACGGTCTATTTTTAGTCTTCGTACCTTTTCCTTACCTTCTCAGGAAGACGACGGCAGCTGGGACACACGCACAAATACGTTGACATTTCATACATTTCGACCAACCAGTCCTGACGATTTGGCGGCAGTCAGTGGCGTTACTCCTCAAATGTTCAACGGCACCTTGGAACGTCGGCGTCAACCGCGTCAGACGTCAGTCGATTTGAATTCGAACGGTGTGATCAATCAGCATCATTACAACAATCCTGTCCCGATATACCAGTACAAGCCCCTGGGACCTTCTTGCCACCTGGACAATCCGGAAGCTGTGCATCGTAGTGCACATGCAGTGTGCTCAACTCGAAATGGATTCCCCGAACCACAAAATCAGCACCACGTGGCTTATATACAACCGTATTTCTATAACAGTCAAAGATTGCCTTCTGCTGCCAGCTTCGTCCAACCCTCGCACATTGTCAACGGGGGTTGTCGGAAGCCACCACCAGGATATAAGCCCCCATCGATTGGACCCGTCAACGGTCAAGGAATACTTGTTAAGAAAGGTCAGACCAAAGATACTCCGTCCAGACCAAAAGGCGATGTGGTCAGTTTCCGTTGCACTCCGAAAGTGCTCAGGAATTATCAGGAATTGCTGGTCGATATGATCCTCACCTCGAACGAAACCATCGCTGGATTCTCGATGACTAGCAGTATGACTCATGGTCAGCGAGACGAAAAGGGAAGCAAGGCGCCCATACATGTGTACAGAGTCATGAAAGGTAAGATTCTTTCTTCTGTGAATGAATACAAATTCTGAGTTATCGCTTTGATGCTCCTTTGGTCTCTGGTGCTCCATTGATCCTTTATCTTCTATATTTCCGTCATTTCCTTAAGTCACGCTTGCATTGCTTAAAAAATGCGCTTCAACTTGACCGAGCAGTTGTTTTCGAAACGTTTCTCCCAATTTTGTTGATAGCGTCCTGTTAGCTCAGTCCCAAAATCGCATTACGAGTCGTGCGTTAAAGCGATAACGTTCGATCGAGGCCCAATCTTGTTCAACGGCGCCAGCACGTACTTTGTCTGAAATTGATCTTTTTGTCTTTAGAGGCTTTTTTGCTTTTGGGAAAGGGTGTTTATTCTAGTAGTGACTGCGGGTGGTGCTGTATCCAAAAGAAACGATGCATTGAGCTATCGTGTGTAAATGCGAGCCGTGGCCCAAATGTTTTTCTCAACCCGATATATTTTAGCTTGACACTCTAACTCCTAGTCTTGGTGAACAAGAATAGAAAAGTCAAAGTTTTTTAAAGTCATCATTTATTGCCATTCTAAAATGACCTCCTTGAACGGATTTGTGATTTTTGTCGCACTTGAGCCTGGAAGCGACTTGGCTCGAGTTTACGGTAGGCTTAATAAAAACTTGATTGATAGTTAGAAGACATACCGCACGAAAGGCTCTATGACTCTCTTTTTTGTGTTAGGTTCTGCTGCGGATCGTGCTGGTTTAGAAATAAGCGACGAGATCCTGGAAATCAATGGAGAATCTGTGGTCAACTCGACTCACGAGGAGATCATTGGGCTGATACAAAAGGTGCGTGTATGTGAAATTGTCTGTTTGGACAGCAGTTTTGCTTCTCATAACAGTCATCCCACGTATAGTCGGCACCTTGTCTTTTCTAAAAGGCTGTCCAATCAGCTGACATTTGCCTTTTCGCAGGCAGGCATTTTGGTATTTTTTCCATTACCATTTTGGTATTTTTTTCTGTTTGCCACGCAGGCACACAAAAAATGCACCTTCGCACACCTTTGATTCTGTCTCAATACCAAATAATCACCGCTTGAATCACAAGCTACGTTGCCGCGCTCCAGACTGGCAGGCCAGAGCGTTCTTTCCTGTTGCAATTGCGCCAACGCGTGATGTTTTAGGAGCAGTATCAGAAGCAGCTGATAATGTTTCAAAGACTGCTTCTTGCAGCCTTTTGAAGCCACCGTTTATGGGCTCCATATTCGCGTTAGTGTTATTCCGAAAAAGGATATTTGCCCAGCAAACGTCGATTGCATAACTCGACGGGGCGCCTATCCGCTTTTGTTGCCCTAGACAACACAAGGCATACCTGTCTGACTGAGCGGATCAATGGGAACTAGTAGTGCCTGCTAGCTAGCAGCTAGCTACTCGTACCTCTGGTGGCGGCTGCGGTTACGCGGTGCTGGTGCCATGGCTTCAGAACGATAGGGCGTCCGCGGGTGCTTGGGGAGAGAAAAGCCATAAATGGCCCTCGTCGGCAGCCAGGTAGGGTAGCAGGTGCATGTTTTTCAAAACACGTAGTCGTGTCGGCCAGCCCGTCGAGGTGTTTCGTCTTCTTTTGTGCATGTGCTGGCGCGGCTGGTTATTACGATATTTGGGTCCTCTGTGGCTGACAGAGAATGTGCGGTTTGTTCTGCCATGATCGCGTTTCGCAAAATTTATTCGGCGGGTACGGTCGTGTGCATTTGTTCGGTTCAGTGCACTTTGCGCCCGTCCTTTTTGAATTGGACGTCCGTGGGTGATGGCAGGGAACGACGGTCCCTCAGTCTCTTATAACGGTCTTGTTCGTGCGCAATTGAGATTTTGAATATGGCAATTCCAGGGTCGTGGGCCCTTTCTTTGATCCGGGTGATTGGAAGACAAATCGTTGCAAAAGTTGGCTTATTTTCGCATCAGGCTAATGGGAGGGAGCGCGGAAAGTTTACCTGCCAAGTCGTATTGTGTTTGTCCAACTCTGAGGGTGGTGAGTGTTTACGGGGATGACTCGCGCGGGTCGCATTGCCGCGCACGACGTTACCTGTCAGTCGAGACTACGTTGCCGCGGCGATGGTTCGGAAGTTGTATTGTTTACGCTTATCTGAATCACAGTGCGGGAGCGGAGCGGAGATAAGATAGAGTGCCTGTGCAGGAAGATAGGACAAGGTATACTGGACGATGAATCAAAATGCAGATTGAGGACAGGCTTAGAGTCCAGGCTGTTTCACTCTGTACTAGTTAGCGACTTGACGCTGTGCTGCTATTGCAAGTGTCTTCCTATTTTGCCATTTCATTCTGCTATTTGGTTGTCAGACGTATGTAAGAGCTGGCAATTTTTGCGTTTTACTCGGCCGCGGCAGATCTCATGGTTTGGTTTGGTATCTGGAATTTCTGGTTTACTTTCGGACCAGTCGACCACTCTGCCTCATGGAACATGGGCATTTCGAGTAGCCTGGTACGGGACTATTTGGCGAAGGGGCGAACGATCGTTCCAGTGCCGAAAATTTGCCATCTCGACTTTAGGCTTAGCGCCGTCGAGCCCATAAGCCAACGTTTTTTCGACGAGGTGGACGAAATTTGAGCGCGTTAGGAATGAGGAAGAAAAGAGGAGTTGCGATAAGTGGCTCACTGAGAAATCGAGTAGTGGCCGTGTTTGTGAGTAGCCTGCTCCTATTGCGTCAAGCTTGACTGATTCGTGGCGGAGTTATGGAAAAAACGGTCACTTGGGAAACGGCCCAAAGTCCCGGCTTCGCTAACTACCCTTACGTATATAACGCTGGCATCAGGGTTTCGAAATGCCCAAAAGAACAACTCGTCCAGTCGATCGCCTCTGTGACCTTGGGACCGAGACGACTATGCACGTCGAAGGTGCCTGGGAAAGAGTCCCTTCTGTATTTGCCATGCCTTGTATTCGTCCAGTATACAATGGCCATAGTTGACTGCCTTTCGAAACTGGTCTCGTTACAGGCCATGGCATATTAGTCTACTGGCGTGGGCACAGCTCCATCAGATTGCTTTTCTTTAAGGATCGTCAAACGGTGCACGTTAGTTTGGAAGAGACTGCATCTTTTTTCGTCTTGTAGGGTTGGAGTGTTTTAGTAGTCTTTCAGTTCTGTTTTTCCTCAACCAGCTGACTCTATAGCTAACATATTGAATATACGGTTTTCAAATTGCTTTTGCCTCTTTTGGTGGTTACACTTTGTTTTTAGTCCATAAATTCAAAGACTATACAATTGAAAGTACGAAGGAAATTGGCAGACGACGTGCCTCCTCCGTCCGGTACCAGTCGTCATAATTCGACAAGTGTTGGCAGTGAATCCGGCAGTTCGAGCAGCCAAGCATTTCGCAACGAACCTAGGACCGAAGGTGACGGGAAGTCGATCAGTGTTGATCAACGACGATCCGAAGGATACACTTTGCTGGATAGTGGTAAGTACTTGCCACTATGTGAGATATATACAGTACATGTTAGAAAAGAGCAGGACACAGAAGAGCCGGGCAGGAAAGATATTTGAGGGCTTGATATAAACCGTAACCCGAACTATGCATAAGCATACAACACCCCGCAGCAACTCAGTTACATTCCATACAAAGTTTCGGGCCGTGTGTTCTCATCCCATCATACGCATGTTTGGTTCATTGCTCACATGTATCCTAACACACAGCGTGATAAGCAAGCAAGCTCACATTTGGCATTTGGCTCGTGAGTCAATGTTTGCACAATTCCAAAACGAGGTATTTGATAAGGAATTCACCTTGATCTCGGGATGCGTAATGCGAACGGGCCTATGTTAAACTATCTGACAAATACCTTCCTTCTTCGTACTCATTGTCAGCGAGAGAGTTGGGTCCTTGAGGAGGAGGTTTTCTACTTCCTATGTTCTTTCTCTCGATAAGCCCCTTTGACAAGCCTACTTTCGACCTTAATATAGCAAGTATATGGATTTGCGGACTTTAGAGTCTCCGAGTTAGCAAACACGCTTTTACTCTTTTATTATCACCTGAAGACGCGATCGAGTGGTAAATAGGCGAGTAGCGATGTTTGCGATAAGAGGGGCTGCTGTCTTCTTGTCTAATCGTAAGCAGCAGCGAATCTCGAACAGTTGTTGGTGCTTGCACTAGTTGTTGTTGGGTAGGTCTTCAAAAGGCAGCTAGCTCATAGTTACATCACCCATCAAGCACTCCTTTCTCCATCACTTATTCGTAAATGCAGTCTCGAGCTACTTGGTGCCAAAGGAGACTGGTTTCGTTGTTCTGAATCTTGAAACTCGTCATTGTAGACATTTACACAAAGGTTTCGCATTCTCGTCCATTGACGTTTGATGTGGACGAATAGAAACGTGCAGCTACTTCTCCTCTCCTCCCCTCTGAGATTCTACTTGATAGAATGGTTTACGCATTGTTTGTTTTTCTTTCGGTTACTTTTCTGTTTTGTGGCCAAACTGATTGCAGACGACGTGTCGAGAGTGCTGGTATGCCATAGGCTTGGCAGGTTCTGATTTCAACCCAAATAAGGCAGTTTTTGTAAACATAAATATGCCACTGGATTTCCATAGTCGATTGACGGGCTTTGGCTGTTTATAGCCATTCGAAGCGTGACATGGTCTTTCTCGGTTGGACTATTTAACGGTTCTGATACAGTGGTCTTGTGTGGCTTTTCTGACTTTACAGGCGTGTTTTCACTCCAGGCTGGTGGTGGGGCTGGAATAAACTATGGTGACTCTTCCACCACCTTTTTTTATTGGCAGCTATGTCCGGAGAATATGAGAGGGCTAGATTTATTTTAGCTGAGTTATCTGAATTTTTGATACCTTTTATGATTTCTGGTCCTAGCGCGCTAGAAACAAGATAATGGAAGAGCTTGGCATTGCGTAAACCTAGCGTTACCTCCTTGCGTAGTTTGTGCTCTTCAATCATTCATGAGTTACTGAAGCTTCATAGTAGTCTTATCACCACTCTCTAGCCACCAGCTTGCACCACCCGTCGCCACCACAGGTGGTGCAGGCGGGTGGTCAGTTTGATGCCATAGTTGGGTCAGAGGCTTTTCGCATCGTTCGTTGAGTAATGAACGTGAACAGAGAATATTTTATGACATTTTACGCTCTGGCATTTTCCTCCGACTTATTTGGTGGGGTAATCTGAGGGATGTTGCTCAGTAAGCGTAACAATGCTGATTTGAGATTCGATACTATTTCGGCGGCACAACGGCGGTGGCACAAAAGACCGGGTTTGGCCTGCATGCGCAAAGGGCGTATATACGCAATAAAGGGGTAGCCGATTCTATAGCTCTCTCCGGTCCTTTTCCGGTGCTCATGCGGCCGCCGACATCGTGTTCAAAGTAGAAGCTGTGTCGAAGAAAAACTAGTACATGATCGTTTACACCAACCGGTCGTTACTACCAGTCGGGCCAGCGGTAGAAGAGTGAAATATTGGCCCCCATTCTTCGTGGTGGGCTTCTAGTTTGTCCGCTTTGACAAATTGTCCCTCCTTTTACACGCAGAGGTGCTCTGAAACTTGCGCCAAAGTGTTATATCTTAGCCTGGTGCCAGTAAGTTTCGAATCGGCGCGAAGTTCTTACTTGTTAGTGTTCTGGTGGTTCGAGAGACATAGTGTTAGCCTGAGCGTTCCTGCTGCCATCAAACTCGATCACTAAATTAGAATGGATTTTATATGTATTCCTCAGGACTACAGCCTACTTCAATGATACTTGTTATAACTGACTGAATCGAAAATGCTGAAATTCACACGGCCCAAATGTGCAAGTAAGTGTGCAGTCAAGTAGTCAAAACAGTGCCCATGAAGGTGGTTTGCGTCTCCCGATTATTTTATTTTGAACAAACATTTAACTTTTAGCACCTGAAATCCACCCTCGTCCAGCGAACGAGCACATTTCTGACGCGTACTTGGTGGTCAGTGATTCAAATGATAAATCGGGGCTGATTTGCGATATTGGACAAAAGTTTCCGAACGCTCGTACAGTAGACATGATGCAAAGCCCTCCGCACATCGTTGGAAAGCCTCTGTCGAACGGCAAACATCACAAATCGTTTGCTCATAACGATTCCAACGGACATCAATTTGCACAGGCGCAAACTCAACGACACAATCATCGTCATCACCACAATCAAATTGTCCAACCACACGGCAATATTGGTAATGGCAACGGTGCTTTCGTTGCGGTCCCAAGCTCGGCGGTCCCGACTATGCAGCACGAGGAGCAAGAAACCAGTTTCATTGTTGACGATGGTGAGACTGTTGTCGTGAAAAATTCCGCGGCACTTTGTGGTCAGCCTACCGTTGTGTCTGTGGGCCAATATTATGGTGGATCAAAAACGAGTTTGGCTCGCGGCGGTGAACCGGATGGCGACGCAGATGGACGCCTGAAACGCTATGAAAGTGATCTGCAGAAAAGGCGAGAAGTCGAGGAGCAGAAGGCCAGAGAAGAAGAATTTCTTAGGTTAGTTTGGATATGGCCTTTACTCTCAGAGGGCCCTGACAATTCCGTTCTCATTTTCAGATCTTCCATACGGGGGTCCAAAAAATTACAAGCCTTGGCAAAGAATGCACGCTCATCAAATGGTCACGCGAATGATGCTTACGTTGAGTTGCAAGACGAGCACGATTATTCAGACCAAGAGAACGAGAATGTCAGGACAGCTCCAGCCAATCCCCGACCCTCTGCCGTGCAAAACGGTTTGGCATTAGATGATGTATTGATGTCGGTCAATCGCTTGACGGGGGCGTTGGATCGATCGCCTGAATTTCGTGATCACTCGCAATTCCTTAGGGATTTATTCAATGATCAGTCGATTCGAAATGCCATTGAAGTAACAGCAATAGCACAACAGCAATGGGGTAGCAGAGGAATTTCGGAGTGCAAGCCCGTTACGTCGAACGTCGTGGAAGTGGTCGATTCGGTAAGCTCTGTTTTATCAAGTGCAAGCTTCGATCTCCAAGGATTTTTGTATTTAGCTTTTGCATCAATTGGACCAATCGAATTCGATCGCCGCTTCAGAGTTCCGGACAATAGTGGAGACGCCAATTTTTCAAGCTCTGTTATACACCCATGATAAAACGGGTAGCGAGCTATTCATTGATTTTTCATTTATTCGGCTTCTAATCCGTATCTTTCTTTAGCTGAGAAATTGTGCGAAACGGAAGCAGGCCCAAGTTGCAATAGTTTCAATGACAGGTACTTGGGGTGCGGTTTGAAAGAGACGCAGTTCGAAAGCGGATCTGCTGGCGATCTGAGAATTGTCAAATTGATCAAAAGCGGTGATAATCCTTTGGTAAGGCGAGTTACTGTCAAGGGGAGCATCAGAGGACTGAACCTTGTCGGGTTTAGGGTGCTACGGTTGTACAAGAAGGCAAAACGATCGTAATTGGTCGCGTGATAAAAGGCGGAGTAGCGGAGAAATCTGGTTTGCTTCGAGAGGGTGACGAACTGTTGGAAGTGAACGGTGTGGACTTGCGAACAAAATCTGTACACGAAGTGTGCACCATTCTTGTAAGTTCGAGAATATTTCTTCCAAAAGTCCATTAATGCATTTAGATAGTCCGTAATTTCAGGCCAATATGCAAGGCGAGTTGACTTTTGTCGTTTTGCCAAACCCGAACATGGACAGCTCGTCCGACGAGACCATGCCTGCCGTGGTAAGTTGTCGTACCGTCATTTATAGCCGTCGGAACATACACCATTCTCTTTTCTAGAAACACATGAGAGCGTTATTCGACTATGACCCCGAGGATGACAGTTATCTTCCGTGCCGTGAACTAGGCTTGAGTTTCCGCAAAGGGGACATCCTCCATGTGATTTCTATGTCCGATCCCAATTGGTGGCAAGCTCATAGAGACGGCGAAGAAAATTGTCAGTTGGCTGGTTTGATCCCATCGAGCAGTTTCCAGGCCCAGTAAGGAGTCCTCTTTCTCCTCAGCCCTCCAATGACTTGTGTGCGTTTTTAGGAAAGAGCGGTATCGACTGGAAGCTATGGGCAATGGTCATCGCAGTGTCAAAGGACGCCGTCGAACAAAGATCACCGACAGTGACAACGAAGTATCGACGGGTGGATTCTGGTGCGCTAAACGACGAAATAAGCCGAAGTCAAAATCGAACACCATCGTTTTCGGGAACGGTACAACGCGTAAAAGATGGTCGACATCAGGTGGGAGTGAGAATGGCCATGATAGGAAAAATGAAGACGACGAAGTCGAAACAGATATCTTAACATACGAGGAAGTAACCTTGTACCTTTCAAAAGCTGGTACAAGACGCCCAGTCGTGCTAGTGGGACCGACGAATGTCGGTTGCCTGCAACTGAGACAAAAATTGATGGAAATAGAGAAAGAGAAATTCGCTGGTGCTGTTCCTCGTAAGTTGATCAAATTCACTCATTCTTTCAGTCATTCCAGAGCCATTTTGTTGCAGATACTAGTCGCCCGAGGAAAGCGGACGAGCAAGACAACGTGCACTATCATTTTGTTTCGCGTCAGCAGTTCCAAGAAGGCGTCACTTCTAGAAAGTTCGTGGAATGGGGAGAGTATCAAAAACATTTTTATGGCACCAGCTTCGACGCTATACGCCGCGTGATCGAAAGAGGCAAAACGTGCGTGCTGACATTAAAACCACAGGTAAGGCGGTGATAGCCTATTTTGCCGGACCTATCTTACTGACTTTCTTCCCTTTTCCATTTCAAGAGCCTGAAAGCATTACGTAATTCCGACCTGATGCCTTTCGTAGTATTTATTTCGCCACCTTCCTTCGAACGATTGAAAGCTAATAAACAACGCGAATTGGGATCTAGCGTGAAAGACGATGATTTAAAAAATATAATCAACGATGCCAAGATTATGGAAAACGAATTCGGGCATTACTTTGATAAAGTTATCATTAACTATGATTTAGAACGAAGCTTTCAAGAATTACGGACCGATATACACAGACTGGAGACAGAGCCACAATGGGTCAATGCAGAATGGATACGACGTCAAAGGCAGCAGACCAATGGATCGCACCGTGGTTTCACCAATCAAAGTGGACACGGGGATCGATAGAAGGAATTGCGGACTTCGTCTTTCATCACTGGATTAAATTGACCGACTAGTCGTCCACCGAGGAGGGTTTGTGCCTGTATTCACGATACACGTATATAACCATGGTACCTATGATTGTATAATTGCCTTTTATCCAGGGATCGCCCCGATTTTTGCGTGAACTAAGTTGTAGAGAGAGTTTTTGTTTTACCATATTGTGAATAGGTACAAGCAGGTGGCAGCCGATGGCGGATATTGATTTAAAACAATGGTATTGCGTGTTGGGTTTAAAATGAGTTTTATGAAGTTATGTTATCCGTGTACATGCGCTTTATTTGTGCACACATATGACTAGCAAGTGAATGATTGGGTCATACTGACGATGATAAGAGAAGCTGTATAAGCTAGCATTGGCAAGACAACCTTGCTATCCTTTATATAACCACAAGAGTATTTGGTAAGAGAGTCGTACTTCATCAAACTGATTCTAAGAACTGAAAGCGGGTGAGCGTGCATAGATGCGATCTGGTGACAAAAGGGTGCCGGTACCAGTTAATAAAAGGAAGAAAAGCATTTCAACTGCTCTTCAAACGGCACTTTCTCACAATCACTGCCCTACTATTGCAGGCATTGGTGCAGAGTGTAGACCACGTCAAGGAAGCTGTCTTTCATACTCCCTCCATTCGACCTTTGTTGAAAAGGCAGAGCGATAGAGGTTTCTGTGATCGCTCATGGTCATTTCAAATTCCACTCAAAAATGGCTTTGAACTTTAGATTCTGTTCACAGTGGGGTGGAAATTGGGCAATTCTATGCAAGGTTAATCTCAAATCGCAAGCGTACCTTTTTGTAAAGATGTTCTCATGTTGACATTGGGTAGTCTGTCAAAGTCATTGAAAGTGTGAAGAGTGGTGACAGTCTTCCAGTCTCGCACTTGTCTTATAACGTTCCATCTAATCGTAAATGGAGGTCGACTGGCGGGTCGTCCGTGCCTGCTGTGCCATCGTGCCTCAAGCCAACTTCCAATTACTTACGTGGTCCGGTTTGGAGCACGACGGTACTGCTTGACGGCTTGGAGCCACATTCGTATTTCTGTGGTAGGTACTCCAGTTTGCGACTTTTAAGTTTGGGGAGGGCAGGTGCGATTTCGGGTTTTAACAAACTTTTTTGTGATGCATAAATCTTCATTTTTAGAGTTACACATTTTTAGAGTCACAAGGTCGCCAGTAGTGGAGCAAGGGGTGCCTTTCATGAAAATTCGATGGTGGATAGAGAAATGGTGTATGATATATTGGCTGGGATGTGGGCGGGTTTGGAGTGAGCGAGATGGGTAACCATGGGCGCTAACTAGACATTCGGCGTGGTGGGTAATCTAATAATCATCTTGTAATTGCAATCATGTTTTGCTCAGTCGTAGCGCACCCTTCCACCAGCTCTCCTAATGGCCTCCCGCCTGGGTGAATTTCCTTACGCCCCTAGTCAGCCAAAGAATGTCAGAGTGGCTTCATTCACATCAAAACACTCTCTCAGCTTGTACTGAATATTTATCCTTTCGTTTTTGGGAAAATTCGCTACTGATTAATCGCTGACAGCGGCACAGCTCATCGCGTTTGCCGTTGTAAACTAACAGGGCCCCCGAATATGTAGTTTTTCTCCAGTTTGTGCTGGTACAGCTTGCCACGTCTATACTTGGGCTTGGTGAGAAGCCTGATTCATTTCTCGAGCAGCTATGTATAAGCGTTGCTAGGCCGCTATGCCTTGTCACGGGCTGCGTGTTTTTTGCCTCGGACTGATTGTGTGATCCAACAGCCCTGTCTTTTTCTAAATGGTCAGAATTCTTCCTGTCGACTTGCCCCCATTTGGCCAGTGATCATTGGAATTCTAACGGGGTTACGCGGTGGATGAGTGTCACCATTGACGATCGTAACAGCGAATGAGGTAGGAGTGTTGTAAAAATATTTCGACGATTGTCTGCCCCGGCTATTGTAAATGTCGAATGCGACACTAGTATCCTCTTTGAAAACCGAGTGCTTTGTTTGCCTATACATATTGTACTCAGCTACGTTCACGTATTATGTTTTGGAAAATAGTAATTTCCAGCCAATGCTATAGAGATGTCGAAAGAACTGGACTTGGTTGTTATGTCTGGCCTATCGCCATGGTCGTTGTTGCCTCGTAAAGCTGCGGGAACTGGATGAAATTCGGGGGATTATCGTCGCCGCTATTCTATACTCCGACACAATCCTTGACTGAGTTTGAGGCCAAAAGTGGCCCGTATTTGCGAACTCGCTATCGCCAACCTCAATCTACTCGTTTTCGCTCCTCGTGTGCATGCATGCGTGCTCTGTTTCTCAAGTTGACAGCAGGCGGGATGTCTCGGTGACGCGTCTAGGGACTGGTACCCTTATTCCAATGCAACAAGGCCAGTTTTGTAGTCTATTATTATGGGGAAGGTGAAGATGAGTCCAAGGACGAGTTAGTTTCTGGTGAATTCGAGATTCTTCATATGTAGGCAGTTGGTTCGGGTGCTATGGTGAACTGCGTAATGTACCTCCAATTACCAGAAGTCGCCCACTAGTGAGGTTTGCCGGGAGTCCTTCGTATCCTGCCTACCTGGTATTTATTTAGTTCTAGAATTAGCTGTCTGGCACGCCCACCGTTTGTGACGCACAGTCTTCAGCGAGTTCAGGGACGGACTTCAGCCGCAAGGGTTTCGCGAAATTAAGCCAAATGGAGAGCCGGGTTCTACTGCTCTTCTCATGGGGAGGTCATTTTGATAGTACACTGTACACGGAACTTTCCTGACCCAAGTTGATTGGACAATTTTGTTTTCACAGCTTGGGAAACGTGAAGCCAACTGGGCAAAGAGATTTTGTTGACTTTTAAGTGCTTCCTTCTTGCCAAATTAGTCCCAAGAAAATTGGCCAGGTGGCAAACGTGCCGGATTCTGGCCGACTTGTGGTTTCTCAGGCGTGCTAAGAGCTTCCGGAAGCGCATTACGTATTTTCCCTATGAGCAATCGCTAGCGAGCCACGCATCGATGCAATCGCGTCATTTGCTGCCGATTTATTAGCCGTCATTTGTGTATGTCGGTTGAGGGAGAAAAGGAAAAGCCTTTTCTAGTTCGGCACACCCCGCCGATTGACCTTCACGCAGGAAAACCGGAGGCACGGATGGCCGCTTAATCCGCTTCCGTCAGGAATGACCGTTATGTGACGGCCCGTTTGGCGGATGCGTGCCTGATTTATAGCGACTTTGTCAACGAGTAGACATTAGTCGTCGAATCATTCATTCGCTCTGACAAGGCCAGTGATTGCGTTTTGAGACAGTCGCTGTGAAAGATCGTTTTAAGAAAATCTGCCGATTTGCGTTTGAATTTAGTCGCCAGTGCGTACAGTGCGCGTGCTCGACAGCAGATGTGAATGAAACTTGTCGCGTCCAGAATGCCTCGTTGATGGCATTCCGTCACAAGCAAGAAGGTATCTTGTTGATAGTGCCAGTAAGTACGAGGCCTGTGTCATGAATTATGTATACAACTAGTGAAACGAGGGTCTGTGAGAGATGAAACTGTCAACAGAGTGACAGCCCGAGTGTTGTGACCTACAGCATCTCGACAAGGCCACTCTCACAATCAGGAATGAGCATAAAAACAGCATCGGACTGCACTAAATATAAATAAAACATTGGACCTTTCTCCTTTTTCCCACACTCCTAAGAATTGTGGAAGCAAACGTGACTGTTGATACTTTGTCAGAAATACGTGACTGTGGTGTCCACATGGCATCCACTCAATTCAACTCTGTTCACATTCAATTCCATGACATGGGGACAATTCAAATTCGCATTCAGATGAGCCAAGGAGGAAGTCGAAGAAGAGAAAAACAGGATTACTGGGGAGACTAAAATTAACAAATGCTAGGCGGTGGATCAAGGCCAGGATTAAGGACTGGATTTGGTAGAAAAGTGGCTTGCGGTCGATGCCGAGGGCTTTGCGAGATTTGGTAGGCATTACCTGAAGACAGTGTGTGTTCCTTATACTGTGTGGGCGTCCCTCCTCGTTTATTTATGCTTGGGCCGGCACCCTACTCCATTTGAGGTTATCACCCCTTATCACTAACGCGCAAACAAAGTAGCTAACGCTTGTCAGTTTAGAATTGGGTCAAATCAACTGCCCGTGCACCCGACTGCGAGGATTAATCATTTTTTGTCGAAAACACCTTGACTGCAGTAGTCGATTGCTAGGGTGGCTTGAAGGATCGGGAGGATGTGGCACAGCATTCATGGGAGACTCACAATCATTCCTGATGATTTCTAACAAAAACTAGGCTTTTACTAGCTTGGTTTTAGAAATCGAATTACTCCCCACCCGATTACATACAAGTATGTTGTATTCTGGGGTACCTTCGGTTAATTTACGTCTTTATAGGGCTGACTGATCGTGAGTGTAAGCAGAGGTCTGTAGACTACATTTTATGCTAGCGCTGAAGGCAACAGACCTGCGCGAGCAAAGGTGGCTGGGAGAAGAGGTGACTATAAATTTCGGCCACCGTCCGTCCACTTGAATCGGCGTTAGCTGAGAGTTGTGTGCAGCAGCTAATTCTTCATCTCGAGAGCTTTTCGTGTTTGTTTGGTCCCTTGTCCCAGTGACATGTGTTGTAGGGTTCGAGTTCATTCAACATTTCTCTCGCAGCAACGGGCACGAAATTCGAGCCAACCCCGCTTTCTTCAATTCCACTCCATCGTGGCCTTATGAATGCGCGTGCTACGTTGGTTTGAGTCACGCTCGTGTGGACGGGTCAGTTTCCTCAATTATTCGAAAAAGCGTTTTTCTCACATTTCACCCATTCGGGTGCCTCTTGCGTGAGCGTGTTTGCCACAGCCGAGGCCATTCCTATGGTAAAGAGTCAAAAGCGATTTTGCTTGAGCGTCAATTGTGAAAAGTTGATTTTGCGACTAGTTTTTTTCAACTTTCTAAACTTATGCCTTTTCCTTTGATCCTATACATCGAAACACTGCTAACTTTACATAAGTATGTTGTTGGCGGATGTCCGCGTCGACTGTAGGTGACCCATGCACTGATTTCCTTTGGAGATCACCTGTCAAATTCCCACTTTGCTGTCACCAAAAAAGAGTGAGAGGATTTTGAGGTGGGCCTGAGCATTTCTGTATTTGCGAATATGCACTCTTCTCTGACAGTTTGTCAATGGCGTTGGAAAACATAATATTTCTTTTCTAACTGACCGTGAGACCTATCAATGTTGGTTCAGAATGACTAGTCCCTATTTGTGCATTGGCTTGCTCCTACGATAGTCAATGAATGGAGGCGGCCTTGCTGTCTTTCTAGTTACGTTCGTAGTTTTTCTTGAAAATATCATATTTCTTTTTTGCGCCTGCTGGCGACTCCGTTCCTCTTTGGATTGCGAGACTCGTCAAGAAAGTCGTTTATAACAGCTTTAGAGCAAAAGTGCATCTTTACTTAGAACTGCTTTTCTTGAAGGCATCGTGTTTTTTTTGCCAAAAAACCCTTCCCTGGGGTGCAACATTTAGAGCAACCCAACGCCTCGCCTCTTGAAGGAATGAATAGGAGCCTCGTGGAAACTCAAGAACGACACACGCCCATTGGCCATCTCGTCGTTTGTCGGGCACACGACTGTGGTCAATGACCGAAAACCGCCCCGTTTGACGCGCACGCCTTTATTTATTTGTACAGGAGATGTTGTTGTAATTATCTTTATCTATTTTCCGCCTTGTTTACCATTTCTTGGCTCGCCATTATGGTCGTGTATGTGCCGCGTCCAATAGCACGCGTGACTGCATCGTCCAGTCGTTAGTTCACCCGAATCTTTTATGCTTGGACGACACTTACGAGTAGCTGTCCCAAGCACGAACTTCTGTTTCCACTATCGCATATTGCTCGGACGCGCCACCCCCTCGCCATGTATACAGGTGAGGGAACTCTCGCGCACTCTGTTTGCTTTACAGGACCAAATAGGAATGGCACATTTTTCAGAAAACGTTTGTCTTTTTTGCTTCATAACAATAGCATGAATGAAGAATGAATGGAATTGTTCGCTCACTGAACTCGATCCGACCTGTTCGCTTGCTTACGTAATGGCAAAACTGTTTTCTCGATTCCGCCATTGGCACACTCACAATGTATGGCTACCATGTGAGCGTGGCCGTGATGGTAGCGATGACTATGTTCAGAAGAGGCGTGTATTCCCACGTTAGTGTAAGTCATCACAGACATCGTCATTTGCTTGAATCGGTTGCGTTTGTTGGCCGACCCAGCCTCACGGCAGTAAACTCGTCTTGCCTTGTTTGGGACAAAATGGGCTTATCGGCGAGGATGAAAGGAACGCGGCGATTAAGATGGCGCGTGTTCGTGCGACTCCAATGACTCGGAAGTTTTTTGTGCAGTTTTTGTGTGATGGCAGATGTAGACACTTTGGTCCTAATCGAGGGCATCGTTCCAAGCCAACTTTTCGAGTTGTATGGTGCGCGCGAGTTTTCAAATTCGTTCGACCTCGTCGTCCGCCTTTTTCGGTCGAAGAGCAGCGAATGAATGTACGATCGACCTCAAACAGCGGTCGTGGAGGTAGGTGATAGAGAGTGGAGGTCTCGTGTACAATAACGTACCGAGTGGCTTTGTGCTCTCTGGCTATGCACTCTGTGGACTTTGCACAATGCCTAGTTGACAACAACGGCCAAATTGCCAGTTCTACAACTCACACAAGAGCGTAAATCCGTTCTTGTCGTTACATCGGTCATCCGTTCTGTGCAGCCGCCAACAGCCGAAGTAGAGTGACCGAGTTTAGGCCATCCGTGGTTGACTATGCCGACAAAGTCAGTTCGCATAACTACTGCTAATCATTGCCAATTGACCAGCTTTCCAGACAACCGACTTCAAGGCTCTCTCACCCAGACGTTCCTCCTTTTCCGAAACCCTTCTCAGTTCTTCGGCTTGTTGTGATTACCTTCCCGGTTTTTCTTGGCATCGCGCATAAAATATTTTAGACTGAAATTTGATCCAAAACGTAGAAGGTAGAAGCACGCATTGTGCTACATAGTGTGCTTATTCTCAGGCGCAGCCATTCGCCGTGTTCCCTCCGATCATGTGAGATGACCTTTTGAGAATCACCCTCTCTTGGCTGAATTACATCCTTTGTATTCCGCCAACGCCTTATTCTGATTGATTACAAGAGAGTGTTGATTAGCTATGTTATTATCTTATCCTCTTGCCCACATTCTCTTGCGACTACTACCTTCGGTCAGTTGATTCATACCAAAGCGCGTGGCGCGCACGCATCGTTGCGTCCGTGGTCCGTGTTACATAATGTATGTGTTTTGTTTTTTAGGAGTGGCAGCGATCGCGGTCGGTGTGGTGGCTTATTTCGGAGTAATTACATTTGCGATGGCCGAGTCATTACCACCTGCTAGGCCCTTGTAAGCAGGCTTGTATACGAGATCTGTTTGGCTGCAAGCTTCATTAGCGAAAAGGAAAATTAAAACCTACTTTTTGCCTTGTCGGCAGATATATATTTTCCGAAAACTATTACGCTTTCGTTGATGAAGACTGGGTGGTGTCGGATTGGAACGAGCCATTGAGCGCGGTAGCAAGTTGAGGGAGTAGGCTCGTCTCATCACTCATTACTTCCGTTCTAGTTATCATTGCTGCTTTTGCTAGACACAACCTGGCTGACGCCTCTGCGGAGCGGATGATAGTTGAAAGAAGGATGAAGCGCTTTCCAGCCGATTGTCCATCACCAATCACTCGATTCTGTCGGTCCCAAGGCGCGCTTTCTTTTCGATTACACCGTCCTCTCCGCACCTCGACCTTTTACGAAGACTTCGAAGCGGTGGCTCGACACGACTCCGAGCCCAATAGTAATTACGTATAGTTTCAGCTAGGACTGGTCGTATCGCCTGTCGACTCTCCCGTTTTCCAATTTCGAAGAGTACCCTAAGTGATAGTCGGTACGCCAGCTATCATTGGTGTAAGCCAGTTGAACGATGCCTTCTCTCTGACTCCCTGCCTCCACGTCGAGTCAAGTAGTTTCTGCCTTATTGGAAAAGTCGGTATTATTCGCTCATAATCGACCGTATTGCTGGCTCGTGCCTTACATTCATTCAAGACACGAAATTGCTTGTACCATCTCGACTGATCGAGAAAAGCTAATATCATGCAGCAACGTCGTGCTTCTGAGAAAAAAATGCCCGTCGAAGGCAATGACGTTGACGACTCGGCTGCCAGCTCGGCGGTTGTGAAATTGCGGACAAAAGATAAGACGCCCGCGAGCCTGGCCCCTCCGACGGCACCGCCGCCCTCTCTCCGTTTGGTGAATAGACCATACAGCTGCGATATCGAATCTTTATCTCCTTCTCCGATAAATGCTCTTCAGCCTCACCAACATCATCCCTATTTCTACAATCACCAAGCGGCCATCAGGCAGCAGTCAACGGCCACTAATGGGGCCCAGGCTCCTATGATAAGCGCTCGGAGACTGAACGCTAGTTATCAACAATTGACCAGCGTCATAGACGATGAGGCTGCCAAAGACAATGTTGGACGACGAGTCGGCCGTGATCAGGGGACGGGCCGAGAGCAAGAAAAACAACCTCCCATGGCCGTTCAAGAGGACTTCGTCTTGGAGCCGTATGAGCTATTAGGCAAGTGTGATAACGGAGACCACGCGGTCATGGGCTCTGTTGCTCGGCCCGTTCAGCAGAGGACTGTCAACTACTATATGAATATGCCCGCGACTGTAGGCACCTGCCAGACTAAGAAGCACCTTCAGCCCAAACAGTTAGTCGAGTCGACAAACGGATATCCGACGATGCAACGAAGTGCTAGTCAGTGCGATTTGCAAGTGCAGGACAACGGCGACCGCCTTCCAGCGCCGGCTCCGATATCGCATCACCGTGTTCAGTATCAGAGATCAGCGGCCAGCGCTGGCTCGGATAGCAACGTATCAGTTACTAAGGGCGGCCCGTCGATGCCAGCCGGCAGTGACCAAATAGAATGCCTTTCATCCAATTACTCTCCCCGTTCACCCGCGTTTGGCGTCATTCATCAGAATCAGCAGCAACGCCGTCAGCTAAGCGGCGATAATGTTATGCCGCTAATATGCTCGTCATCGAGCTCCTCGTCTGCCCCTTATTTCTACGCGAATACGACGGGCGGCCATATAACGACGGCGCGCGATTACGGCAGCGCGTCTTCGATCGATCGCTTAGCTCCCCTTCACAAGCAGCACTCCTCTGGTTCCAATATAGCAGCCGAAGCTTTTCAACGACCACAGGCGGTGAATACAGCCTGTGCCGCCCCTCCACCGACCGCCTCCTCATCAGTCGTGTCCAAGCAGCAGCAAAAGCAGAACTCTCTGCCTTTGCGAAACTCGACTGGCGCCAGTTCTTCCGCTCAACGCCTTCAACAACCCAGCTTCGTCGTTTCGGTCACTTCCGTGGACGACGAAACTGTCAGCGACGACCCGGATCGTGCTCCGCTGACCAAGACAGGCTCACAGGTAAGTTTAGTCTTTCTTATGGATTTTGCTCCCGCCCGATACCATCAAGGGGTCCGGCGTGGCGCTCACTATAAATCAACATGTAGCCCGAGTGGGCGCGTCTCTTGTTGGCGGACCGTCTTGCTGCCTCTCTGAGCTTCATTCTTAAAGCTTCTCTTCCATGCGGCCAGGTGAGCTTGTTCACCTTGCTCGGTTCATTTAGAATCCATTCACCTGATTTATGCCGCTCGAATACAGGCAGCAGTGTTCGCCATTTGACACTCTTTCCTATCGTTCGTTTGAGCCACTTGTTTGTGAGAAAGCGTGACGCTCCATGATTTTGATTTCTAAACTGCCCTTTCTTATAGAAACAATGTCATCAGCTTCAACAGCACACTCCTCGAGGATCACTCCGCCGTGGTAAGGCAGTCGATTTGTCTTTCTACGCTGGCGAAAGCCAATCGGCTCGGACACCAGCATCGACCACTGGTCAACAGTCGTCCAATCCATCCAGTGCTGGTCAACAAAAAGACAAATCTCAGTCCTCCTCTCGGAAAGGTGGTAGCATATTCAGAAAGCTTATCGGCGGAGGCAGTAGCGGAGGA
Source organism: Mesodorylaimus sp. YZB2_4 (assembly GCA_030248295.1). Classification (NCBI taxonomy): domain Eukaryota; kingdom Metazoa; phylum Nematoda; class Enoplea; order Dorylaimida; family Dorylaimidae; genus Mesodorylaimus; species Mesodorylaimus sp. YZB2_4. The sequence goes on from JASANH010001263.1 coordinate 336,027, forward strand.
AGCGGAAGCTGTAGCAAGAATACGTCTGGCGAAGAAGCCGCGCCGCCATCGACAATGACCAGCGGAGGGAGCGGCCTGGCCACATGCAGGTCTGGTAGTTCGGCGGGTTTAGGGGCTCTCATGGCCGATGGACTCTCTACTGCCAGACCCGACTTCAGCAGCGACTCATGCGATTTCAAATACGATGAGCGTGTTAGACGCCGAATATTTGCCCATTACGATTGTCTCAGCATTTGCGCCGATGCCAAGCCATTGCTTAATGGGACAAGTCGTTTGAAGGATGCCAATTTGAATGCAGCTACAGGCGCTAGTCAAGCTTCGAAGCCGTACCTATTTATGGGTTCTGGCGGTGCCAATGGCCAAGTCAAGTCTCCCCAAGGTGAGACCCCAACGAGCCCTCTTGGAGCCACTGGTGTCAAGGACGAAGCAGCGGCGTCAGGCGGGGTTGAAGATCGAGGTGACGGCAAGAGTAATGACCTCATCCATAGCTGCCCCTTTTTCCGGAATGAGTGCGGCGGCGAACCTATTCGACTTGTGTCATTGTCTCGAGAACTCTATCAGCACCATCAGCAAATGTCCAATTGTACTGTCGGCCCGCCATCTGTCAACGGCACTGCGCATCGTTACTCATTTGCTGTGGATGAACATTTGGAAACGTGGCATCGACCAGCAACCGCAGCCGAAGCATCCGTCTTGGAGAACCTAAGCAATGTGTACCTTGGTGGACGTCTATGCGCAAAGCGACAGCCTCAATTGGTTATCGAACATGTCGATCAAGGCGCGTTTTATTACCGTCATTGTTTCAGCGGGAAAGGTAAGATGTGCTGTTTGAATTTTAGAATACAGTATACACCATTCATGGAGTAAGACCTGTATCACGCTTAGGTCCATGCATACTGTCAGCACTGTGAGCGATAGTGATACTGTGCTACGCAATACATGTGCCTGCCAAATAGATTTCAGACTACTCATGCGCCGAGGTGACTTATGCTTTGAAAGAAGCTACGTTTAGCTGTACAAGGTTTCCAGGAATCTTGAGATGCAGGTGAAAGTACGTTGAGCCCTGTTTCCCTTCTCCCTATTTGGCTGGCGCGCCATTGAGCTGGTGTGGGGAGTCAGCCGAGTCATGCGTGGGTGGGCGCAGTTAGAAAAGATGAACAGCTTAGAGCTAACTGGCCCAGACGAAGCTGGTTAAAGAAACGGAAACGTTTGATGCTCGACGCCGGCAGCGGCCGGATGCTTATAGAAACGAATGGATAAGACGGAAGCCGAGCAACGATCGAACTTCTCAGATTGACTAGGACGGAAGAGTTTGCGTGGGCGCCGACCGCTAACTACTCCTCAAAGCTAGATCGATGGGCAAGCGTGAAACTTGAAAAATCGACTTTCCAACTTACTTCTCGTTTAAGAAAGTTCGGACTTCCCCGAAGGAATTCGTAGACGAGGCAAAAATCAACTAACTATACAACGTGCTTCTAATAAACAGCGCCTTCGTAAAGGCGCCATCTCGGCTTTAATGAAATCTATTCGGCTCGGCATCCAAGCTCTTCTTGATTACGCCACATTGCCCAGGGCCCCGAGAGGGCTTCTGCTTTCTCTAATTCCCTCCTTCGCCAAGTCACATCCCATATCACCAGCAAAATACGAGTATATCTAGGTTCCTAGAGTGGGCGGCCGACGCGCTGAACGAGGTAGCTTAGGACGAATTTGATTTCTTTCAACTGTCCTTCGTTTTGGAGCATGTTGCAAACGAGCTTTTCTGTATGTCGTTTGCCTGAACATCAGCTCTTTTCTAGATGTCTCGTAAAATGTGCATCTGATTGTGAGAGGACACTTTGACAAGTCGACGGCGAAGTCGTCATTGCTCACGTCCTTCGTTGGTCAGGCCTCTCTGATGAGAGTCCCCAAGCGTGTACGGCCATGTTGAGGAAAAATTACTACATCCCGGAAGCAACTGACAAAAGCCAGGGAGCTTCCTGTGACGCACATATCGTACACGGTACCGTTTCCGGCTGAGCATCCCTGCAAATAACATAGAACCGTACACATCACGTGCTCCGCCATCCTCTCATACACACTACTTTCACCTATGCTTCTTTTATGAGTGACAGTATGGACAACTACGGAGATTACAGACAACTATAGACAACAGCTCTAAAGTATTATAGCTTAGCACTTGTGCCTTCCAGTCAGCAAAGTCGTTATTTCTGATGTTTCCCCCTGGTACTCATGGTTTCTCTGTACGCAGTTGCCTCCTAGTCCCTATTGGGTGACTTCTAAACTTAGTGTCCTCACATTTTATGTTTTCTTTTAGCTCATCAAAGTTATTTTGGAATCGATGAAAACCTCGGTCCGTTGGCTGTAAGCATCGTCCGCGACAAGATGGAAGCCCCGGATGTGCGTCGGCTGGGATTGACCAGTCCTTACATTTATCGAGTGATCATTCGTCTTAGCGACTTGACCACATACCGTGGCGCCGTGCTCGAAGAAAGCTTGCCAAGTTATTTGAGCGCTAAGGAATCACGCGAGCAGCAAGTTATCCAAGCCACGCAGCAGATGGTCCAACCAAATCCGGCTAATACACCTGGCGCAGGTACAGCTGCAGCAACAGGAGGAGGTAGTTCAAATTTAACTCCCAGTGGGAGTCAAGGATTATCAGCATCAGGTAGTGGATCAGGATCGTCTGGAGGAAAGATTCCTGTCAAAGAGGTATTAGAACTGATAATACCGGAAATGCAAATCAGTTGCCTTCGCTTGGCCTTGCCCGTCCCACGGACCGAAGAATTGTTATTGAAACTTGATGAGCAATCCGTCTACACTCGGTACAAGGTGGGAATTCTGTATTGCCGAGCTCATCAATCAACAGAGGAGCAGATGTATAATAATGGTAAGACCCTTGAAACACACCCATGGGTTTGAGGTGTACTGCACAGAGTGATCTCTGGTTTTCAGAGGGCTCTAGTCCAGCTTTTGATGAATTCTTGGATATGCTTGGTCAACGGGTACGACTAAAGGGTTTCGACAAATACAAGGGCGGCCTTGATAGCAAAGGGGATACGACGGGTAGTTATTCTCTATACACTACCTATCAGCAATTCGAAATTATGTTCCACGTGTCTACACTCCTCCCGTTCACACCGCAGAATCGGCAGCAAGTAAGCGCAACATAAATTAACAGGGTGAACGGAGCGAGACTTAATTCTAATTTTCAGTTATCTCGCAAACGCCATATTGGCAACGATATCGTCACCGTGATCTTCCAAGAACCAGACGCCTTGCCGTTCAGTCCTCAGACAGTCCGCTCCCATTTCCAGCACGTGTTCGTAGTCGTTAGGGTTCATAATCCAAATACGGATAATGTTCGATACAGCATCAGTGTAAGTCGATGTAAAGATGTGCCACAGTTCGGCCCACCGATTCCAGCTGGAGCCACTTTCCCAAAGTCAAAAGATTTTAGAGATTTTCTGTTGACAAAAAGTAAGTTCGTTTCGACGATTGTGTCTTTTCCATTGATTTGTACCTTTAATTCTTTAGTCATTAACGCTGAAAATGCTGTCCATAAATCGGAGAAATTCGCCGCTATGGCCGCGAGAACACGACGGGAATTCATGCGCGACTTGGCCGAGAATCACGTCACATCGCACTCATTGGAGGGCAGCGCTTCGGGGAAAATCGCCAGTAAACTGCTGGGCAGTCGGAGGAAGGATCGAGCTAAACCGAAGCTTTACTTGGATTCTTTCTGCCGAGGAGCTTTAGTCTGGGATGTGCAAGTATTAGCTCAGGTAGGCCCTTACGAATGGCCCTTGTTTTTTACTTGCATAATAATTCCTTTTTTCAGGTGGAAGACTTTAGTCTTTGCCGCCCAGTTGAGTGCTTTTTGGGAATATCCGCGGATAATTTGGTTTTGATAGAAAGGAGCAACAATGAAGCCCTCTTCTGCACCCCCACTTTGTCCATTATTGGCTGGACATCCCACGGAAACAGTCTCAAGCTGTACTATGATCACGCTGACGTGATCATTCTACGAACGCTAGATGATGATGACTCCAGTGAGATGCAGGAGATCATAAAACGCTTGCAAGCTGTGACTAAGGGCTGCGAGGTACGACGCTGCTCCTGGTGCTTAATTGCAGAAATAACGGGTTCTGTTTCAGACCGTTGAAATGATTCTGAGACGCAATCCCCAAGGTCAATTAGGATTTCATATTCAACATGAGGGGATCGTCAGCGACGTTGAAATGTACGGGTTTGCGTGGCAAGCTGGTTTGCGTCAAGGATCCAGGCTTGTGGAGGTAAGGTTAATCCTCCTGATCTTTGAAAATGGACCTGTACCTCATAAGGATGTGACTAATCATCATTTTTAGATATGCAAGGTGTCAGTGGCCACACTGACTTACGAACGGATGCTAGAACTGTTGCGGACATCGGTCAGCGTACGAGTGTTGGTAATACCGCCTTTGCTAGAAGATGGCTCTCCAAGACGTGGGTGTGAAGATCCTTATTGCTCTGCCGTGCTCGGAGACGACTCGCCGTTCTTGAATTCTGGAATGATGGCATCAGCCGCGGCCGAGCAACCACACCAAGTTGGCCCATCACCGCGGTCCAAAACACAATTGGCGGTGGCGGGAAGACCAGCACCGCCAAGTTACGAAACAGCAATATCACGCCGTCCTATATCTTCGTCCGCCACTGGTGCCATGGGACTGAACGTTGGTGCGCAAGCGTCATTTACTCAGTCCATGACCACTGAGCAGTCGCCCGAACTGAGAAGTATCGGAGCGACAGATTATGGCTATGAGAGCGGATCCGGAGGTGGAACCAACTATGTTTTTTCAACCAAGTCATTGGATGACTTTCAGAGGTACTTGATTCGTTTCACGCTTCGCCAATCACAGCTTTAAGTGTACTTGTTTTTGCAGACGTGATCGTCGACACAGCGAGGAGCTGCGCAGCATATCGGCTGATCAAGGTGGTTCCGCCAACCCTCCACCATGCAAAGATTACTATCCGAATAGCGCTCGAGCAGCTGTTCAAGGCAGCCGTTGGCACCCGCAGTTAGGGCCATCTCAAATAGGCGACAATGCCAGTGGTCCTCGGACTGACACTCTTAGTTCAAGTGGAAGCACAGCCAGCAGCGAAATGTCATCAGACTCGGCGGGTACGTACTAACGGTAATGACGCGGAGATGGGTAGAAATGTGTGCATTTCATTTCAGATCCTATGCACAGTGGACTGGGCATCTCGCGACACAAACCCACTCGCCCATCCGAACTGAAGCGCAAGGTGGACAAGGCCCACTCAGATATGCTTCAGCGCACTACAGTCACTACTCCTATTTTGGAGAGGTGAGCCCGGCTCTCTAGGCTTGGTTGCGCAAACTAATGATTCTATTTTGCAGAACCTGCACCGACCCTTGCTCTTCCGCCAGTGGAACTGGTAATGGTGCATCCGCAGAGACAACACCTCGAGCTCCCCCCATACCCCCGAAAACATATCGAAACAAGTTCCCTACGGCCCTTGCCCCAAGTTCGAGCAGCGGCATGGGAAGCGTAGGGGCTCTGTCATCGCTCTCGTCGAGCAGTGGTTACCTAGCCGTTCCCGGAGCATCTAGTTCAGCCAGCAGTAGTAGCAGACCAAGGATGTGCAGCACATCCGTTCAAGAAAACCTGATTCGCTTGATCAATGATCTCGAATCATCTGGCGAGATCGAGGAAGCTATCATTATTTCGTCCGCTTTGCAGCGGACATTGTCCGACAACGTCACCTATCGGACAGGTGGCACAAGTTCGGACTCTGGCAGAGAGTACGTATTTCTTTAATGCCAGTTTGAGCTTTTATCATATTTCCCTGTTTAGAGCTGGGCCAGACTCGACCAGTCAGCCATCGCAATGTCAGCAACAACGAGGCAAGATCCTGAGTCCCGAAACGGAGCGAGGGATCGAATGGGCCAGTCTGGTGGACGCAGCCACCAGAGCTATCGAAGGGATGACTCAGCGGGCAGCAAGCAATAACGGCAGTCCAGAATTTAGTAGCTACCACTTGCGCTTGGAAGCAGCCGCTCAGCGATTGAAGCTATTGGAAGAGAAAGTCGATCGCTTACAAACCGAACTGGAAAAGGTAGATAAGTAGCTTTTGCGTGTCTTCGGAATTCTTATCCCAGTGTCACAATTTAGGAGCGCGAGTCCAAACACAGTTTGGAAGTGGAGGTTTTGCATTTGCGCGACGTGAACAAGCGCATGGATGAAGAATGCAAGAATGCGAAGCTGGAACTAAGGAAATTCACCGAATGGTTTTTCAACGCTATGGAAAATTCCAATGGCCAACAAGTTGGACGGCCACTACCCGACTTTTCTTCGGGATCATCGGTTGGTGATAACAAGAAGGTCCCGCCTGCTTCTAAAAAGTAACGTTTTGGTTACTTCAGCGTGGTCTTATAGCTGAGTCTTCGTTTTGCTGTCGTTGCCAGTTCTTGTACTCATTCGTGACAGATCATATTCTGATTTATGTACATCGGTTTATTTGTCCTGTGCTCTCCGCCCAAAGTTGTTTTTATTTGCATTGCTCCAAATGTGGGTTCATAAGAGCACATATTTGTACTTTGCTCCTGTTCTGTGTATTTTTTGTAGTACCTCATTTTCAAGCTGTAACTTTGTCATTTTTTCTCGCGTTTCTGTCATTAACATTTGCTTTAAAATTGGAAGATGTTTATCCGAATGCCACAGTATGCTTTTGTTGCACATGTCATAGAAAAAATATTCGAAAAATTATATATATACATACTGTATGCGTGTTCTATTGGAAATATATTGACTAGTGGGATCGTGTGTTCAATCGAGCCCTGAAAAATTTGAAATTACCACATTTGTATCCGCGCGTAATGTGACCTATGATTAGTTAGTGCATATGAAGTATGGCGGATGTACTGATCAGAAGGAGGCGTTTCTGCTGAAAAGCTTCCCGCGCGAGGTACCAGGAGGCCTTCGACCACGTCATTTCCCTGACGATTAGGCACGATGACGAACCCGGCTGCGACCTGGCAGACATGCCAGCAACGCAATGGTTACACATTGAACAGTCCGCTCGACTGGGAGCCGAAGGGCGAGCACTTCCAAGCGACGCAAGCCGTGCCCATGGCCATCCAGAAGGCCAGGAGCCATCGCGAGACCGAGGACAAGATGTGACAACGGCGCTGTGATGAGTGAAGAGTGATGATCGTACGTTGCTGTGAACGTTGAGTGCGATCGTGGTCGTGTACTTTCGCTTTGCACGGAAGCTAAAAGTCGTGATTGTGTGTGTATCATCAATAGTGTATCTGCAGTACATATGAGCGTAAACACCGCGGTCAGTTACCATTAGATGGCTATCACACTTTCTATGGCTGGTTTAAGTTAAAGCACGGCAATGTACGCCCTTGGAGGACTGTGTTGCAAGGACCAATAAAAATGGATTGAAGTCATTGCGCGATGATATCTCGTCATCATACATGTTCGAGTATGCGCCTTCAGTTATGTGTACTAGGCGGTATAGCCCTATATTGGGGAAGATGCCGTGAGGAGCGATGGAATGGGGCAGGTCACCTAGTCGTAGGTACCTGAGACATCAACCCGACGGGTTTTAGCCTCGTCTGGAGGAGCGTATCGAGCGGCCAACGAAGGCAACCACATACTGCTTCGTGTATAAGGCGGCCAGTCAAGGCAACCAGATACACTACCTTCTCCACAGGCCAAACACACCTACCACATATGTCTCCCGGTCGAATAAAGCCCTAGTGAGTCATATTGGTGTTCTCTTTCAAAGCTTTCGTACTATACTCTTTAGTAGATTTATTTTGTATCCGTCAAAACGACCAGAATGAGGTTTACTATAGGAACTTGAAGCTCATTGGGTACATGGCGCTATCTGCTTATCCAATATGTTTTTGTGGAGATGGGGAAGAATATGGAGTGGTCTGCTGATGCGACTGTTTCACAACCTTGGCTAGCTATCCAACGCCCATGGCGTTATTGGTTGATTTACAGGTTTTTCAACTCCAAGTCAGATCATAATCCTTTCATACAAGAGTACCAATTACTGGCAAAGAGACCTATGTTTTTTCCAGCTGATGGAATAATCGGAAGAAGCAGAACACTTATAAGTGTTCGGTCGGAAATAATTGTCGATGTCAAGAACACATGGCCAACTACAAGTATCCGCTACAGACAGACTACACTACTGTATCTGTTGTAAGTGCTTCCCCACCTTGCGAGAGCGCCCAACTAACCGTAAGCTCCATAAACCAATGACACGCTAAAAACACGATCACTGGATGGTAATGTCAAAAACCTTCGCAGCATAGTCAATGCCAGCTTTGGCTCTTTTGATCATACGCTCTTGTTTGGTCTTGTCCTCGGGGCTATCGGTCGGGGCGAACATGGCGCTCATGGTGTCTTGCATGAAGAACAGCATGAGACAACCGAATGCCGCTTGCTTATGGGCCAGGCTGAGCACTCGATCCAAGGTCAGCTCCTTGGGCATAGCTGTGCCTAGTTTCTTTTCCAGACACGTGTAGTAATGTTTTATGATGTCGTCCATGTGGGCATCGCGTAGGTGCCCATCGAAACTCATACTGAGCATACGTCCCAGATCAGTCAGCGGGTTGCCCTAAAATGGTTCACTGTGACAGATGGCCTGCTTGGACAATCGAACATGTACTTACTACGAAAGGCAATTGCCAATCGATCAAGGCTACCACATCGTCTCCCATCGAACCATCTGGCAACTTGCTGAACATGAGATTATTGGCCCAAAAATCCCCGTGGTTCAGTACGGAAGGCATCCAAGCCTTGTACTCGTCGTGATGCTTGACCATGGTTTCCAACTGCAGCAGGTTTAACATTTTTGCGTCATCCAATTTTCCAAACGCGTCCGGAAACGCTGCTTTCGCCTTCATCATGCCTTGCTGCATCATTGGAAGGACAGCAGAGATTATGGCCATCCGTTGCTCAAACGTTTCGAACTTGTCTCTCCAGTTCACGTCGGTCGTCAGGCACCAGGCTTGTAAACTGGCTTGGATTTCAGCTGCACTTAAAAGTTGCTTGTGGGTCAACGAAGCACTGCCATCACCCAACACTCTGGCTCGATCGCCCAAGTCTTCCAGCAAGATCAGAGGAGGACGCACGCCATCACCGACCCAAGTGGAGTAAACATGGACTAAGGGAACTGGTGGAGAGTTCTCCTTTCCAAAAATTTCATACACTGTGCACTCGGTCTTGTGCGCGGCGATCACCATCTGAATGAGACCCTGTTTTGTATCCCCGTCTTCTAGCTTGAGCAAGTCCATCATCTTTCCAATTGCATCCTTGCTCAGGGCCTTTAGAATAGCCGATTGGGGCAATGACGGGTGTTCCTTTTTGTCCTCGTCGCTCCACGTCAACGACAGGCGTAATATGAAAGAAGTGAACCCATGCCCGGCAGCAATGGTCTCCGCCACCACTCTGACCAGAGTCAACTTGTCGTCATTCACGTATTCTCGAAATGCTTCTTGAACGTGATCACTGGTGATCGAGGTCGAGCCCAAAAATCTGTAATCAATCATTGTTGCTGGTCCTCGTAGACGCGTTCGTGTTTTAAAGACCAAAATGAAATAAGATGGTTGAAGCGTTTTCGTATATGATAAAAGAATAGGTCAGCGATGGCGAGAAGGAACACTGGCACTGGTTGCGCGTCGTCCGCAGTGCGTTAGCGGAAAGTTTTCTCCCCTCACTGCTTCGCAGACGTGGTAAAATGCACAGTCGAGCGTGTAGGCATCGAGGACAAGTCAGGTGATGCTCAGCAAGAGTTAAAGAATTCAATCATGCCCGTCAGGCCGTTAAAACTAGACACTCCCATTCGCTACTAATAATAAGGCCCCGTTTCGAGTAGCGTTGCCAGAAGGCCAAAGCGCTAGAGTGCGTGAGGCTTTTTCAGACTCGTACTGACCATGACTCACGTAGCGCAAGTCATAACATCAACAAGAGATCAAAATCAAGCAGCTTACTTCTTTGACACCACATAACAGACCTTTTGCTGCTCAGGAGCATCGGTCACTTGAAGCATAGCTGTGAAATAGCTCTCCTTAGCGCTAGAGATAGCTAGTCTCATTATCATCTTGGCTTTTTCTTTTACCTTTTTTTCAAAACCCACATCGTGATAAAAGGGATTCTTTTTTTTGTCCATGCTTATGCATAGTCGAGAGTCGCTAGCGCAGCATGATGCCTTTGCAAGGGTTTTTTCCACGAGCAGTTTGCTACTGAAGTCCCATAAACTGGCGGGATGAGACTATGCTGTAAAAATCCTGTCTTCACGTCCCAACACGGCAAATGGTCCAAATAAAAACCGAGGCTCGGATTCTTGCGATTTTGACCAATTTAGACACACCCTTTTATCAATTTATCAATTTGTCTATTGGTCCAGTTTTTTCTTATAGGTATGCCATTGTCACTTGTCGACCTGTAACTGGTCGACTTCCTGCGGAGGTGAAAGGTCAGCTTATGTAGAAATATCACACCCCTTACTGCAGGGATAGGGCAGTGGGCTGACGAGGGGATGACAGCCATCATCAGCTGTGCGAGGCCCTCCGTTAGACGCAGCACGATCGTGAGGCCACTTTCAGTATAACTGCATGCATCTTGTCCCCCATATTTCAACATACCAGAATCTAAACACAGCATACATTCACTAATACACAACAGCTTTTTGTTCACGCTCATGTTTTACCACATCGCCAAAAGCAGGTGCACTATATCCGTACCATTCGAGGGTGAAGTCACGTGATATACGAAGTGATTACACGTGGTCGTCCTAGACACAATGTTTTGGCCATTGGCCGCTTCCCAGAGCCGAAAAAAGCCGGAGCCGTCGGCTAGCAAGTCTACCCAACACGAAAGGAGAGCCCCATTGGCTACGTCACCCGAGACCACGTGGCGATTCTCACAGTCAGTGATAATCACGTAGTCCATGGTTTCCTCGTGGTTGAGTGCACTGCGAAAGCATTGATGACTAACATGATGAATCGACCTCGACAGAAGCCTTCCAGGTCCATGGGCAAGACCACTTGCACATCGTCCATGGTTATGTCTGAGTGTGCGGCGAACTTCCCTGTGAACACTCCAGTTCTCAATCATGCCCATCACTTTTTGTCTCACATCTCTGGCCCGTATCCACTGATGATGAGTTCGCAGTCTGTCTGTCACTTGAGTTGCACGTTTGCCCGCGGGTGTGCGACTCCTAACGATACTGTAAGTGAAATTTTTGTATGTTGCCCTCATTTTCGGGTGTCCATATCCCCATTCGGTGGTGTTTTAGAGCTAGTGATGAGTAGTAATCTTGGAAAGACCAAATGAGCTACTTTAAACAAGACAACAATATGTGCTTTAGGCAGCATATATTGATATAAATACTGCATTATATTGTAATTTATCCAGGCCTGTCCCGCCCAGGAGGATTTGAGAAGCTCACTTTGCTGACCTATACCCAATAAAAGCCCTTAAAAATTGGCAATTATCTCTCCACTCCTTTTTACTTTGCAAGTTCAGTTTTAACCAGTGACAGCGGCCAAGGAGGGCAAACAATACATCCAATATATGATGAATTTCCGTCGCACCAGGAGTAATTCGTATGCACAATACAGTCTCGCAGAACTCATGAAGGGGTATAGTCGAACGTTCACAGTATAGTGTCAACTGGCTTACTCTAGTATGACCTGTATGTTCGCCATGATGCGCTGCTGCTTCCTTTATGTAAAGAACTTGGATACAGTATCGACACACCCTAGAAAAACACGTTGTCCGTCTCATACGAGCCGAGGGTCCGAGGGTCCGCGCACCTTTCCGGTCGCTGAGAACACTACAGACTACCTGACTCGCGTGAACTACCTGATTGGCGTCCTCTTTGGACAAGTAGCAGCACGAGACAACTTCAGAACCCCAAAATGACGGACAAATGATGTCCAAAAATAGAGACGGGTGCATTGCGTGCATTAGGTTTGTTCTCGCCACATTTCGAATAACAGAGGCGTCAGTGATGTGGAAATTACCTGTTTCTTGTGGCAAACAACTTTGATGGACAGTTAGTTCGGATGCGATAAGACAGTAATTTCACATACGGAAAACAGGCTCTTGGTATAATATAAAGTTTGTACTTCTTGACCATTAGTTTCATTTACTGTAGGCTTGCCGAGGTGGTTGCTCGCTTCGATCAACTTTTACTGCTGTCCCTAAGCTGTTCTAAATTTGGCGTAACAATGCCTGTACGATTTATAGTATTCCTATCGCTTATCATCGGTAGGTCACCAGAATGCCAAATCTATTAGCCTCTTTCATACGAGTGGTCCATACACTCCTTTGTTCATTTACTGTAGGTGTCCGACCAGACTCCTCGTCCAATGCTTGGTCAGTCCTAACTAGCGGTGGGACTGTATTGTCACGAGGACACTCTCTTGGCGCTATTCTTCGCAAGTGCCAGGGGGAAGTTTGTGAAATATGCGACCAGAGCCGATGCTACGGGCGGGAATACCAAACTTTCATGATTTATGGTATGATGCATTTTTTCTGTCACCGACCCACGCGGTAATAGGATTTGATCTGTAGACGGCTGCCCGAGCGCTGCTTGCGAATATGGATGTGGCGAAATGGTTTTCTCCTCTGATGATTGTCCGATTTGTCAGTGCACAGGTAAGGGGACTCTTGTTCTCAGTATCTTCCGCCGAAATAAAATAAATTATATTAGGATTCTCCACCCGTGAACCGTGCACATCTCAGGCCGACTGTCTTTCACCTGATGGCCAATGTACAAAGAGTATATGCGTTTATCCGCCTGTATCAACCGACCTTCCGAGAGCCTGCACCTTGTCAGGCATGTATAAACGCAGACGACAAGGCGATCCGAATTTTGGTCGAAAATCTCAATGCTTTCGCCGAAAGCTTGGATGATCTGTTTGCATATTGGTTCGTCCCTTTGGCGGATTGTAGGAAATTGCGTAGCAGTATACGACGTAGAGTACAGACGATCATTTTATGTGAGAGAAACACAAGTTTGCGCGCGTTTACTAAAATTGTACAGTTATTGGAAATGGTCGAAAAGAAGAGATGTCGAGTGTAATCAGTGTGCGGGAGTGCATGCAGTTTTACCGTAACCTGTTCTCTGTGCCTGAATCATAAAGTAAACATTCTCTGCCAACTAACCAGTTCAACGTCGCTTGCAAACATCGAAACGTTTGACCAGCCTGACCGATGCGCTTGGCGGAAATAACGCAAAATCAGCCCATTAAACAAAACCAACTGACTACACTTTATGACATCCCGATGTACAGTTCATTACTGTATATGCCGGAGTACATATCAAACCTTTGACGTACATCAGGAATGGACGCGGGAGACATGCTTATATACTGCAGTGCGAGTATGTACTTTGGTCACGTTTATCACCGAGTCAGAGCTCTTGAGCCCCTAAGCGTCGAGTACCAAACAGTCGCAAAATGACACTTAGAGCACGAGTTCGCATTTCTCCAAGTTGTGACCGCAGACCAATATCGCGGTGCACGTGTACAAAAACGGGGAGGATCATTGTCAACTGCGCCACTATGATGCAAAGCTCTGATATGGCCAGGAAAGGCGCTCGATTGCCGTATTTGGTCAAGTAGTACTTGACGACGACGATAACAATGAGAGTGAGTGCGGTGAGGAGCTTGTGCAGAATGACACCAGGACCCATGGCCGTCCACCAGTAGTGATCACTGGCCACCTGGATCCTTTCGTTCATCTCGGTCTGTGTCTTGTTCAAATGCAATGTGTAGTGCTGCCATGGGTCCGTGTTGACGCATTGGCTAAGAGCGAAGCAAATCAGGTCAGCAAGACATTCCAATGTGAGGAACAGTATACTGACTGAAAAGATAATGGGATCGGGTACGATGATGACCAGACTGCAGTAGGCCACGGATGGCAATTGTCGATTCGCTCTGGGGGAATAGATCATATCAAGCAATGCAATCCCCGAGAAAGCAGTGGCTATCGAAATGCCCAGCAGCCAAGATAAACGAATTGACTTTTCGATTGATCTCTTGTGACGGCGTTCGACTCGACTCTGTCGGCTCTTCATGGTGGTCGAGTACGCGAGCACGGACACTCGGAAGTGCTCTGCTACCAAAATGGTATGGGTGGACGCGGAGACGACAAAGCCAACAATGAAGGGGAACTCGACCAGGGCGCAGACCCAGTACGCTGCGGTGAAGGAAGGAGGGAGGTCGAAAGCAGTAAGCTTACTATGCAGCAGTAAGGTGAGGCATGATCGAATGATGCAGTGGATCATGAACACCAGTCCGCTTGTGCAAGAACTTTTGATCAACGGACGAACATTTCTTGAAAGCAAAGGTGCGGTCTGAATAAACTTGGCGAAGACCGCGTGTTGGACTGTTCCGAGGATGCCCAATCCTAAGATAGCAACAGTAATGTAGTTGCTGATGGTGCCTTCAATGAGCGGATCGGTAAAACTCCTTGTTGATAGATAGGCCGTGCTACGTGCCATGGACAGCGGATCCGGCGTCGTCTTCTTGGACCCACAAGCACTGTGTGCAGAGCTGTCCCCTCTCTGTCAATGAACTGCTCTCAAAGTGTCCGCGGGCATAGTTGAGATTTGCATACCATGCCTTCTATTATTTCTATCGATCGTAGGATGGAGTCTATTTGGTTTTGGATCATCCCATCGTCAGGAAATTCTCAGACGTCCCCTTCCAGTGAAAGCCCCAAGGCCCCTCGTGGCGGAGCTGGCTTTGGAAACTTTTGCTAGAGAGCTGTGTACAAATAACGATTTTTTTTGTCTTCAACAAGCAGCCCTTTATATCATGACTTTGCACACAAGCATGTCGATCTGTACTGTATGAGTAAGTGTGCAGCAGTATGCAACATATTTGTCTTGTGTTGAGCTGAAGGTCACAAGGAGTAAAACGTTGGTTTGGATGCATCCGAACCGAATCGAAATCGTGGATGCATCAAAATTTCGGCTCGGATGGTGGGACATGCTTATTAGCTCTAGTACAAAAATGCTACAGTACGTTGCCAGGCAGGTGAACTGTCAATCTACTTTCTGTAGTACTCAGAGTCCAAAAAATTAGTCCTGTTTCATCATTTCAGAATTCTCTTGACTCTAGCAGAACTACGAAGTGGTTCTTCAAGCATGCCCTTTACGAGGGTAGCAATTTATCCAGCCTGTTGCATCACATCTCTGTGGTTGCTTGAAAGTTGAACATCCATAACCCATTTCACCTGGAGCTTTCAAAATAGGTTTCAGAAGGTTGAAGAAGCAGTCAGCATTTTTGAAAAATCTCTGCCAATGCTCGCATTTTTGCACAGGTGCGTGCAGCACGGTCTCTATTATTCAAACAGCAATGGAGGTCGGAACGGTCGATTGATCGATCGTACTGTAGATTTCTTGCAATTCTCGCAAAACTACGTGCAGTCGAGTCCGCTGAATATCACTAGCCCTGAACGAGAAGAATTTGACGATATCTGGACTGTGGTTCTATCCGATGTGACAGGAAGTGGGCTCAACTCGACCCTTATAAGGATTGACGACAAGATCGAGCCTTATCATTCCTGTTCTTTAAGAGGCAGAACTCTCAATTTGGATGGCTCCTTCTATGATTCAATTTGGACCGCTTCCGGCTCAGACTGGGGACAAGAAACCAACTGTTGGGGCCATGCCGAAAAAACGTGTTTGGTGACTTGACTCGGGGGTCGCGCCCATCTACTGCCCGCTTGTCTTATTGTTAGTCTGTTTGTCTCGCCAGTCAGCCTCTGGTTTACCAAGTGTGAAATACAGACGGTGCTGCAGCACAGTGATGCTGGTATGTGACGATCACCGGCAAAGCAGATCAGTTGATACGACCCCGCCGCGTCCGATCAGCCCAGCTTCATCGCTAGCAAGTATAGGTCCGCAGACGTAAGACAACAGAGGCGAGAGGCGGAAACAGAGACTCTAGTGTACAGTAACTTTATAAAGGCTTTCCGATGCAGTGGCATCGCCGTCTATTCTCTCCTACCTGCTCAAGTACCTCCGTCTACTCCCTACAGGTCGAAGCGGATAAAAGACGTGCGTATATGTGCACGACATCGATATTTCCGACTACCTGCACATGAGACCATTGGCAAATAATAAAGCAGGGGAAGCCGAATCACAAATTGTCGAGGGTGCGTCAGTCACAACCTGATACTTATAAGCAACACAGTGCAGTGGACAGCATCGGCAGGACTGTGCCTTCCTCGAGCTATATATATTGCATTCTACATTAGCTTGAGGATCGCATCTTCTTTCGAGGGCAAAGACGGTCGACCACCTGAAGCACACAGCAACTATCACTGGCAGACAAGCCAGAGATCACGAGCACATCGCCGACACCGGAGTCCCCTGGCTTCCTGTTCACTTAGCCGAGGCGACGAAGTTGAATATGGCTGTACTGTAAGCGAGTGGCTTGGGAAACGCCTTTTGCGTATTCGATGGTAAGCCACATCGGGTGGGCGTCGTTACCACTCACACACGCTTGCGGGCGTTTAGAATTTTGTACCTGTGAACAGTGCGCGGGACCACGACCGCGGTCATAAGCACTTGTATCTTTTTGTCAGCTGCTGTGCCCGTAGGGCTTCCTCCATACTGCATTTAGTCCCATGGATGCAATAAAACCTGTGTGTGCACCAATAATACAAGTACACCATGTGAACGTACCTGTCCTTCTCACAAATCAGTTTTCCAGGCCAAGCAAATCGTTTTTCTTTACTAGTAATACCCGAATGGCTGCCGTGTCACCCACTGGCAAAGCGGCCGGGCGCTGTTCGAACTGGTTAATCGCACATTTTTACTGTCAGCGCCTGCCGCAGTACGGTGAATCCCCACCCTCTGCCACATCGGTTTCAATTTTACAAGGAATGCTTGCCCACTGTTAAGATTTTCCTGGGATCGAGACATGTCTCAAACTAGGCCGTGACAAAGGGGAACGCTGAAAAAATTTTGATGGCAGCAAGAGGTTCTGGTGAGTGGCAGGTGGTCAAAGTGACTGGCCAATTTTAAATTTTTCTCCGCAGGCTGCCCAAATTGGATTTCACAAACTTGTATGCCAGGCCGCGACATGCAATTTGGGCAGCCTGCGCGAAGATGTCGTGGAATAATCCGAAAAATTCAAAATTGACCTGTCACTTTGACCACCTGCCACTCTTAACCAGAACCTCGTGCGGCCATCAAAATTTTTTCAGGGGTCCCCTTTGTCACGGCCTAGTTAAAGACCTGTCTCGATCCCAGGAAAATCTTAACAGTGGGCAAGCATTTCTTGTTCGTCAGTCAGATCATACGACGTTCCTCTCAAGCAGTATGCACCGCTAATGCTCACTTTCCGACAGCCTCTCCATGGACCATAGGACCCTCTCCAAAGCAGGAGTCTACAGTATTCCCGATAGCTTGTGAAAAACAGATTTTCTAAAATTAAAACGAGCGTCCCGCTTTTCTTCTGCCCCTCGTTCAAGTGTCACGTGTTGTGACACTCGAACGAGCACATTCATTCAACAATCAACGTAGGCACGTGTTGTAACAAGCCAACATGAATATGCATAGGAAACTGAGAAAATACGAGCTCCGTCCAGACACCAACGCGCTATCGTTTCTTTCTTCCATCCCTTTTCGTGTCTGCACTAATCGGACAAAAGATCGAATCGACGAATTCCTGGGCTGAGCTGTAGAATGGGCTGTTGTAAAAGGGAACCCCGCCTTCCAACGCTAGTGCTCTGTACGCTTGCACCAAATCTGTCATCTTCGCCGCCCCGGTTACGCCACCCAAAGGCATCGTTGGATCTACACCTTCCACTTCAGCTCCCGAAAAATAATTCCTTAACAAGCAATTTTTTTGCAATAAAAACTAAAAGTCTGAACTAGGCTTCTTACTTAAAAAATTCACCCAGTGTAGCGGATTTCTTGTAATGAGAAAGAATTTTGTACATGTGGACGAAACCAGCCAGGTGTTGAAACTGATGACGACGATCCAACTCAGTTTGTTCATCTCCCTCATCGCTTGGCTCGCCGTAATCGCTGCTGACTAAAGCTTCCACTTCATCGCATCTTCGCGGTCGCATCGACACCCAGTACATTTTCTCTGTGTCAACGCCAAGCTGTAACACAAACCCGTCACACAATGTCCACGCAATCCAAGTCAAATGTGCCTACCTCTTTATACAAAGTCCATTCAGCATCTTTCCGTTCATGTTTCAATCTTGATTTCGAGGAAATAGCTGGCGTAAACTCGTCAAAGTCAGACTAAAAAGAAAAAACCAGTCAGACAACCCAGTTCTCAAAAACTACTTAAAATTTATACCATGGTTATCAGTTCAAAGTCAAACAAATAGCGATAAAGCCTCGCTCGCCATCGAACCGCCTTTGGCACCCGACTTCGACCGTGCTTAGTCGTCGCCTCTTCTGTCGCTGACATTGGATGAAAATCGAGATACTGTTCCGCTGTAACTGACGCTACCACTTCAACAGGACCAAACTCGTAAATTGAAGACCTCGTAGTTCGAGAATAAAGCAACGTGGCGAACAGCCCGTGTTCCTTGTATGGATTAGCTACCCCCATTATCCGAATTGGAGGATCTAAACAGAATACGTTCCCATCCCTCAACAAACTCATCATAATAAGGCACATACCGTTCCCATCACGCCACCACTTTTGACCATCCTCAGACACGACCGAGATGGCACCAGCTTTCGCGAACAATTGACACAGCGAATCACCTCCTCCGCTGCTATTAAAATCACGAATACGACCCGCCTGCAATCGATTGAAATCGTGCGGCTTCACCAGCACTTTTCGTTCATTGGCCGAATGAAATTTCTGAAAAAGACATATCCAATCTGACATAAGTTTCTCAAGCAAACTATGCAGGTGACTGCACAGACTTCATCCTAAACTGCTGTTGTTCTACAGTCGATGGCATCTTGCCAGTTTAATCTGTCTACTTCGAAAAGCTACTTTTTCTTTCTCTTGAATAGCAAGTACCTTTATCTTGTCTAACGATAAATCTTTCTCTTGTATACCTTTTACGCAGAGCATGAGCAACGCAGTGCGAGTTGATTACAGCGCTGTGTACCGCACCACTAACCTCGAGCAAATTGGGATGAGGGAAAGTCGTCCAAGTCTCTTCATCCGATACTCGAACCCTTCATTCGTTATGCATCGCAACCAATCGAGGCACATCCTCCGCTTTCCTTTTTAGCCAATAAAACGCTAACAAAAGCTCTCTACGCGGGCGATTCGATTAATATTTCACGCATCATACGCCATACCGGGTCCCTTCAGGAAATCGAAAAAATAACCGCCCAACCAAACAACCCCGCCATAATTTATTCACGAATCGAACCCGAAGCGGCTTGGCAAGCCTTACAATGGGCATCCAGAGCAGACTAGATGTTCTATATCCGGCTATCATATTTAGCAGCGGCTACTACTCCGAGGGCCTCTTCTATGCCCCCCGTCTTTCGATTAGCCCGAGCCGCCGAGGTGCACATGGTTTTGATAGAAGGGACTCTCTTTCTATTCCCGTCCTTCGCCTGCTCGTTAGCGTCGTTGGGCCATCACTGATTGCGGTTCTTCAACTTACTACTTTAACATCCGCCTCCACCATTTCTATCATTCACTCTAGCCTTTCCTACGATCCCTATTGCAAAAGTAGCTCGTCGCCGCTCTCTATCATCAATATTTTCCCTGACGCACTCCTTACGTAAATTATTGAAATCCCTTACATGGGACTTGCCGCCACGTTCGTTTCGCTCGATTGGTCGAAAGAGAAAAATGTGCACCAGCAAATGAGAAAGGAAAGAACGAGAAAATCCTCATCTCCCTTATGCGCCGACACGGTTCGCTAGCACCACCTTCTTGCTCACATACCACCTACTGTCCACCCCTGCATGTCCACCGCCCGTTTTTTCTCGTCGACACGGCTCCTCGCCAAGCTGGTAGTCGCCTTGCACAACGTCAATTCGATTTAGCTCACCGCCTTTGCTAACTACGGTCGCTTCTGTTAGCGGAAAACGCTAACCCCCGACTGGAAGAAGCCTTACTCAAAACGGACGCTTGTTATTATCGTCTCCTTCCAGCCTTTCATCACCAACCTACCTATCAAACGCTTTGTTCACTTACGGTCGACGTCTCACTCAGCAGTGTATCCAACAAAGAGAAATATACGATCAACTGTTGACTAAGAATTGCTAATTTATTCGCGCCCATGTCTTAGTGATAGCTCACTCGTTCGTCCTCCATAAAGCCGAGCTGACAATTGCAAGCCCAACTTTCGATATCCGGCGGCTAGAACCTAATAAAGCCCATCTCCCCGGGCCCATCGGACATCTCCCTAGCACCTGGACCCGCGAGCCATCATCTTTGTTGATTCATGTTTCAAAACCTGATCCTTGTCTCCAAGGCTCCGTCCTCCATTAATCGCCATCGACCCGCCCTGTAAAACGTATCCAACTGGATACGAACCCAGACTGGTGAGCCAAAAAGAAGACCATCGCTGGATCATTGCAAACATTGGACAAAGTGCAGCGAGTTTTCAGCTAGCCCAGACCCTACACTGCGCAAAGGGTAGCTACACTGGCAATTAAACCGAGCCCTTGCCAGTAATTGAAGCAAGGCAAGGAGAAGCGAGGGAGAAGAGACTCAAGCAAACTCCATTCTCGAATATATTCTCTGAAAGAACGAGCAACTGCAATTGCTCGCAACGTCATTTCACTCTCAACTAGTCCAATGACGTAGACGAGCTCGGCCTTCTTGTTGTTCATTTCGGAAACTGGAACTTGTTAAAAAATGAAAACCGATCGAACAAGAAACATGGGACTTAACAACAAGCTACAATTTGTCCGAGTGTCCTTTCTTATCGTCGTGGCAATTATTTTTCAATTGTCCTTGTCTCAAGGTAAGGCAAAACATAAGTCTCAGCATCTCTCTGCCTTACTCCCACATCCCGACAAGCTCATAGTGAAACATTCCGCCCAGGGTTAGCAAACCATGACCGATCGGCAAAACGCTAATCAATTTTCAATCCTGTCAGGCCTTTGGCCAAGAATAAATGACTGGCAGCTCAATAACCAGCCACATAAATCTTGTTGCAGACACCCATCGAATACCCGTCGGTGGCCGATGGCATTTAGAATGCCCGAAAGTAGGATATAGAGCTAACGATGATCGCGTAACAGTCACGTGGACGCAGAATAATGCCATTTGGCTCAAAATCGAAAACAGTAACGTCTCGATTGCTAATATTTTGATGTCAATGCGCAGATCGAGAATGGGTGCATCCACTATTCTGAACATTGTTTCTAATCACTTCCGCTATAAATTTTACTACGATGAAACGGTCGGTGTATACGAGCTGACAATCACTAATGCCGAACCGAGCGATAGTGGCTACTGGGTTTGCTACGTCGCCCTGGAACGCGTTGAAGGAGGCAACACAGAAGAATTTCAAAGCGACGGGCATTTGATTGTAGGAGAATCGACCCCAAATCTGCCTTCAAATTCCGATGATCAAGATAACCCGAATGGTCATGATTTTTATGACAATGCCCAAATTGGTAGTCAGGGAAAAGATAAATCAAAACAGGGCCAACGCCAAAAACTTCACATCGACGGAGGGCATTCATTGAATGCGACTGGCAATGCAACGGGAGATGCCAGCAAGACTTATAAAACCACCTTCCAAATTATACTATTATCCCTTACATTTGCGCATGCGTCAGGGATCAACTGAACTAAATTTAAAGTCGCCTATTTCAAGATTCGATAAAGAAAAACGCCAGAGCAAGGAAAAATGATGAATCTGCCTCAAGTCCATTGAGCCAGTAGTTTATAGATCACACTATGTTAGTGCTGTGAGCCTGTAATTATGTGGTTTGCACAATAAATATTCAAAACTTTGCGCTTACCCGCCAAGACTTCAGATTTTCGCTGTTCGGTGGTTCCAAAATTACAACTCGTTGAGCATTTGCCCTTAACAGTTTCTCGGGCATCGTCGATTCGCCAGCATTGTACACACAAAATATACTCGATCCATTTGTCAAGTCGTTATTATCTTTGAGGTAGTAAGCCAAAATTTTGTCTAAATTGTATGCAGAAGTGAAATAGACGGTCTAAAAGAAAAGACACAAACCTTACCTTCAGTCTTTGTGGAAGACAAGTAATGATGGACAGCTTTGGCTCGAGAGCGACGAATTGGCTTAGCTTCATCCTCCTTGTAGACGACATCGCATTCTGGCAAATGAACCACAGTTCCATTACCCGATAGCTGTCGAGTCTTTGACCACAAAAAAATTAAGGGCCTGTTGTCCTCACGGGGTTGACTATCGTCCTTGGCATTTATAGGCTGATTATT
Source organism: Mesodorylaimus sp. YZB2_4 (assembly GCA_030248295.1). Taxonomy (NCBI): domain Eukaryota; kingdom Metazoa; phylum Nematoda; class Enoplea; order Dorylaimida; family Dorylaimidae; genus Mesodorylaimus; species Mesodorylaimus sp. YZB2_4. The sequence continues at coordinate 358,442 of JASANH010001263.1, forward strand.
GCTGCCGCCCCTATTCGGTACGCCGTAGGCTGGTACTTTTTCTTCACCAAACGAACTCGAAATGGCCGTTGATGACGAAGACAATGAGGAGAAAGATGCGCACGGTTTCGGCGACAAAGGTGCTTTTGTCCCACAAGGACGAAAAAGAAATCGGATGAGCGGAGTTTTTGACAACATTTGTCAAAGTAGCAAACTAAAACGTTTTTGCGACAGAGTGATCGAAAATTTTCCTAAGTTTTATTTTTTATTACGAGAAGGGATCAAATCAATCAAAGATTTCAAATTCATCGTTACCATGGACCGCGCACACTAGTCGTGAGAGGTAAAAGTGTTATAAGCAGCAAAATATGTGCGCGGTTACGGTAAGCGCTTCTTAGAGAACAGAACCTTCTTGGAACTTCTTGCTCGTCGTGTTTCTTGCTGGAAGGCCAGTTCGGCGAGGCGGGCGATGATCAACAATTTCGCTCGTTCACGCGCTTGTTGTCTGGTTTTCGCATTGAGTGACATACTAGCTCAAAGGCCCGGATATTATTCCACGTTTTTCGCCTTGGGTAAAACGTTCAGTGTGTGTTTGCATCGACAAGATCGTAGTTAGAACTATTCAGCCCAAACACGGCTTCAAATTTCTTATTTGAGGGGAGCTAAGTATGTAATATAGCTCTTGCTCAGTTTTTCTCGTGTTTTTGCTCACTTTTTTGCTATATGAGTGTCTTGCTTGTGACATGTTTTGTGTTTCTGGGAACTTTTGTGCTCTGCTTCCCAACCCCATTCCCTCAGATTTTAGCCTGGCAATGTTAGATGTTTGGTTCGCAGTCACTCTTATCATTAGGCTTGTTAGTGAGGGGCAAGCTGGACAGACGTTGCGGAAAGAATGTCTGGGGACCTAAGCACAGGAGCACCTACTTACTGTATGTGCTGTAGGTGATGTCGGAAGAAAGTGTCTGTGCATGTAGGCCTGTATTGTTTTTATTATTCAGGTCCGCATTAGACTCCAGCGAGTCCGAAAATGGCTTCGGCAAAGCATGGAATTCGACGGAAGGAGGTTCAGCGAGTGGCCATTGTTGGTGGAGGACTGGTACAGTAATCATCTTTATTTCGAGACATACGTCAAAATGAGGGGGCAAAGGCGGGATAATTTCTTATTATTTGCTTGTTGGATTTCGAGAATGGTTTTTAGGTTGGCGCCCTCAACGCATGCTTTTTCGCTCAACGCGGCTGGCAAGTCGACTTGTACGAATTTCGAGAAGGTAAGCTTATTTTCGACACGCTTTACCGAACGTATCTCGAAAGTTTCGTATAGTTAGTTATCTGTACTCGTTGATGAGGTGGTTGAGATCGGAGGTCTTTGTGCCACTGGTCGTAATGTTTAACTTTTACTCACGGCTAATTAATTCTCCTGACGGGAAGAGATTTATTATCGATGCGGGGTTGCTAAGGGGTTCATTAAATTTCCATCGATTTTCACTGTCCTAATTATCTTTGTAGCAAAGTTCACTTCCCCTGTTTATCATCGGTGTTTCAGACTGTTTCACGTCCGTGCACTCATATGATGAGCAGCACAATATTGAGGTTCTTTGTTTTTCCTTTGATGTCCATTAGATGTTGAAACTTCGGTTTTTGCAGACATTCGAGCGTTGGAGCACGTGCCTGGCCGTTCAATCAACCTGGCTCTGTCTCATCGCGGTCGAAGCGCATTGGCTGCAGTGGGTTTGGAGTACCAGGTTGTCGAGAATGGCATCCCTATGCACGCTCGTCTTATACACGATAATAAGGGACTTATCGTCAGCAGGCAACCGTATGGACGGCCTGGTCAAGTGAGTTGTTCAGCTATTATTTGATGCGATACGCTAAAATTGATTGTTCATACTTTTAGTACATCGTATCTACGAGCCGTCGATGGTTGAATGAAGTTATGTTGACAGGTATGGCTTGCATTTCTTGCCCGGTGTAATGTGCGTTTGTAAAAGCTGTTTTTTGTGCAGAAGCAGAACGGCACCCTCTGGTTGAAATTCATTTTCAACATAAGCTGAAATATTGCGATTTGGAAAAGAAGGAATTAGTATTTGAAAGGTACGTGTAGACTGTTTGGATTTTGTCATAGATTGATCACATAATCGGTTTTAGACTCGGTGATCATTCGGAAGTTGTGGCATCTGGTTTAGATTTGATTTGCGGCTGCGATGGGGCATATTCTGCAATGCGTCGAAGTCTAATGAAAGTTCCGGGATTTAATTTCAGCCAAGAATATATTCCTCACGGTTATTTGGAATTGTGTATCCTTCCTGGGCCTGGAAACCAGGTGAGGTGATCCTGTTTTACTGCTTCGCCACTATCAGTGTCTCCATTTTAGTTTCAAATGGAATCCGATGTATTCCATTTATGGCCTCGCGGAAATTTTTGCCTAATTGCTTTGGCCAATAAAGACAAGACGTACACAGTTACGCTATTCGCCCCATTTGCGGTATTCGATTCGTTGAACACTGACGACAAAATCGTGGATTTCTTCGCGGCTAATTTCCTAGACGCGCTAAGGATGATTGGAAAGTACGATGGCAAGGAGGGCGATGTTGTTTTATGAGTTTGTTAAAGGTCGTGTTTCGTTTTAGGTCGAGCCTATTGGACACTTTTCACAAAGTCAAACCGGGTTATTTGGTTTCGATCAAGGTAAGTGCTGCTATGATTAGCACGCTTGCATTGTCGTGTTCTTTTCCTGCGTGCTCTTCGCAGTGTGCATTTTTATTTGTCAGTGTGCCCCTCATCATTTTGGTGATAATCTCGTCCTGCTCGGAGATGCCGCACATGCTATGGTACCATTCTACGGCCAGGGCATGAACTGCGTAATGCACTTTTAGTTTTCAGCTTGGTTGTGCTGTTCACTTTCAGCTGTTTGTTCTTTATTAGGGCTTCGAAGATTGTCTCATTTTGCATGAATTACTTGACAAGCATAATGATAATGTTGGTAAGATGGTGCACAAAAGGGGGGATTGCAGGTTTATAATGGGGGTCGTGACTACCTTCCACCGTGCGGGGCTGGGTAATGACCACCAGTTGGTTGAATTTTCTGAGCCTTCAATTCGTGTTGGTAACCTGGAAGCTGTCGAGCAGGAGGATAAACCACTGCTGGCTCGGGTGCATGTTGGGGGGCTTGATAAGTGCTGGCGGGAGCGGGATACGGGTGAGGCTTAGGTTGCTCGTAGGTGTGGGCTGGTGGTGGGTATGGCTGTTGCTGCGGTGGTTCGTAGGATGGCGGCGAGTGAACTGGAGACTGGTATGTGTGGGGTCGAGGGTGTTCGTACGACGGAGGTGCGGGAGCGGGGTAAGGGTGATGCTGAGGTGGCTGTAACTGCGTCTCCGTGTATGCCGATTCGCAGCTGCTGGGCTTGTATGGATCGACTTTGTAGCCGACGTTGCATTCGCAAGTCTTTTGGGGTCCGCAGTATTGGTTGTAATGGCAGTCGTGGTCGTAGTGGCAAGCTAAAGTAACTTGTCCTCTTGCTACAGTATCTTTTGTTGGAGTGATGCTGGTACTTACTAATTTTTTGTACTGGTGGGGGCTCGGCTATACAGGCTAATCTGCAGTTGCTCTCGTAGCCTGACGGGGTGCAGACGCGGACGCAGTTCTCGTTGTAACTGCAGTCATTCTTTGACTGGCACTGATCTGGAATAGAAATGTTTAGCTTGTAACAAGATAACTCTGTGTTGCGCTTACCTTGGGACTGGCCGTATCCTATGTGTTGTCCTATTGTCGCTTGAACTGGACCCATCATGAATGCAAGAACGACGAAGAAAAGTGGTGACATTCTCCTGGATGCTGCAGGAGTAATTGAGTCACTGCTTGGTGATCGCTAGTGCCAGATGGCTTTTATATTCGAAAAATCGGAACAGCGTTCTAACTTTGTATTTCTTTTTTGGGTGTGCTGGACTTCAGTTTAGTTTGCCCTTTTGACATTAATTCCGGATTTGATTTATGTTGCTCTATATTCTTATCCTTTCTAGCCGCGACGTTGAAAGAGTATTCGGCTTTGCGGTGCCCGGACGCACACGCAATCAACGACCTGGCGATGTATAACTACTCGGAGGTAAGTTGCTTTAGTGCTGATTTTTGTATAATGGACTATAAGTGTCCCATTTCAGCTACGCGATTTGGTGAACCATCAAGGATTTAAAATCCGAAAATATGTGGATTACTTCTTCAACATTTTGATGCCGAAAAGATGGATTCCACTTTATTCAATGGTATTGCTTTGAAATCAGATGAGACTGTCTCAGTCCGTCTTCTCTGAACCCCCAGAAATGTTCCTTTTTCAGGTTACCTTTACTCGAATTCGATACCACGACGTCGTGGAAAACCGACGTCGTCAAGATGGTGTTTTAAATGCACTGACCCGAGCTGCGATTGCCTTAATCGCAATGCCGACTTTTGCGGGTGCTGTTGTGTATTTGATGAGGAATGAAGGTTTGAAAATTCGTTTGCAGTGGTCAAAAATTTAGAGCGGTGCAGTGTTTGGGTCAAGCACTACTTACGATTAGTGAAAACAGGGTGGAATAGGTGCAGTTAGTGTATGGTGCTTTTTTATATTTTAATAATTGGTGCTGCAAGTGATAGATAAGGTGTCTGGTCAGTTTTACTGATACGCTTTTCATGACAGGTCTAGTGATATGATAGTCGTGTGTGCTTTCACGTAAGAGCGTGGGGCAGTAAAATATATGCTGGGAGAGGAGCGTATTTGCTGGTGTAAGAAAGGATCTTTGGCCTGTTTGCACTCGTGCAAACTTCTTATCAGTTTGTATTGACAGTAAAGTGGCGTTGAAGTGCATTTACTCTTGTAGCCGGTATGCTTTGTTGGCGTTGGAAGTGTACGGGAGAAGAATGCCGACGAACAATAGCGCGACTGTGAGGCAAAGAAGGAAGAAAAACGCAGGTGTCAGTGGGCCTTCTGATCGGCATGATCATCCGAAGAAAAAGAAGGCTTTAGGGAAACCTGGATTCTTCTGGATGTGAGTATCGGCAGGAATTTACAAGTGCAGTGGTCTGAACATGGTGGGCTTGGTTTTTAGCGTAGCTCGTGTCCTGGGCGGATTTTCGTGTTTTGTGGTCGGTTTGATCTTGGCCGTGGTATTAGTCGCGTTCTTCACAAAATCACCGATCGATCCTGAACTATTTACGTAAGTTGTGCAAGAAGCTGGTAATGTTTGGTCGATGGATTGAGGGCGTACTTTTGTAGACTTCCTGAACCACCGGCATGGACTGGGCCGTTGACGGAGAACACGATGCTTCACGAGGCCACCCGCTTATTAGACGGACAGATAGTCGGTCCTGAAGCTATAGCTTATCATAATGGTGAGCTGTGTTGGGGAGGGCAGCTGGGAAGTGACCTAGCCTGGCAGGCGCAGGAGAGACATTGACCGATTGAAGACAGCGGGACAAAAACTCCGACTGGCACAAGCCAAGTGTGCGGCTGAAACATTAACCCGATAGGTTGACGTTTCCCAGCCAGGTGAGATCGATTACTCTCTCCCACTCGCCATTGCCCACCAGGTACTGTGGCTTCAGGTGGACTGATTGGATTGGTTGATTGCAGGCTCCTTGTTCACGGGGACGGCCGATGGACGCGTATTGCAAATATCGGACGGCAAAATACGAAAGGAATGGAAGCTTGGAACACCACCTTGTAGTAAGCGCTTATATACTTCATATTGCATTCAGCGTTCATGCAGAAGCAATCTGCTCTGCTGCTCGGCAGATGCGCTTTTACAATTAATTCACGTATTTGCTATTTTCCGTGTCCCTCCACCCTTGCCCTTGAGTGCGCATTCCCGCGCCTGGTGATGTGTTAATTATGAAAATATGGGCAAAGTGGGGTGGGGGCAACTCCTTTGGGTCTTGCCAGCTGAAAGGTTGGATGGTTCGCCCATCTAGATATATTTTGTGACTTGCATCAAATACAGTGGTCTCCTTTCAGGCGGGTCATACGACGAAGAACCGGCATGTGGCCGACCCCTAGGCATTCGCGTAACAAGCAAAGGTACGCTGATGGTCGCAGATGCGTACTTGGGTCTGTACGAAATCAATGTCGAGAAAGGTAATGTCAATGTCGTTTTGTTGTATTTGCAGTACCTGGGACCCCTATGACCAGCAAACACATTTCAGGAAAGCCCGAACGTCTCTTATCACCGAGCTTACGGATCAGCGGGGCCCAGTTGAACTTTCTGAACGATCTCGATATTTTGAAGAATGGGACAGTCCTTATAAGCGATTCCTCAAAATGGGATCGGCGTCGATTCATGTACAGTCTGCTTGAAAACCGAGGAGATGGCAGGTATAAATGGGTGCGCTGCGGTCGCCCGTTACCTCCTGTAAGTGGCTCGTTTGAGTTTCAGATTGCTTGCGTTCAATCCAGTGTCGAAGAAAACTACCATTCTGATCGACGGACTGCATTTTGCCAATGGTGTCCAACTGTCTCCCGACGAAAGTTACGTTCTGGTGTCGGAAACTGGCAGAGCACGGATTATGAAGTAAGAATGGGTGCCGTGGAGGGCGAGGGAGTGAGGTTAGAGAGAAGAGGAAACTAACCACAGCCTTTACTGCCTTTAAGGTATCACCTGACTGGACCGGAGCAAGGAAAAACCACGATGTTTAAGGAAAATTTGCCCTTTTTCCCAGACAATATTCGACTGTCGGCAAATGGCAGCTACTGGGTCGGAGGCGCTAGCCCGCGCCAGCAAGGTCATACTTCTCTTTTGGATTCGATCGCCTCGTATCCCCGTCTCCGAACGCTTCTCATTAAGGTGAGCAATAGCTTTGTAAAGGTCTGTATCATATGCACATGAGCCTTGCTGGTTTTAGGTGATTCCTGCTAAACTGCTTGGAAAACTAGGTCCTCGCTTCGCTTCCTCGCATGGTATGGCCATTCTGCTGGACGAGAATGGGCGATACGTTAGCAGCTTGCACGATCCGACCGGCACCGTCGTGCATTCCGTCTCGCACGTTTTGGACACAGGTCGGGAACTCTACTTCGGCAGCTTTCACGCCCCGTTTTTACCCGTTTTGAAATACAAGACCGATTAAGTGGCGGTCGTTTGAGAGATTCCAGTCAAGTGATTGTTGTGATTGTTACGTGTTGTTGTTATTCTAGTGACTCATCATCCCATGAAGTGGAATTCCAAACTTGAGTGGTTCTCGTGTTGGCTCATGTTTTCGGATGGAATTTTTATGTGATTGACGTGCTTTGGAAAACTTTAGAAATTGTGGCCTCTCTCTCTGCGGTGCACATACAGTATCGAGCCGCTAAGCTAGCTATAGCTGGGCTCTTGTTGACGTCGCGACAGGACATTGTTGTTTTGGGTGCCAGCACTTACCAGTCCTAGTATGGACACTGAATAGGCACTATTGCGTAATGAGAACAGAAAAAGTGAGAAGTAATGGCCGCTGTAGCCACTTGGAAGGTCAGTGCTTTCGTGTGTAACCTGAAATGTATATACTCAATTGTACCTGTAACCTATTGACCATAGATGGCAATGTGATCCGCGCATTTGATTTCATGGCCCATTTCCCTATTGGCATGCCAAGAGTGAAATTGGTGCATTCTCGCATTATCCTCAATGCGGGGTCGCGACTGGCTGAGCCGACCACGGACCACACTGGTCGGCGGAAGGACAACAATTGAGTCGATTGCTGTCATCGGGTATGGCTATTAGAGGATTGAGTTCATATGACACGTTCTGGTGACGACAATCCGTCATCTTGTAATTTACGGACGCATGTCGCGGTGACGCCCCCACTCCCCTCTTCCTCGCCGGGCCTTCTTCACGCCCAACAATTGTGTCAAAGGTAAAGGCGCCTTAGAGTTTGGCCCGCAACTTTTTCTTGAGCGCATCTGCGATTGGCCCTCATCACTTCAGAGAAATGGTGGCATCGTTGAACATCCGACTTCTAGCAGCGATGGCATGAGACGAAGTTGGAAGATGGGACTCGACACTTGCTTCTCCACTAGCGCTTGTCTGACCGTGCTGTTATGCTTATTATCATTTCACCAGGGACGATGCTGCTCAAGAGGACTGCAAGGTTCTGTTTATCATTCCTTGCCATTGTCGAGATGAAATTACTCGCGGGTTCTATTCTAGCTGACAGTATTTTGCCACCAACCAGAACCACACGCTACGAAATGGTGGGGGCCTTTTCCCGGTCCCTAACACCCGATGAGCAAGTCGGACTACGAGACGAGGTAAGAACTTGACCTCACATTCTTCAGTTTCCTAATCTCGCCCTTGTTTCTTATTCAGATACAAATGCTGGCCCGTAATTCTATTCCACCCAGTCCCTATCGACGCGTCACCATTCAGGAACCTTACTTCCCGACCAGGTGCCCACGAGTCACCTTGACCTCAGTGGGGGCACTCTAAACCACGCACCTTTTTTAGCCAATCGGTCACTATTCCATTCGTCGTCAGCGGCCAGGCTCTTTCAACGGACGAGCTGAAGATGATGCTGGTACCTCTCAAGAAGCTTTTCCATGCGGACACCAGTCGAAGGAAGCGAGAAGCGGTTACATTCTTTGCATCAAATATTAGGTCTGTATGAGGAGGATGAGTGTCTCGGAGTATACGTTTTATCGTTATCGTCAAATGCGCACGAGTCTTGGTTCAGTTTCTACGAAACATATCCAGGAGTAATTGAGCTTGCTTCCCTCATAACCTCCCATGTACATACACACAAGCCGATGACGGTGAGCTTCGACAAGGCAGATGCTACAGATGTCAAGTCATGATGTGCGTTTTTGCATCCAGGCTGGGAATATGCCACGAACCAACCCAGTTGTTTGGGGCCTCTGACTTTGCGACAGCGGGGCAATGAGTCAGAAAATGACGAGTCGACTGCTAATAACCACCACCTTCTATCAGGTGGTGATTACAGAATACATGTTCCTGTTGGAACCACTAGGGCATATTGCGATAGCTTTGCATAGGGACAGTAATTATGGCCAACCAAAAAAGGTGTGATGGGGTGATGGGTCATGTCTATTGCCTCGTCACTGGCAATTAAGTGGACTGACAAGTGTAATACTACCCATTGCCGAGAATCGCATCCTTAGCTAAGGTCACATTGGGGGAGGAACGCCGCGATGGTGTGTTGAGGATAGCGATTACGACCTCATGACACTCCAACCAGCGTGTATGATTACGAATGTGTTTTCCTTGTATATTTATACTGTAAACGATCGCAGGCGCATGCAGGCATCTGAACCAATACGTTCAAGTGCGCTTCGATTGGCGAGACATCTAATTTGTGGGTGTGGCCTGCAATAGTGCCTTCACGATTAAAAACACAGTGCTTCCTTGACTCAAATAGGTTCAGCAAAAATTACATCCTGCGGTGCACTTTGACCACTGACACTCTATATTAAGTCAACGATAGGCGATATCGCCTAGCCATCGAATCTCCTTCACGTACCTACCCCATTTGTCCAAATCGTGCAGCGTGCACTTCTCTCACTGTTAATCCATGGCCGAGACGGAGGCAGGCAGTACACTTTATTGGTCCCCACACTTTCAGTAATTTTTATCCACGAATAAATCAAATACATTTCTAAACGCACTAAAATTAGTCCAACGACCACAAAAAAGGCAAGGCATGCATGCTGGCAAGCAATGACTGAGCAGAGATCCATAAGACACTTATACTTTAAAAGCACCAAATTCTTCTACTCCATGAAGGGCCCTCAAAATGCAGCCTTGCTTTCTTCAGACAAACATTTGTTCGCAACCAGAAAAACCTTGCATAACCTCGAAAAAAGAAAACGCCCAAAAGTGAATACCCCTCAACCCAGAACCCCCCTCAAAAAACTCATTCGAATTTCGAATTCTCTTCCGCCACGTCTCAATTTTTTAACTTCTTGTCCAACCTTGTGATTAGCGCTTTTGCTGGCTCATGCGTTCGGCCAACATTTGTTTAACACGAGCTAAACAAACCTCAGATGAGCTACTGTGATCATTCAAAATTGTCGTAACTTACATTGGGTTTTCGGAGGGCCACGATCGGCCATAGCAGCGCTAGTCGCCTGTTGCGATTGCAAAGCAGATGCAGCCGGGGCTTCAGCGGCAGTTGGAGGGCCAGGTAGGCGTACAAGAGGCGTCGGATATTGGCTCGGCATTTGGACACCTCGACCGCGAGTTAAGAGTGGACGAGGAGCGAACGCCGTCGCGTCGTCTCCGCTCCTGATATTCGGGGGCCTGCTGATACGCATCAGCACAGCTGCAACGAAGAGGTCGAGATGAAAACTTAAACTCGCAGAGGATGACGACTTCACTCACATTGACTTTGACGAGGACCAGATTCAGCTACGCCGCAAGCAGCGACCACGTTCTGAGGAGATGGCATCACAACCGGAGGTGGCACGCATTGCAAACCTTGGAATTCAGAAGCCAAACTGCTGACGACACCCGTCGTAATAGCAGTTCCTGAGAAAGTGAAAGTAATAAGTATAAAAGGGGATTCCATTGTTCCTAACTAGATTATATATTACCAGCTTGATAGCGTTCGGACGAAATGGGCACACGCGGCCTAAACGATGTACCTTTCGACGCCATGGCTGAACTTCCAGAATTTTTGACTCCCGATTCTTGATGCACCAAATTATCTACAAAGAAGCAATTCCCAAAGCATACACGAAAACCGATAATCCAACCAACTTACCTTGTCGCATTTCCGTTTTATCAGCCGATTGATAATTACTGCGCACGGCCACCAGCCCATTCCCAGCCTGAGCACGGAAGATACGATCCCGAACTGCGCTGTTTTGGTTCCATTCGATCGGTGGAGCCGAGTCCAATTCCGGTTGTTGACGAAACGAATTCACAGAAGCGGCAGCACCTCCCCGCTGACGGTTCGATCGAGCCGATCCGATGTGACTGTACTCGTCGTGCTCTCGTTCATTGATTGCATCCACGCTCTTCTGCCAGCACTCGGGTGTCATACTGGAGCCCCTCATACGACTAAGATGAGGAGCTAAGCGGAACAGGGATTCCATTAAACGAAAAAAACGATTGTCAAACCAAGAACACTTACGCAGCGAAGTAGGAACCCCATTGCCGCTTTGTTGCGCCAATTCAGCACCACGCATGGCAGTAGCCGTGGCCGAGGAAATCACAGACATTGAATCGTCATCTCGATTAGCGTTAGCTGATTGCCACTGTTCTTGCATGGCGTCCCGAGTTACAGACCTGCAATAAAGTGGTATTCTTGGAAGCGAGCACGCAAAAAATTTTCTAAACTGATTACCAGTTGGTGTAGTCTTGATTCGTCGCAACGGCCCCACCGGGCATCGGAGGAGGCATATGATCGGCGGTTTGATTGATGGAGTAGTGCGACTGAATACGTTGCAGCAACCAATACCTGAACCGAACAATATGCAATTGGTTAAACGCGAAGTTTCATTTGACCAGTTTCAAGGGTCCATATCTCCCCCAAAAATTACTTCAGCAGCATCTCTATGCAGGGAGGAGGATCATGAGGGAGCGGGCCATCGAACAAAACAGGCAGTACTTACACGGCGCGTTTAGCGGTCCCCAATGCGCAACGATGCACCCCTTGACCAAAATGATACTCGCACAGCAAACCCGGATTCTGCGGAAACGGCGCCATTGGACTGAGGCCATCGCAATCGTTGAAAGTACGCCATTCCGCCGGAGCGCACGCCTTGTCTCGCCAGTCGCAAAGCAATTGATACAAGTCCTCGATGCAGTTGATTCGATCGGCCCTGATTTCTGCAACTTCTGCAACCGGGCAAAAAAAATTAAATACTCACATCTCAGTAAAACTATTACTTACTCGCTTGGCACTGCAGAAAGTTCACAGACCCTTGAACGCAATTGAATTCTTTCGACAGGCAAAAAAGATGACGCAAATTTTTCGACGGGCGACAAAAACGAAGAATTTCTTCCATGACACGCACGTAATCATTCGTCATGCCATCTATCGGAGTATCGAACGGGATCTTGTGCGAATTCACTAAAACCGCGAAAATGAGGCCGCGTATATGATGAGACAAGAAGGAAAAGATTTCTTACTATTTTCCGCAGCTACGGGCACTAAATCATGCGGCACCGTATCTAAACGTGAAGAAATCGGGCGTAGAAGGTAGCGAATTAACTACGTTAAAAGATGTCTTACGTGGGCCCAAAAGCCGGCTCATCGAATGCGTCAATCCACTACGCAGAGTAAACTCGACAATGGCAACTTCGGCCGGAAAATATTCGTAACCGGGCGTCCGACAATGACTTACGAACGAAATGACGTGATGCTTCAAATCCAAAACGCCTACAAAATACGGATTAAATTACGTGCGAGTTATAAACAACTTTAAACGTTGTACCATCAGCATTATCGCTCAGATTCCAACGCCAGGCATCCATAATTTCGGCGCGATCTTTGACGTGCTTTTCGCGAAACGCATCCTTGGCTTCCTCGTCGTCGGATGGATACTACAATAAATGATCAATTCAGCAACAACATTTTTCGTTAAAAGCCGTGTTTTATCACTCACCAAGTGCGGCATCGGCTCCACAAATTCTTCTTCGACTCGGCGCGGGGCTTGATGACGCGAAGGGCCCGCTCCGCCTTCCCTCATTTTCTTGGGCAATCGAGCACGTGCTTCTTTCTTGACAGCGGAGAATTCTTCGCTTCGTTTGTATTCTTTCGCCTTTTCCTTGTACGTGTTCTTTTGTTCCGGCGTCATATTTTCCCACATTTCAGCCGCGATATCGACCACTTCTTCCATTCCACGGAAACGTTGACCACGCGCCTCCAGGCGCTTCCTGGTTTCGACCATAAATATGTAAAACGAATTGCAGCTGGCCGCCTTCGGCATTCTTGCTGCAGCTCTAAATAGGAAGCTACCGACAGCGTAAGGCGGTTAAAAAATTTGCAGAAGTTGGAGTATGCACAGTACAGGCAACATAGTCCTAGTCGTGAAGAAGTCTTCGTCTCATCTTTTTAAACTTACCAGCGCAAACAACGCAATTAAAATAGAACAGCCCGGCGCTAGCGATTTCAAATACAGGCCAATCAATACGGAAGGGAAAAACCACAATGCACAGTCCGAATCACGTGCGTCTAATCCTGCAACGTAACACGCACAATTTTCCCAACGTCAGAGCGCATCTCTTTTCCTCCCCTTCTTTTTCCCCTCCCCCAACAATTTTTTTTCTTTTCCAACCCCCCCCTCCCTCCCCCACCAAAAATAATACCAATTTCCCCCCCCCCCCCCCCTTTTTTTCCCCCCCCCCCCCCCCCCCCCACCCCCCCGCCCCCCCCCCAACAAAAACAAACACATATACCAAAAAAATATCCACCCCCCCCCCCCACCAAAAATTTGGTACGAGATCAAATGTGCTGATGGTTTCACAGCTTGACTCTACGCCTTCAGTTCCCAAAGATTGTTTGGGAATTTTTGAAATGCGCTTGTTAAAAACCGAATAAGCATAAAAGCAATCGAAAAAGTATAAAAACAAAACGAATAACTCCCCCCTGTATGATAGACGCACATTTTTCTATATCAAACTTTTACTTTTTTGCTTTAAAAAATTTTTTGGACTGAACCCCGTTTTTTGCCTTCAGCTGGGCAGCAGTCAAACCTTGTAAGCAGGGCTGTGCGGGGGCAAGCACACCTGCAGATTCCCGCTGCGTGCCTCCTCTAGGAGCACCTCCATACGTGGGCATCCTGGACTGAACACCGACTTCCTCGTACGATGGCGGGCGGGGGGCTGTTGGTGTTCAGCAGGTGAGACTGTCTACTCGTTTGGCTTTCGTCTCTCCACTCGGAGCACCTCTAGGGTACCAGGTGAGTCACCCACGGCCCGGCGTGCAAGGTCAGCGAGGGTTTATGGCTCGCAAAGCGACCTCTATCATCGGGGATTGAACCCAGGGAGATTCCTGCCTCTCAGCAAGCATAGAAAAACAAATGCCAAACCGCGCTGCACCAAACGCGGCCGCTTTCTGTAACAAACTAGAGTCTGGCCAACCACGTTATTATAATCAAGAAATATCGATAAATAGGTAACCCAAAAGTGGCGGACCTGTGATCATCTGACCGTAATTAGGCTCTAGCAGAAGAGTTCCAACGGGAGGAAAAACGCTGCAATACCTAGTACGTTGCTGATACGCTTGTAGAAAATAATGAATTAGAATAAAGCATGAACATGAACATGAAGCAAGAGTTTTGGCACCTTGTGGCGCGTTCAATATGCATGACAGCGCAATTTGAATTACCCGCAATTTGCAGTAAGTATGCAACGCTGCCTGCGACCGTTGGAAAAATTGTGCGTGTTACGTTGCAGGATTAGACGCACGTGACCGAATCATAAAAATTGCGGCAAACCGAACGAAGCAAAAAACAAAACAAAACGAAACAGAAGAAAAACAAACCAGGTGCCCCCCCCCCCGGGTAAGGACGCACAGTCGTCTAAATCGCAGTCAATTTGCAATAAAAACACATGTTGGATCTTCAGGTAGCCTCGAAATTGAAAAGTTGCTAATGTAGTAACTCTAGGTCGCCGCCACCAGGCGTCAGTAGGTGTCAGAAACAGTGCATTTTATGTTTCAAGAAACCAAATGTATAAATCACTTCAACTGTACTTTTGACTGACTTTTACTTTTACTTTTAGCTGACTGTACTTTTATGCCAATAGATGGACCATCACAAAGAGCACACGTCTGCTTCACCAGGTATGACGCCACAACCATCCAAGAGCTCCAATGACACACTGCACAGTATATACACACACAAGGCCCAGTGTATACAGTACCTATCTCATTCGTAGCAGTACACACAGGCACAGGTACCTACTTGAAACACATATTCCCAGGGATTCAGCAGTCACCACGACCTCTGACTGTACTTTTATGCCAATAGATGGACCATCACAAAGAGCACACGTCTGCTTCACCAGGTATGACGCAACATCCATCCAAGAGCTCCAATGACACACTGCACAGTATATACACACACAAGGCCCAGTGTATACAGTACCCATCTCATTCGTAGCAGTACACACAGGCACAGGTACCTACTTGAAACACTCGTTCAACTAGTACACAAAGAGGAACCTCTGTCCATGAAAGAGTCGACTGCCAGCCGGCGAAGCTATATGAATGTGATGTGTGGTTGATCCTAGTTGCATTGTGTTCAAAGAAAACGAGCGTGATTTGCAGAAATGCGTACACGATTTAGTGAAAGTGTCATCGTCGTCCCGATGTCTATAATTCATCCCAGCTTTCTGTTTCATTTGTCTTTTTGGAAAAATCCCCCGCACGCTGCAGGGAGGTGTTCTGAGCGGAGGTCTAATTGTAAGCGTTTGAAAGCTGTTCTCAGAACTGACCTATCTGTCATTCCTAGAAGACTCATGAGGTGACTTTTGAAGGCGTTCTGACAACACCGCGAGTCTTGTATTGACCGCCGTCCAAGATATTGCTTTAAGATCACATTTTTCATGGTGCACTCGCACATCCATCACACACGCACCCACACGAACCCACACGAACCAACTGGACCACAGATCACGATCACGACCCATCGCCCTTTCGTCTCTTCCCACGCGCTCTCATCGTCGCTTGTTGCCCTGCAGCATGGTTTGCAGCTTGCTCAGCTTCATCTTCCCTCCGCCGGCCGCCATCAGCACCTCGCATCGCCGCTCTATGTCGTTCGTTCGTCATCAGCCGGTCCTTGACCATTTGCTGCAACACGGTTCGCATCTTCGCGCGATCGATGTACAGCGTGTCCAGCAGCTGGTCCACCTTCTGCAAACAGGAAGACCCGAGTTGAGCATCGAACCCAGGGGCGTGGGACATCGAACTCACCTTTCCCAGTTGCCTGTCGTCCACGGTGCCCATTTGCGAGAGGTTCTGCAGCACACTCATCGCCTGCGTGTCGCTCCGCAACGACTCTTTGTACTTCGCGTCGCGTCATCTCCAGCAGGCCTATCGACTCGCCGCTTTCGTCCAACCGTACTTCGCATGCCCTCTTCAGAAACCGAGTGAAATTCGACGACCATGTAGAATTTATCATCTGGTGCTGAGACTTACCGAGTATCTCCACTTCTTGTCCTTGACGAATTCGGGGCTTACTGCAGGGACGTCCACTGGCTCCGCCGTTTTCCATTTCATATTCACTGCCCGAATTTCACCCTAGTTTAGAAAGAAAGGTCATGACTCTCACTTCGAAGGGGCATCGTGTCACTCACGACGGCCGGCTGCGTTCGACGAGCAGCAATCGTCCCGTCCGGATTCACGTCCACGTTCTCTTGGACTTGGTTGGCCACATCGAACAGCGACAGGTTCCCTTGTTCGTTCAGCTTCTTGTTCATCTCGTCCGCCTCCTGCTTCATCAACTTCACAGCCGTCACGAGGTGCTGAAAGGGGAAGACCGAGTTGGTTCGGGTGGGGGGGGAGCTGAACCTCAGCTTACCTGGAAGATCGCCATGACTTGTTCCGGGCTGAGGTCCATGTCGGTGGTCAGGTGTTGAAACACGTAGAGCACGTCGGTTCCGGTCATGGGACGCTTGTGAGCCGCAGCTGCGACGCATCCGATGGCATCTCGTTTGGCCGGGGCATTCTGGTACTGAAAGGGAAACGGGATCTCAGACCAGGACCCGGGGTTATGCTTGCACAAGCGTGCTGGTCCCCCCGCCTAATAGCCCCTGTTTGAGACATGTAAGCGCTTACCTTGCCGTGCAGGGCTTTCATGGCTTGAGCGAACTGGGGATTCCTGAACTCGTCCGGCTTGACCGGGATGATCGGGGCCCCGCTGACCAGCTTGGCCGCCGTTTCGGGTGTGACGAAGTTCTTGGCCATTGCTCGCAAGACGACGCCTTCGGGCTGGTTCGGGTCGACCTTGTTCAACGCGTCGACGATCTTGGCGAGGATGTTCAGCAGGGCGAACTCTTCTTCGGGTTTTCGCACGTCGGGCGCGGGCATCTGAAACCGAACACTTTCTGAAAGGGGAGCCGAAGGCCCGGCAGGAGCGTAACTGACGTGCTCGATGAAGCTGGCGTGGTCCTTTTCCAGGTGCGTCAACGTATGGAAGCCGTAGTTTTGAAGGATTAACTCGAGCGGGTCCACCTGCACGGGGAGCGGCGGTGGTCTTTGACGAGCCGACGGGGACGCGGACGGCGATGGCGACGGGGTGACGGACTTCGACATGGGCTCAACGAAAGTTCAACGCAGAGGTTCGAGAGAGATCGACGAACTCAACCACACAGGTCGGATACAGAGCATGGAATGAGGAAATGCGCACAAGTCGCGGCTGCTAGTGTGGCACTGACAGTGTAATGCTGGCTCTGAATCTTTGCTGTAAAGCAGAACTGGAAATTTTTTTCTTGCTTTGCTTTGTGCTTTCTTGTTGTCTCATTTACGATATTGCAGATCACGCTCTCCAAAAAGTAAGGTTTCAGTTGAACGTGCCCATAACTATCAACATTTTTCGGCCATTTTCCTCCGCTGTGGGCATGGCGACGAACAGGCCGACCGGCAACAATTCTATAAACACTTTCTTTCATATCTTATTGCGCTTGCCTTCCTGCCCAATCCACCAGACGCGTCTGTTGCATGTTAGCAGACCTAGTTTTTTGGCTCGTCCTCGGCTGCATTATCTTGAGATCAGCCGTGGGGCTCTTTTACATATTTCCCATGCAAATAGAAGTCAGGACGAGCTTGTTTGACATTGGAGCTCTTTTCAAGAGATCTTTTTAATTTATCCCTGACACCTGCCTTCGAGAATAAACAAACGTAAATTCTTAACAGTGATTCCAACCCTGATCAGAAATTCGCGTGCCAATCGATCGCTAGCCAGTGGCCCTCATGGGCTTTGCTACATGATGGGCTACTCATGGGCATGCCGGATGGCGCTACAGCAAAATAGGCGAATTATTAATGTTCATTCAGATTTGTTCATATTGAGGCTTACGTGGCCTCAATCTACAGATACAATGTATTATGGCAAATAGATACTGAATGTAAAGGCAGACCGTGGATGCAATGACATCAAAATGAAGGTGTTCAGGGCTATATGCACCTTCTTTCGCTTGCTCGCAAGCCTTCGATCATGTTTTATTGAACTTCTCCCGGCATGAATTCACGTTTTTCGATTAACCAGTACGTTGTCACCAAGCCTTTCCCCTGAAAAGGCCGTGGGATGAGTAAGCGGATACGCTGGCAGATATGGTGTGGCTTACTTTCAGGGCCACTTTCCCACGCAGTTCAATAACATACTCGGTGTGATCTCGAAGGAGTGATTCTGTACTTTCGGATATGTGAATTTTGTTGGCTAAACAAAAACCCCAATGCGTCTATTCCATGGGTTTAACAAATTAGAGCGCTTGACTCTGCGGGCAGGTCACAAAAACTTACGTTCTCCATTGCTCTCCATTCTGGATGCAGTGTTTACTGTGTCACCAAACAGACAGAACCGCGGCATTGTCTGAAACGTGGTACCCGAAGAGCTGTCACGAGTCGTGAGCACGAGCCTACTAAACATACCAGTCCTACAACTCCAGCAGCCACAGGACCACTGTGCACTCCAATTCGTACACTAAGTCTATGACTGTGTCGGTGAGGGATTTTGAAATTTTTAACCACATTTCGGATAATTAAAGCCATGTCACAGATTGCGAACACGTGCCTGGTTCCATTCCGATGAGGCAAACCACTGACGACCATGTAAGCATCGCCAATCGTTTCGACCTGCAGGGCAGCATTTTGATGAAGTGAGCAGGCCAGAGTACCGAGGATAGCCGTAAAAGGGACCATGAAAGCTGTTTAGGTGTGTCTGTCCTGAATATGCAGAATGAGCAAAAGAGAGTATTTGGTTGCCCAAACTCAGAGCAGGATGTGCCTTTGCTAATCAATCTTGATCAATCTTTTCAGGAGTCAGAAACCCATCATGTTGACGCCTAGAATTTGTATACACCTGCTCTAAAATCCTTGGCTCTTGCTAGGGTGAACTTGGAGACGGGCTCAAGCCAACAAGGGCGGACCCACGTAGTCTGACCACGCCTAAGGGTCGTTTAGATAAGTCAGGTTCAGCTAACGATAAAAGCAGGTACAATAGGATACAAACAGCTCGGCATCTTCCGCAATGCCCGTTGCAAAATTGCGGGCCTTGTAATGCCAAGGGAGAGCTATAGATCAGAGGAGTCTTCTAGTGAGCATCTAATATACTAGGCGGCCTCTTACCTTATAAACATCGAACAACATCAATGCCTCGTCGAATTCCGAATACAGGGTGTTCAACATGGTGACAACTTCCATGGGGGTACTCTCAGAACTCAATGCAGTGAAGCCCACAATGTCGCTAAGCACATAAAAAGATTTTTAGCGGCTCCTGTAGACTAGGCAGACTCAAGATTTACCTGAAGTATATTGTGACACACTCGTACGATTCTGGTTCTACGGATAAGCCGCTTTTGAGTAAGTCGGCTACGCTCCTAAAATGGAGCGTATGGGTTCCATGAACTGAGTTTCGTCAGCGGTGCGGGGTAGCAAGAAATTCCTTGAGCCTAGTGGTGCGCCCTGATCGCCCACCTAGCGACTGTCGGTTGGTAAACCAGTCTTGGCGCACATATTTATGCAGCCGTGTGAAAAAGTGGCGCCGTCGTGTCTGGTGTGCCATGACGATCTCCCCTGACCGGGAAACGTCAACCCTCGGGCTGATATTTCAGCCGTACTGTAGATATAGTCGCAAGACTTGCTCCAGTCGGAGTTTTTGTCCCGCTGCCTCCCTCCTGCGCCTGCCAGGCTTGGTACGTCTGAGAAAACAACAGAAAAAGGTGGGCCAGTAAGGTGTACCTCGGAAGCATTTGGTACAATAGCTGATCAGCACGGCGTCTTTCCGCTTCGAGTTGCTGCGTACGTTCCTCGACTACTTTTTCCAAATTGGTAGCATACTTCTCCAAGACGGACATCATGTGGTCTAGGAGACTGCGTTTCCTGAAGAAAGTTGGTTGGCCCTTAATTGCTGAGCTTGGCAGAAATACATATCAGCTCCGAGTCTCTTACATAATGTCGCCAAAAATTTCTCCAAATGCGGTTTTGATTTCGGTTAAAGTAAGTCGGCTGCTGGGGTCCTCATTCCAGCATCGATGCATCAAAGATATCAACCTGGGGTCGGCGTTCGTATCGTCGGGCGTGTAAGGACGAAGTGGATCGACACCAGTTTTCTTAATGCGTTGGATGATCTCTGAAACAGGAAAAAACTACAGTAGGTCACAGTCAGGGTACCTTCTGGCTCTTTTTGCCAATACGGATTGAGACGAGCTACCCAACTGCAGTGATAACATCTCCCACTCATTCTTCTCCATTTTTATCCACCACATAAGCCCTGCTCTATCAAGGCTATTTAAAATCTCTTATGTACCGTCGGGTGTCATGACGTCGTCGTACAGTGGCTCGGTTCGAAAAATCACGTGGTAAATGACAAATGATAACGAGTAGACATCAGCCATTGTCATCATGGCGATGTAATTCGGCGATCGCGAATGGACGGTCTTCCGTAACAGTTCGGGAGCACAATGATACAACTCTGAAACAAAGAATGGCTTTTTCGTGCCTGAACAGTCGAGCCGACTAAGCTTACGCTGTGGCGTCTGCGATTGCTCGAAAAACATGACCGCATTAGCTTTCAAATGCTCTTGAAACTGAACCCAAGCGAAGTCGGTCAGCTTAACGATCCAACGACTGTCCACAACACAATTCATGACGCTCAGGCTGCTGTGGTAATGGATGGGGGATTTATGAATATACTCCAGACCCTAAAAAACTGATATTACTTCAGGTGTCTATCAGAAGATACAACTTGCTTACCATCACCACATCCTTCAGAATAGAGGCTACGAATGTCTCGTCCAGGTTTATGTCCTCCTTCATGACTACGTCGAGCAGGCTGCCCTTGGCTGCGTACTTCCAACACGCGATGATGTAGGGACCATCGTCGATGACTGCACCCAGGAATGCGTTCACATTGTCGTGCTGCATGGCTTTGATCTGTAGCACATGGACAAATGAGTTGCATATGTCACCTTCAGACACCCTCTCTCACCTGTTTCATCAGCACTAGATGCTCTCTGCGTAACTCGGGCATTTTCTGACGTCTTGCACACTTGGCATAGGCCTGTACTCCGCGCACAATGGCGAATGTGGTGAAATAATCTCCTTCCGGCATTTTCGATATGGTCATCACCGAGGCACTCTCAGTCCGCTTGCTCCGGCCTTCCCACTGACTCTGATTTGAAAAGTTACCAGTGTTAGAACACTATTATATTTTTCGATCTAGAAGAACTTGATTTCGATTAAACTAAAAACGTTCTTGATTAGTTGGAAAAATCCTCAGCTTCAGAACCATTTTTCACTTATTCACTCTCCGTTTGTAGCTCACGCGATGTGCTTATCAAGGCGCTATCTAATGACAAGACAAAGTGCCATCATACCGAAGATGGCTTCACTTGGTCCGATTTCAGCTTGACATCGGCTAACGTTAATTTCCAAGACATCTTGAGCAACGACTGTTCGAACTTCCATCTCCTGTAAGGAATTACACGGGTTTTTCATCCAATTTATTGCGGGCCTAAGCGATAGAACTCGCATGTAAAATACCGTGTATACCCAGGAATCCCACGCGGTCAGCAATGGCAAGCAACGAATGGGGTCTTTACGCAATCCATGCATGCGATAGGAATAAGGGTACACAATACGAGGATAGGGTTCTATTGTACCTGTAGTAGATAAACAGGCCGGTGAACACGAGCGAAGCAGCGAACAGTGAGCAGATGGAGATGATGATTGTCTTGGTCTTGTCGATCAGACAAGTTTCCATCAGGAACCCGCACACTGGAGTGTCGCTTGGGTGCATTCCATCAGGTGTCATGAAGGTCTCCGCTCGCAGCTGCACGACTGTCTGAAGCGCGTGTCAGAGTAAGGACTTACTGTAGCTCGTACCACTATAGCTAGACCTACCCGATTGACAACATCAGATCCTGATCTCACAGTGACCGGCATGCTAAGTAGCGGGGTGAAATCGTCGGAGGGGGTCATGCTGAACACGGTGTATTCACAACTCCGATCACCCCTCTTGTTCATAATAATTCTGCCTGATTTGCCTGAATAAAACATTTATCAGTCGTATCTAGAGGTACCCATCGTAAAATTCTTGAGGTACCCATGAAAGTCGTGTATTGGCAAGCTTCGCGGATCTCGGCACCACTGGATACGTTACCAAGTCGGCTGATTGTCTGATTTATGGCCATGCCGTAAAGATACAACGAATCGAAGATGAGGGGTAATAAGAGTTCCTGAAGATTAATAAATTGGATCTAAACCTGAAGTGAATCCAGCCTTCTTTTCTCACAGCGTTTGTCTTGTTCACGTCCAAATCGAAAGGTGCGTGATTCAATCTGAGATACTTTCGAAAGTCAAGAATTGACTCTAAATCATCACCAGTTGTCTCGATCTAGAAGGTACTGCTGTCACTCATATCGTTGCCCTTGTTCTTGCTTTGTTAATTTTTGGGGGCTCTGTTGTGTTCTGTGCTGCCGCAGTTTCTCGCGGGACTTCTAACCAACGTTGTCGATAGTAGTTTGACCTGATACGCCATGGCCTTGAGCGATCTCGCATGACAGCTTCCCTCGGCCTCCTATGTGAGCACTAGGAACATCTATGAGGAGGGCATCCAGTCCCATCAGCGCGACAGCACCAGCGTCCCCGCGATGATACCGGGTGAGAAGGGTGTCTTTCCCGACTGATGTTAGGACAAGCTTCTTGATTCCTTTAGTGCCCGCCTCTCGAAAGTACCAGGTCTGGTAAGTCGCCGAGAGCCAGGTGTGCAAGGCCGCGACGAGCTTACTAAATGCCGTCGAAGATCAGTAACTCAAGCACCCAGCCTGAATAGAGCTGCGGCCTCCCGTTCATGATTTCTGGCAGTAAACGGGATCAGCTGCGAATCTTTTGCTTTCTTGCTTCTAGCATGCTCGCAGTAGATTCTTCGCTCCGTTGTACTCGCCCTGGTTCATTCTATGCGAATAGTACCCCCAAGCGGGAGCACTCTGTCCTCAAACTAGAAAGCTTTGACCAGAAAAGTTGTTTTGTAACGGTTCGGGCAAGATTAGGTTAGCCGGGTATGATGTCAATGACGTCAGTATGGCATAGAAAAATTGAATATACATGAAACGAAGAATTAATCTGGCACGTAGCCTTCTTTCTGACTAATTTTGCACCAATATAGGACAATGCTGAAGCTAACAAGTTAGATGTATCACGAGAGAGCTGCCATGGAGACCGTCACTTACTGCCTACGTCTGTGCCCTTTCAGGCTAACCCAACATCGTACAAGTTTTTTTTGACTTACCACCAGTACATTCCGATACATCTGAATTAAGATGTCGCGTTCCGATTGGCTTAGGCTAGTGTCGAGCCACGGCCATAGCTCGACAGCGGATAGCTTCAAGTAGTACGGGATGATATACACATAGTCTGGGGAGTTCATTTTTGCTTCGTTCGCCATGAGGAGAAATCTGTTCGCGGTTCTCGGTTGCCATCCATAGCAAAGGATTATGACTAAAAGTTGACACATAATCGTAGCCTTAAACACTAACAGGAACCACAGTCCTCACTTCGTGACACTGCTTTGACAGTGCTCAGAGCTGTCCGCATCGTCGCTTCATTATCAGTGGAAATCAAAGCCGTTACATCGATGGCAGAAGTTTTGTTCGTGATTTCACTCAAGATTCCGCTCAAACCAATGTCGCATTCCTTGGAGGAGCTGCGAATTACAGCGACGTTATCCCACGTGAAATACTTGAGTAAATTGTTAACCGCCGAGCCCAGTGAGCCCATTGACTTCGATGTTCTGACCAATGTAGCGAATTTGGTTTTGTCCGAAAATACGTCACTGATCGAGCCATATCCAAAAATTGGACGTTGGAATGCATTGGCTACCAAGCCTGCGATGTTCATGCCTAAATAGAAATTGGGCCACGAAAGGGGATGCGCGCCAAACGATTCTTCACGTTCGGACAAAGAGGAAAAAGTGACCCAGTGTGAGCTTTTATGCAAATCCTATGATGACTATCTGAACCAAGGAGACTAAGGGCAGCAAGACCACCGCTTACCAGCAGTACATTCAGGTCCAATGAGGACATCAATGCGGTCAATTTCGAAGAGATCTTTTGTCTTTACCAGTACGTCCACTTCCACGTCACATCCCTCCGCAAAATAGTACCTAAATAAAAACCTACTTTCGCTTTCTGAATCGCGTCAATTTTTCGTCGGCTTACTCAAATTGCATGTCTGCTGGCAGCACACCGTCCACCTTCAACTGCACCTCGGCTTGGCGTAGGATCACATTAGCGTATGGAATGCGGTCAGCAGGTCCGAGGAACCCGACTCGGATCACATTGGCATACAGCACATTAGCCTCTATCACAAAGTACCCGATAATCATTATTGGCAGAGCAGCGATAGATGAAGCGAGCATTTTCTGTGAAAGCCGACACATGCACTGCCATCACCCAACTCTAATCTCCTCTTTGCTTGCTAGAGAAGACGATAACCTGGCAAGCCTTATACTTTCCTCGTCCCTCGTCGTGTGCATGAGCATGTGAGCAACTGATCAACACCTCCGCCTTAATTAAGACAGGCCTCCCTTGATCAGATAAATATAGATATGCTTATAAGCTGGTACCAATCCATTTATGAGACGGTACAGTTGACAATGAGTGCAGAAATCATCTCATTTCCTGGCATATATTGCACCTGTAGGGAGCAGCAGCATTCAGGCACTTTCTAAACACTGACCAACCCAATCTGACTTTGGTCTGTGTCCCACATTACCGTTCCCTCTTAATTAGAGAAAGTTACGATCGCTTTAACTGGTTTTAATCACGATCATTAGGGTTTTTCTCTGGTAATTTCACTTTTGACATTGTTTTTTACACACATGTTCCTCTTTCCTATCCTAGTGCCTGGCCATACGAGTTTTAAATTTCCCGCATTTATGAGGTTTGTCGCGCAGACTTGTAAAAACAAAGACCAAACACCACACCCACCACAAACACCACACCCCAACACCCCAAACAACAAACACAAACACAACACCACAAAAAAAAAAAAAAAAAAAAAAAACAAAAAAAAAACAAACCCCCACAAAAAAACCACCGTACCGAATATCGCAATACAGTGACCTAAAATGACCAAAATAAAATAGAATAAAATGAAAAGATAACTAAGAACCGGAGAGGACAAGAGCGGCCAAAATTGTTAAAAGTGATCAGGAGAACTGCGAAACAGCGAATTTATAAATCGATTATCATCTTTTCAAAATTGAAATGTCATCACTGAAAACGTACGCGGAAGATTTAGAGTCGGTAAGTTTCGTGGCGCTGTACATATGAACAAAAAGTACCTCCCCCTTCGGCTTATTTCTTATGTACGTACCTACTTGGGGGAGAAGCGAAAGCAAGTTTTTGTGTGTAAGCAGAGGAGGAACTATTGGTCATTCTATTCTGCATTCTGCACCTACTCATCTGGAATAGGAGGATGAACGGGCGATACATATATGTACTGCCCCCGTCCAAGGCGTCGCGGATGGATTTGTACAGTACCGTATATGAGCGAATGAGCGCTCTTAAAAAATCTCGTTTCCGATCCTGGTCGGCATCGAGCGAGTCCCGATCCCGAACGAATGCTGATTATTTCAGAACTGCTATACATATCCCAGGCTTAACGGCCTGTTGTTTTTCCAGGATGCATTTGATCCCGAAGAATATGTTGAACGATTAGCGTGGCGTTTGACTGGGGCTGGCGAGAATCCAATCGATGCATCGTACTTGCACTCGGCATTTGAAGAAGAGATTGGAAATCTTCAAATCTTGTCTGATCAATGCCAGTCTAAAATTGCTCGTCTTCAAAACCAGTGTCGAGAAGAAGAGGAAGAATACTACGTGGCATTGGAGCGACTTCAAGGCGAAAATGATGTAAAAACCTTCTTGTTGTGCAGGCATAAAGACTTGTACCCTTTTTTTGTGTCTTTGCGTGTAGGAGGCGGTGGACAAATTGAAGCATCTGAACGAGCGGATAAATGCGGTGGCGGCGAAAGTAGTGCACTTGGGCGATCAACTACAAAGCGTAAACGCCCCGCGATCTCGTGCTTATGAAGCTCTGCAGTTAATGCAGCATTTTAACGAGTTCTTGGCGGAGCAGCCATTGCAATCAGAAGTATTCAGCGATCCTGACCGTGTAAGCTTTCATTTCCGTCCTTTTTATGCCTTTTCTAGCGTTTCTGCCTTGCAGCTATTGGAATCGGCAGAAATACTTAACAAACTTAGCTTAGTAGCACAAGAATTACCGAGTGAGAAGTTTGCTTCTGTCCAAACTCGTATCGGATACAAATACGATGAAGTGGAACGCTTACTGATCGAAGAATTTGTTCGTATGCAGCAGGCTGGAAATAAATCGAAAATGAAAGAAATCGCTGCTATTCTGTCCCAATTTAAGGTAATTGTGGAATCTTGTTCCATCTTTGTTTTATTTTTCTACATTTTCGAATTTTCAGGGATATGTCCACTGCTTGGACGCTTTTGTCGAACAATGTCAATGGGTGAGTCTTGTTTGAACCTCTAATTTTACTTGACTTTTTTCAACCTAAGATTTTGTGTTTTTTTAGCAAGCCTACAGGGGCATCGACGTTTTCTCTGATATTCTGACTTTGTGTCAAAAATGTGCCCCATTAATCGAAGAAGTCTTTCCTAGCCCGCAGCAAGTCCTTTCGAAACTGGTTTTGAACGTTTTTCATGGTAAACTGCAGGTGCGGTGTTGAAGATTCTGGTTTCAGAAAGGTTCAACGCTCCTTGCATTTTAGGAATATGTGCAAGGGAAATTATTGAACAGCGAGAAGGATTTAGAGCAGTATCTGCTGGATTTGCACGATCTCTATTCGAAGTATGATTGTTTCCACTTATTTTCGGTTTTTCTAACTTCTATACTTTTCTTTTTATAGGACACAAAAATTATGTATCGAGTTATCAAAATTGAATATAAGCACAGACCAGGAGTATCTTCCAACATTGACTCGGTCTTTGTATGGAAAATATTTGGACAAATATCTCGAGTAAGGGGTTTGGTCCTGGCCGATCAAATTCAAAATCGGTTTTTTTTTCAGAATGGAAATAAAATATTTACGCGAACAATGCGGCAGTGTGCTCGCTCGTTATTATGATAAAAAGGGACACCAGAAGAAGGCAATACAATCTGGGGGCGGATACCAGGATTTTAAAAGAGATATTCAAGCTCGTTTTATCCCTGAAAGTTTCGGCGATGAAACCTTTCTGTCAGAAGAAGTTGCGATCAATATTTTGCAAGAAACGAAACAAGCGTTTCAACGATGCCAAATGGCAAGTTTGGAAATACTCTCTCTCTATCGTGGTCTAACAGGCCGGCTCCCTTGCAGTTATCTACAGCGGCGCAGACGGCGGCAAATATGGAACAGATTTTGGATATTTTAGTGCAGTACTTGTGCGTTGAGCATATCGATTACGCTGTGGAATTGGCTTTATATGGTATGACTGTGAAGGTAATGTCGTTAGTCTGCATCGTTGTGCTCTTGTTTCTATTAGGTGTCCCGCTGGGCGAACCAAGAGCTCCTCCTGACAAGCACTTTTTCCACGTCGTGCGTCAGACGGCTGCAATCTGTCACTTATTCGAGAAACAATACGACGATAGCATTGAGCCATTGATTAAGTAAGAACTGACCAATTTTGATCAACCATACTTTCTGAACACGATCTTTTTTTTAGAAACACTCAGCAGCAAGAAAGCTGTTTGAAAAAGAAACGATCCGCTTTGCACAATTTGGAGCAAAAGCTGAGCAATGGATTGGACAGGTGTGTGTCATGGTTTATCGCATGTCTGGCGACATGCTTTAGACTATTGCTTTTTAGGATGCTGAATGCAATTATTGGATATGCCAAGTTCGTGTTGTCCAGCGAGCAGAAGAAGACAGATTTTAAGCCTGAAGGCGACGAGACAATTCTTGTTCCTTTGTGTTCAAACGTAAGTTTGCGTTGGAGTTGGAGTTGGAGTGGTCGTTCGAGAATGGAGGATGAGATATGAGTCGATTTTTGCAGGCTTGTAGCATGGTTGTGAGATACATCGCTCAACAGATCGAGGAGATTCGGGATTGCCTCGATGGCGGAAACTTGGAATCGAATTTGACGGAACTGGGCGTTCGATTGCATCGGCTCGTCGTCGAACACATTTACCAATTTCAATATAATACACAAGGTGAGTCAAGGGCAAGTTATTCGGACTAATTGCCAAGGGTCTAACTAGTTTATTGTGAGGTGTCAACCTGCCACTCTGGAGGGCCTGGATTCGGGGGACCACAGTCCCCTTAAACTGAGTCGTGCCCCGCACATTAGCCACTGGTTACGATTAATTGCTTATCAGCTTGAAGGATTGAAAAAGTGGGCATATACCGTAAATACTTGAAAGTAATGCCCTGGGGAAATTATTTTTTCATTTGGGTATGAGGCAAGAAATTGTTTGAGGAGGAGGTCTTGGCGGAGGGTGATTAAAAATGTGACTCGTTTTGGCATCGAAGTTTTAAGTGATGATTTTATTCTCAAAATCAGCGCGGAGACCCTTGCAATACAGAAAATTCCGTCAATGAACATGTGTAGTTTCCTCCCTTTCCCTCTTCCCCACTGAAAGCATCGTGACAGGGCGTCCATGGGGTGGGCTGTACCACGCACTGTCGCAGGACATGTGCATGACAAAATTTGTGGGTAAATTATTAGACCATACCGGTATTAAGGGAAAGTTAGGATAAGACACTCCAGTCAGTTTTGACTCCATTAGTGCTTCGAATAGGGGCGTGAGAAAGACCCGAAAAGTAGCTTTATGACTTGATAGGGATAGGAATAATACATTGTTTATTTTAGGTGCGATGCTACTTTTGTGCGATGTCAATGAATATCGCAAGTGCGTTAGTACTTTAAAAATTCCACTCGTCAACAAATTATTTGAAACTTTGCATGCGCTGTGCAATTTGCTGGTCGTCCCACCCGAACATCTGTCAGCGGCTTGCACTGCGGACTTGTTGGTAAGGCTGTTTTCCTCTTCGTTTGAATCGTTGGCTGTAATGGGATGGTTTTGTTCCAGGGAGATGTGGATCGTATTGTTATGTCGAATTTTGTGCAGTTACGGGCGGATTATAAAAGCGCAAAATTGTATAACGATTTCAGATAAGTGCGGTGCATGGCTGTGGTTTGTTTATTTTTTGGCAAAGTTTTTCTTTCTTACGTCGATAAGTATATTATGTATTTTTGGCATAACCTTATTTTGAACTATGGCGGTGACAGGAATGTACATATTACACTGGGGCATGAGGTGTGTCTGTCTGGAAGAGAAAACGCTTTATTGTCATTGTAAGTCGCAAATCGTTTCGCCCTTGTGCAGTATGTGTTTAACTTTCGGAAGAGTGCTCTGGAGATAAGTGGCATTCGGGACGTATTTAGATTTATGGTTTGTCACGACTGTCAGATTGCGGACCCTCGACTTTGGACTTTTTTTGTCCGCAGGCTGCATTTTTTAATGCACGATACTTCGCATGCATGTTACCTTTGGAGACAAGTTGGCGAATGACATGGTTCTAGCGCCATAGACTGACCCTGTATGATCTTTACGGCGTGTTGAAACGGAGAAAATCCTTTTTCTCATTCCATCCAACTTATTGGCTAGTCCAAGTTAATTTCACGTGATTAGACGGCTTTATAAGGCAATTACATTGCACTTATTTCCCACGGGGCCAGGGAAGCTGTGTGTGGAATTCAGCTGGTATACGGTGGCTTCGAGTGGGCTGGGCTGCCAGAATCGATACATGAGCTGTTGCAAGTACAGTAAGACCTGAATACGATTAGTTCAGACTTGTCAGGGCGAGAGTTGTAAGTTGATTTGGTTTGATTGGCTGAGTGCCTTGTGCTTATCAACTGATAATTGGACTGACAACTTGGCTGCGCTTCGGGATTTACATTTTAGAGGGACTCGTATAACAGGATCTGCATAAAAGGCTCGTACCATAGTGTAAAAATCCATGTTTCTCACCTAAATGATAGTCGTTACCAAGTATAAACCCAGCTGCTCGATGAACTGCTATGATAAGATGGAGCTCGTGCGTCAATGCATATCAGCAGCCACTCTGTCATGAAGAAATATTGAAGTCAGCCGGTTGGTGATACGAGTCACAGCCTGCTGCTTCCTTTTCCGCTTGATTCGATTTTGACTTTATGCAGAGATGTAGTCGGGTGCTATGATTTCCTGTAAGCTGCCGGTATCTAGCTGTATCTGCAGCACTGTGGTACATTGCACCCGTACGTACCTAGTGTATCTTGATTCTTGCACCACAATCCAAAGGGGGGAATTATCTTTGGGAGACTGCCGCAATGATGGGATTTGTGACTCAAAATCAGTACAAGTATGGTTCATGTTTGGTGCCACCATGGGGTGTTGAAATTCAAACTATGAAATCTGTGGTGACAGTATGGATGAACCCCCACGATGTGCTTTGTGCAGCCCCCTGTTTGGCCGAGACGCCTGTTGATAGACCTCCTATCTGCGTTTGTTGGCATCCAACGATGACGTGGCCAGCAGTTCACTAATCCTCTTTGACAGAACTCGAAAAACACGTGTGTTCTAGAATGCGAGCTCAACATGTCAAACCGGCCACGGATTTGTCGGTCTATATGCAGCAGGCGCGATACAATGGGACGAGATTCCAGTTTGAGCATCCCTCCCCGCCTCGTTCCCCCTTTTTTCATTAGGTTCTTCGGAAAGCGTTCAGTTTATGACTTTCAGGCCACGATCCCCCGTTGGGCGAAGGCTCCCTGGCGACAAGGACGTTCGCTTTCCCTTATATGTCCCACCATTTAGTCGCATCGTTCATTCTTAGTTCGGCATTGATGGGTGCAGCCTCGGACAATGAAAATGGCTTCACGAACATGATCAGGCTAGCTAACTCGTCACGTGTTCAAGATGGTTTGTTCAAGGGAGGTGATATTGCCTGGGTCCTTACTTCGACCACGTTGGTATTTATCATGATTCCCGGACTGGCCTTCTTCTACGGTGGCATGGCCAGGACTAAACATACTCTCTCATTGATAATGGCCGTCATTTTATGCGTGGCAGTGGTTTCGATTCAGGTAAGTTTACCCTAGACAACTACCGAGTTCAAATCGCTGTCATTCTGCTGTGTTCCAGTGGTGGATTTGGGGATACAGTCTGGCGTTCAGTATGGGGGCCAATGCCTTCATCGGAAATTTGGACAATGCTTTTTTCATCGATGTCCAGGATCAGGCGAAACCCGCGCCCACCATACCCCGACTCCTATTTGCCATATATCAGTGCATGTTCGCAGCCATCACACCAGCGTTGGCCGTCGGGGCGGCAGCGGAACGAGGTCGGATCGTGCCCATGGTCGTGTTTACATTCATATGGAGTACGTTGGTCTACGATGTCATCGCGTGCTGGACATGGAACCCGAACGGGTGGAGTCAAATCATGGGTGGATTGGATTTCGCTGGTAAGCACGCTCTGGTTTGGCAGAATTCAAAAGTACTTCGGGGCCGTTGTGATTTGTGGGTTCGGGCTCTCATTTTCTTGCTTTTCTTCCTTGGTTGCCCCGATGTAGCTTCAAATGAAATGTTTCGTCATCGTGGAGATCTCCTGTCAGTGTGTACAAGCCAAACAATGCGACCAAACAAAAGAACTGGTTCAGCCCTGTCATGTATACTATGCAAGAGCTGTCAGGACTGTCAATTTAGAAAGAATCTAAACCAACATCCACAAGCTAGAACTTTAATTCCTTCAGCATCTGCTAATCAGCAGTAAGCTGTCATTATGTGCTAATCCGCAGTTTTGAACTATGCTCAGGCTCCCTGTGCCACACTATCAAATGTGCTTTCACTGTTTTCAGGCGGAACCCCCGTGCACATTTCCTCGGGTGCAGCTAGTTTGGCCTATTGCTTGATCGTTGGCAAGCGTACGGGCAAAGCCGATGACTTCAAACCTCACAATATCGTGCACGTGGTCCTGGGAACGGGCCTGCTTTGGTTCGGCTGGTTCGGCTTCAATGGTGGATCGGCATTGGCGGCCAACATGAGAGCCATCATGGCGTGTGTCGTTACAAATCTCTCCGCATCTTCGGCGGGCGCAACTTGGGTCTTAATCGACTATATTCGTGGCAGAAAGCTATCAGTTATGGGTTTCTGTTCGGGTGCAGTGGCAGGATTGGTCGGTATCACTCCAGGAAGTGGATACGTGGACACTTGGGGCGCTTTCGTTATCGGCATCGTAACGGCTGCCGCTTGCAACTTGGCTTGCAAATTGAAAGCACGGATGGGCTTCGACGATGCCGTCGACGTGTTCGGGGTGCACGCCGTTGGTGGGGTTTGCGGAAACCTCTTGACGGCTATCTTTGCAAGCAGTCGAGTGGTGGCTTTGGATAAAGAAGCTGCTCCGATTCTTGGTGGTTGGATCGATGGTAACTGGAAACAAATGGCATACCAACTAGCCGACACAGTGGCTGGATTCTCTTATTCGTTCGTGGTCACTTTCATTATATTATTAATCATGAATCGCATACCCGGTTTATCTCTCAGGGCTGATCCAGAGACCGAGGCCAGAGGTATGGACTTGACAGAACTGGGAGAACTCGCCTATCACTACCTCCATCATCACAATCGCAGCTCCATTGGTCCATCGCCACACCCGGCTTCCCGTCGACCAACGACTGGAGGCCATTTCACGCCATCGCCAGGTCCTGCTCCTGCAAATGGCATCACTGTACTGCAAATCTCCGCAGATGGAAATATAGATGATGGGCCATCAGACAGGGAGAACGCCACGACAGACAGAAATGGGTCAGTTTATCATATGTGAATACTCACGCAACGTCATCTACAGTATATATGCTATGTAATTTTAGCTCTGCCATGATAGACTTCTGCTTTACGAGTTCTGAATTCGGATCTGTTTCTTATTTTTCTTTTTTTCTGGAGGAGCAGACGTGTTTGGAATGTGCCCATATCAAAACAGCTAGAAATCATCTTATGCTGTCACCAATACGCACCGCCGGCGTGGGTATGCCAGCTATAGGTAGCTCCTAAAATTCCCCCCCCCCCCCAACCAGCCTCCGTGCGGTTGTAATCTCCTCGATGTAATTTCTTCAGTGACGGACCCATTGCTCATAAACATGCAACACTGGGCAGTAAGAAACCCACTTTCTGTCCTCTGGACGACCGCAGGTGCCCAAAATTAGAAACCAGGCAAGCTGACCGGCAACATTTTCCCTGCCAGTAAGCTTGATGCAGTAGTTTATCTTTGCCAAAACAGCATTTCCCACCTTCAATACACGTCATCGCGGGGGGGGGGGGGCGCCATAAGCTGCTTTAATAGGGCATGTGTTTGACAATGAACAGACATTTTTATAATGAGGCAACTTTGGAGGAAAATGGGCATTTTTGGCATAGTCTCCATTAGATACTGTATAAAACAGCTCATCTACTCTGACCCTTGCGCACTCCCATTCTCCGCTCTCCCTGGTCTTTCTCGACCAATGAATCAACAAAAGATAAAGAACCAAAACTTTATATAAGTATGCAGTACCAAAAAGGATGCACTACACGATGGTGATAT
The DNA here is from genome assembly GCA_030248295.1 of Mesodorylaimus sp. YZB2_4. Classification (NCBI taxonomy): domain Eukaryota; kingdom Metazoa; phylum Nematoda; class Enoplea; order Dorylaimida; family Dorylaimidae; genus Mesodorylaimus; species Mesodorylaimus sp. YZB2_4. The sequence goes on from JASANH010001263.1 coordinate 392,169, forward strand.
GAATTTACCCCAGCCCCAGGTTATGTAAAGCATCCTTACATGTACATGACCGCACTGACTCACGGCTCGTGACGGCTTGTCTATTTCAAAGTTTTGGGAAATCATTGAAAATTTAAAAAATTGGGAGTTAGCCATGGTGGTGCAACATGCAAATCACAACTCAGGTATCTACTGATAGCATGTTGTTGCTGGCCAATGTAACATGTGCCTGGAGCCGGCAGTGTGCCCATCGATTGGCACAAGTGGAACGTAGTCAACCTCTTGGGTTGATGTTTCACCAGTCTTAGACTACTAGAGGTCGGAGACTGCTGCTCTGAGTTTTATGCGGAGTGCGTAAGCTCCCCGCGGCACCACCTACGCGCCCCAAGGATTCGTCCGACGGGAGTCAGGCGTCTAGACTCAGGAGGCGACACCAGGCAGGAAGTAGGTGGTGGGCGCGTGTTACACCAATCTGGGCCGCCTGGTTGAGAACAGACACCGTGAACCTTCACTAGAATACTGCAGACTGGTCTAACTGTAAGGCGTATACACAGAAGTCAAATGCACCTGGCATTGTTAGGGGTGAGTCTTTCATGTAACTGCCTCGAATAAAGGTCGTAACAGTGGAGCAGGGTCTCACAAGGTAAAATTATGCGGCAAATTATCTGAACAATACGAAATCCAAAAATAAACATTTGGAACGGAACAGGCAGAAAGCTTCAGAACCATCCGTTGTGCCTGTGACGCATTTTGGCACGTTTGTACACCCTGTACCCGTATTCTGTGTGAGCACTGTACACCAAATTAAATCCAGATTCTGGTGCTCTGTGTAAAGTACCTAGACTGTATCATTGCCAGTGCAGTTTGTCATTTGATTCCAATCTCGTGTGGAGACAAGCCGTTCAGGGCAGCTCTGTTGACGAATGACTGAAGTGAAACAGACGATGTCGAAAACGGGTACGCCAATTTTGAATAACTCTTCATGATTTATCCATTTTTTATTTACCAATTTAGTAAAGAAAACTCAAAAAAACAAGCGACCTAAATCGGCTGCCTTGTTTCACACGATGCGCGACTTGCTGCCGGATGAGCACATCGCTGAGCCGCCGCCCGAATTTGCTGGTGCGTTTCGATTCTCTCGACAAGCCACTTGTAGATCGCTTCGCGTAAGTATCAAGAGAAGGGCCGAAAATTCCTCGAATCGTGAATCTGTTTTAGCGCTACGGCGTTTTGCGCGAGGGCAGTTTCCGAATCTACGTCAATCAGCAGCATGTAAGTTCTTGATCAGACAGCAATAAAATGCAAATGCAAATACAGCCATGAATTTTAAAGGCTGAGAAGAATCGACTGTGGCGCTTGGTCGACTTGGCCAAGTGTAACATCGCATATCGAGCTCGCGATCGAAAAATCCTGGTCGAGTTGACGGAGCGATATCGTTTGAAGGTACAGCAAACTAGGCCTCCTATGTTTGGCTGCAGTGTATAGGTTTGTTGTTTGAGGTTCCGAAGAATCACTTCCATCGATGGGTCGACAACCTGCGAGTGCATCGCTTGTACGCGCAATCGAAGGCGGCTTCTGCCAAGAGAACTCCCAGACGTGGGTCTTTTAAATAGATAGCTCACCAAGAATCTATACTTTATTCGTATAGTTTAGCATCTGGAACGCAGGCTCCAGGAACCGCTGTCTCCGTGGTTCCAGTCACGACCCCAGTAACCGAAGTCATTGTCGGCACAGCTTCTTTTCCTCCAGCTCAAATCGAGGCTGTGGAGGAGACTGGACAACACGCCGCCGCCATCTCAAGTATAAGGCGATTTCAACAGTTTTCTTATTAAAGTACATATAATAGAGTGTGTTTCAGATGAAACAAAGAAGCCGAACATTCCAGTCCCTGTGGCTGTCATCTCTGCTCACCAAGAAAAGGGCGCGAGGACGGGTGCGATTTCGCAGAACGGAACGATCGTTTCAAGACGTACGCTCAAAAAGCAGGAAATCCTTCCGCTGTCAAAGGCCACTGGAACGGCGGCAGAAACACGAAAGTCAACTCCCCTCAAAGGGCCTCTGCCTGTCCAGGTGGAAGTGTTCGTGAAGGAATCTGAATCAGTAAGTTCATCTGCCCGGTCCCTAACTGTGCATAAGAAATCCTGCTTTGCAGGCCCCTGATGGCAAATCTCGACTCATCCCAGCTACCATTCCAGCGCTCTCATCAGCGCCAGATGAAAAGGTGGTTGAAGCACCGGCAGCTGAAGAAGTCCCACAACCCGCTACGACGAAGGTGCCCAGTCCTCCACTAGCGCCTGCTTCACCAGCTCCGGCCCAAGTGGTGCATAATTTTCATCCCAGTCTCTTCTGGGTTTCAGCTACATGCTCCATTTTAGGGACAAGACGTAGAAGGGAAAGACCACGGCAGCCATGGGAGTGACGAGTCGGGAAGCAATGAGCCATCTGATCAGCCGCGTGAGCATACACTGTCGTCAGATAGACCCTTTCTCCCCTGACTTTGACCCTTTTCTTATCTAAAGAAACAAAGTCACTGCGCTCCAAGCTGCCTGCCCCGATGAGCCCTGCACCGTCGATTTTTCGCCTGATTATGTCTGCTATTGGCCGAGACATCATGCGAATGGCCTTGCCTGCTTCGATCATGGAACCGCTGGGCACATTGCAAGTAATGTAAGATCCTAGAGGCCGGATGACGCGTACAGCAGATAAATTGCAGATTCTGTGCGAGCAGCTCGAGTACACAGACCTCGTCGAGCTCGCTCTGGGCCAGGCGGACCCGATGTGGCGCATGGTGAGTTACTCTCGCTTGCTGAATCTATATGTATAGTAATACTCGTACATGCCTCCCTTTTTCAGGCATACATTGGAGCATTTGCCATATCTCGATATGGAGCAACTGCGAAACGGGCTGGTCGAAAGCCTTTCAACCCACTCCTGGCCGAAACATACGAGTTTGCCCATCCAACAGCGGGATGGCGATTCGTGGCCGAGCAGGTCAGCCATCATCCCGCCGTCTCGGCTTGCTTGGCCGAGGGCAAAGGATGGCGATTCTGGGAAGACTGCGAAGTTATCGCCTCCTTGAGCGCCAGTGCCGTCAAAGCGACTCCGATCGGGCTGGTCTATCTGCGATTAGAAAAGTAAGTCTGGCTGATGAAAGAGCATTTATTTTTTGCGATCCTGATGTAAAATATTGTTTAGGTTAGGGGAAACGTACGTGTGGGACAAGGTAGTCTCGCAGGTGACAGGCATCCTCAGTGGCAACTACGTCATCGACCACTTCGGCGAGATGAGCGTTTCTTGCAAAGAGACTCAAATGAAGTGCAAGCTGAACTTCAAGAAAGTAAGCAGCTTTTATTTTCTTTGGAGACTTGCTGACACCTCATTGCAGATCGCTAGCCGACGAGGAGAAGTTGACGGACAGGTACTGAACGAAAAAGGCGAAGAACTGTGCTCTGTTCATGGAAATTGGACAGAGAGTTTCTTTGTCGACATACCGAATAAGCGGAATCCCAGTCGAATCTGGCGCTTGGGTAAGCGACTCTTAGTTTTCGCTGATGTATCGCGCAATTTTTTCTGTTCATATGTTAGCTGACTATCCGAAGGACTACGAGCGTTACTATGGCTGGTCACGGTTCGCCCTTGGTCTGAATGAGTTGCGCCCTGACATACACGGCCACTTGCCACCGACTGACACGCGCTATCGACCAGATCAAAGGTATTTCGACTCGAGCTGCGCCGCCCTATGCGAAAACATGAGCTTTTAGATAAAACAGTCTGTCTTCTTTTAGAGCCCTGGAAATGGGCAAGGTGGACGAAGCGGAAAAAGTGAAACGAGAACTCGAAGAAAAACAACGTCATCGGAAGAAGGTGAACGATGCCATGCAAGAGGGACATACGCCACTGTGGTTTCGGTACTGACGGGTACATCGGCTTAGCTTGAGCACCTACTGCATATCCTCCACTTTCAGCCCCACTGGAAACACAAACCCGTCGACCGGACCTCGTTGGGAGTTCAACGGGAAATACTGGGAAGCCAAAAAAGAAAAGTTTGAAAACGTGGACTTCGTTAAGTTGTGGTGATACATCGTGTTCTGCCATCTAGTATCAACGTGATCATTTCTGCAGCGATTTGTACTCCTGGAAAAGCTTGACCAAAAGGTGCATTCCTGAGTCGCAGAGGAATTGAGTGTACTTCGATAAATGCAAGCCCTGTCTCATTGCACGCACTGTGCCTCGCCTTCCTCACCAAGACCAAGTACCAGATAACTCCGATGTGCGATGTGCTTGTGTGCTTGACGTGTATTCCATCCTGTTTGCTCTCGCATGATACCATAAGCAAACTGCTGTAGAATTGTAGGTCCAATTAGTACGAACAGGACACGGTCGTGTTGACGCACCTCGATAATTTGTAATTGGTCATCGACGACTGCATATAGATAGGTACATAGGTGGTCGACCCCAGTCGAAGGTGGTGGGTCGCAGAGACCTCATCAGCGCATTCGCCATACTTCAAAGCTCTAAATAAGGAGCTAGATTTAAAACTCATTGAACCTTAGTCTTCTCGACTTTCACGGAGTCTAAGAAATCTTTTTTTTAAAAGCTTGGTTGTTCAGGGAGAAATGCGGTACGTCGAGAACGAATGATATGAGCATGGAGTTTTATGCTGTGTGCTTCGTAGACTCTACTCATTTTGCGCTTGTCCATTGAGTATAATGAATGAAAGGACATGGCAGAGGGGGCTTTTTTCTGGGCACTGCAAAAAAGTAAGGTAGCCTGTACCAAGTTTTTTGCTTGCACATTTTTCAAATTTGTACAATATAAGCTCAAATAAATCAGCCAGTTTGATGCATTTTATCACCTTGCGTTATCATTGCTCAATGTATTTTTCCATCATCAAGATATATCTAGCCATTTTTGTCAAATCTTTCAACCGTCTCATTAGGTCAACTATCAATTATCAACTACTATCATCTCATTTTTCTCGTCGTAATCTACCAAACATCTACCATTGAAACCAAACAGTAGGCTATCTTGGCTGGATTTTTCAAGGGCATGTAAACAGAAATAATGGTAAAGAAGCAATGATAGGCGATTAAATGCATCAATATGATATTCCTTCGTGCTTATGCTCTACAAAATTTCAAAATGCTCGAGCAAAAAAAAGAGTATTCATCGAACGGCTACAAAATGCAAAACGGGCTGGAAACGTTGGCTGAACTAGAGCGAAAGAGGCCCAACCAACCCATTAAACATTTAAAACAAAAATTTTGGACTCAGCTACAGCGAGATAGGATCCCAGTCAGCACACAGTCAGCCATAGATAGGATGAGTGCTGGCCGTATTCCCATTCAAAAGCTCATCTACTGTACTTGGTCTCGAGATAACCCTTTAGTTTGTCTGCGAGTTTTGTGTGGATGATCGTCGAATGTGTCTCTTTCTGAAGTGCACTCAAAACTTTATCCATCTGGGGGACGTAATCGAGGATGCCGCTCGCGTACTTGCGCCTTATACAGTGAAGCTCGCAGATGTATTTTTCGTTCTCGACCAGACAGTTCACATATGTCATGAATTAAATTGCTGCCAAGATCCAACATGCGGTTTGGTTAATTTTCACTTGTCAAAACAAAGCAAGCTTTTCTTTTCATTCGATTGACGAGTGTTTCACCTGAATCGAGATCGTATCCGATTGCATAGGGCGAAGTCACGACACCCTTTGCAGTCATAGGTTAGAACATGAGCGGAACGAGAGCCAGAGAAATATCGCTTCCGTTCGCATATCTATGGGCATACTCAGTTGACAAGATTACTGCGGAATCATGGGATGCACAAGCGCAAACCGAAACTGGGTCTTTTTGACACCGCGCCCTAACCCAAGATTTTTTGTCCTCCATCGACTTGGGGGGGGGGGGGGCATTACTATAATCTTGAGTTAAGGCAGTTTTGTCTTCAAATAAAAAATTTTGTTTGTTGGAAAGAAAGCAGAATTTGTCAGCTGCTGCACAAGTTTTACTTGCATCTTACTAGTAAACTGCTGCTAGGTTTTTGGTCAAGGCTTGAGCAAAGGCCAGCAAAGGTCAAAGGCAGTATGAGCATCAGTGCAACTCGTATGGATAACATCGTTTGTTGCGGTGACTGATGTGACTGTTGATTACACACATAGTTGTTCAGCCATGTTCAGGTTAGCCTTGTATAGTCTGATGTATTGTGTTCTATACATCAGCAGCAAGCATGCTTGGTCAGACTTGGTACAATGGGGAGTTGAAGTCATTCTGATGTACCTCTAGCTAGTGTCAGCTGATAACTGGCTTTGCGTCCCCAACGAAGCCACGTCATTTGCAACACCAAACCAAGTCATAAGCATGTCAGCGTCTCCGTTGTGACCCGTTTTTCGGCAAGCTGAAATTAAATTCAATAGGCTTCTAAGCCGCGCTCACAGCATCGAAGGCTGTGACGAGCTGTTTGGTCCCTCTAGACTGCGACTTGGTTGTTGCTTTCTCCATTTACGAGAGCAGCAGCTGTCAAGCGACCAATTCAACAAAGCCATCTTGATTAGTGCAAACGCAAAAGGCCAGCCACATGCCAAAGACACATAACCCACGAGCAAGGGCTTATCCGTTGCATCGCATCAGGTATGATCATTTATAACCCATAGATAAGTGGATTGACCACGTGGATTGCGTTGAGAACGATCAGGTTGTACAGGATGTCCAAAAACATATTTTCGAATGCAGGATCAAAAAAATGTCGCCACAACGCTACGATATTGTACGGACTCCAGCAAATAATATAACACAAAAGTAGCCAGGCCGTTTTCCTCAAAGTGCGCCGCTTGGCACGCCTCAGTGTAGCTACACTAAAATTTTCCAGTAGGGGACGGCACATAAGTGAAGCACTAGCGTGAGCAGGACTGGCTATCATGCTCGCGCTTGATATTTCTTGGAATTGATGATGCGATGGAGATGCAGAAGCGCTGGCCGAAACGGTGGAGAGGAGGGCGCGGTTAGCGCAAGAGCCGAGCACATTTTCACTAGCTCCATCAACAGAATAAGAACTTCCGCAGAAGGCGCGTTGATGAGACTGTTCTTTGCTGTTACTAGTGGACATGATTTTATCATTGATGCGGATGGTCGCAGTATCGCTGCGACCTCGATTTTCATAGATGTGGAACCTTGCTACGATCAGAGTGTAACATGTGATGATGATCAGGGCTGGTGACCAGAAGACCAAGGCCAAGTGTAAGCCCCATATATTTTCTCGTAAAGATAAGTTTTGGGACTTGACGTCGGATCATAGGCAGCCATGGCCGTCCAAACAGTTACACACTGATACCAGTCTGGCCACGCTTCTATAGTTCGCCAAAGGAAGAATTGCGGAATACTGCATATGAAAGCAATAATCCATGCAGTCCAAGCGCATACTTGAAGACGACGGGTCGAGGCTTTGCTGCGAAAAGAGCTGGGCTTATTGACGTAAAACATGGCTCAAAGCCTGTCCGCTGCAATAGCAGCTACCAGATTCGAAGTGGCGTAAAAGCAGAGCATGTGGAAGAACTTGACAATTTTACAAATCACATCACCTCCCAGCCATTTGTAAGTAATAAGCCAAGAGATCTGACTGAGAGCATACGTGATCAGAACCAGCAGATTAGCTACAGTCAGGTGCAATCTGAAAGTGGTCAGGCGAGAAGTGACTCGAAGAGTTGCCGTGCTGCCAGTTCGATGTTTTGTTGTGGACCAAGTGCGAAAGAGAGCCACAGCATTTAGTGGGCCTCCAACAGTGATCATGAGAGCTAGTATCCCGGTTTCCACGTAATCTGATATCCTGTGAGTTGGTGGGTCATTATAGTCGATGTCGTAAGTTTCAATTGTGTTATTTAGAGCCATGACAATGTCTTGAGCAGGTGGATTAGGTCAACAAGTCACCGTAGATTATTTCGCAACCTCCTGGACCCTCAACTCAGGCGGAAATAGAAGGAAAGGCGAGAAATGGCGAGGAAGGTCAACAACCATGTGGCGTGGTCATAGCACTCAATTGATTCATCTAATTAACGCCAAGAGCTGGAATAGGCTCTTGTGGCATACAGGAATTCATGACCAGGCAGAAATTAGCACGGGGGCAAAGCCGATCCCTCATATGGATGCTCTGAGATGAAGTTGGGATGAAATTGGGTGCTCGCAACCTGAGATGAAGATGGGTGCTTCAACAACACTCAAAATGGAGGATCACTCATCGGAGACCAAAAGACTGAAAAACGATTCTTGGACGAGTCTGGAAGTAAAATATGCGCTCTTTCCGACAGAACGTCTTGGATGAACGAGACAAAGCGATGGATGGAAACCCTTATTTCGCATTATACACACTTACGTCACAACAGGATCGTTAGGTCGGCCTTCGTAGTAACGCCTTTTCAATGGAGAATGGCAGGGCTCCTTACAATTCGGCTATAGGATGGGAAAGCTGTAACGTGATCAATCTAAGTAAGGTCAGTAGTGACTGGGAAATAGGCTCGACCTTCTATTACCCTCCTCTATTATAATTCGACCGATCGATCATTTCCTCGCATTGCCTTCTCGGCTAGTGATCCAAGGGTCCTCTTATTGAATTTCCTTCTTGAAAGACCTGGGTTTTTTAACTTCCAACTTCTCTTTCCTTTATCGTCTTAAGTGTCAAAAGTCTCACAACTGGCGGTAGATTTTCTCATTTACACGGCAAACATTATCTTATGTAGTAAAAGGAATTACGAAATGAGCAATGACTATAAACGAGGAAGGGCGCAGGCTCAAGTTTCGTTGAGTTCGAGAAAGTGCTTCACAAACATAGTTTGTTTTTGTTAGAATTAGGCACCAAAATTGCACATGAATTGACAAGTAGTTTATCTGTTTTCGTAAAATTTAGCTTTAATTTGAGTGGCATGAGCACTCGGAATGCCGCAGAAAACAAATTCAACGCAACACTGACCGTGGGTAACATTGGTGTGTACATGCAAGAAGTGACGTCGCGAGTCACAAAGTGCTTGTATCTTCACTATGAAAGCCATGCGACGCAGCACAACGCGGTAAATTAGGTTCTCCATCTGGCCAACCTAGGAGAGCTGCTTTAAATAACATAAATCTCACTTTCCAAACCTGGTCGCTTTTGGTCGAGTCAGGTCACTGAGGTCTTACCTACCGTCCAAGTAACTTAAAACAACTGATCTTACTTTCACCAAAATAACACCCAGATCGGTTGTATTTACTGTATACCCTCGACTTTGGCTCAAGTTCAAGCCATCTCCCTGCATGCAGGCAACTTACCGACGATTTATTCGCCTATGATCGTTTTCAGGGAGCTCATTATATTGCAAATTAACTGCTGCAAAAGTTTTTGATGGTTTTTGAGTGTTTGTATTCGATTTGCATATTAGCCAAACACACAAATATGTTGCAGTCAAATCGATTAGCTCCTGTTTTTCAGTTTTCAGCCATAAACCAACCCAAATTAAGCCAGGCATTGTGTTTCGCAATTCTCATTGTCAGTGGGCAATATTTGAATCGTACATCTACTGTTAGAGTAGTGTGTTCATCATGCCAAAAGAGTGAGCTGGAGCCGCAGGTCTATCCAGTTGTAGACTTTGATATTCGTAACTATCCACATTCTCTTGGGTATCAGCTAGCAAGAGGAGAAGGTCGCGTATATTTCACAGGGTTTCCCTAAATTAGCTGTCAATTGAAAGCCTAGGTGAGATGAGTATGGCTCGCGTGCATGAAGCCTATGCGTGCTGGCCAATGTAATTAGACAAGTATTATCGACACGCCGTATCATCGAGTCTTGACAGCTTCGGACTCTGATTACAAAAACATGTGTATGTTATTATGCTTTATATATCTTCTCGCCAACTCAGGATGCCAAAGAACATCTCGCGTGTTTCTTCCCTGAAGTATGCTTTTTGTTTAGTAGCTCTATCCGTCTGGAAAATATTTGAAATAACACAATGTTCCCTCAAGCGTACTCCACCCGGAGTTATACGTCGGCGAATGTGACCGCTACGGTTCAGAATTGCAGCACAGTGAAAATATACGAGACGCATATCGACTCTGCTCCAACTTTACAAGCTCTAGATTATGCCGAAATCGCTTTACTGGCCGTTCTATTGGCTATCGGAGGTCCTTTAAATGTCTATTCACTTTATCTTACTGTGCACAAAGCTGCTTCCAACAGTCGTCAGCACAGTGGCGGTGCCGGTGATACTCAGCAAAACGAATCTTCCACTAACTCGACTAGAAGGAGGTCAGTGTTCGAAATTCTGCACAATGTAACACGTCGTACTTCGATCATTCTTCAAGGTGGGGCTATTCCCAAACCGAATGGAACCAAATCTATTTCTAGACTTCTTACTCTGAAACTACACTTGACTATTGCGAACTCTATGATTGTATGGCTTTACGCCTTGAGCCAGATCTGCTGGTTGGTAACCTATCAGTGGAAAGGAGGTGACATTCTATGTCGCTGTGTCATGTTTATACATGCATTCTGTTTCTACGCCACTTCCAATCTTGTGGCCCTAATCGCCATTGACCGATTGTACATGGCCTTTCATATAAATCAGCCATTCTCAGAGTCGGCCGCTGCGCGTTACAATCTGCCAGCGTTGCTCTGCGCGTCCTGGATGTTAGCCTTCTTGTGCAGCACGCCTCAACTATTCCTGTGGCAAGTCTATGAACCATATCCTAAGCAGTGGCCAGGCTGGAAACAATGCGTGAGTTTTTGGACGGTAAAAAAGTACGATTTGCTGGCTCATCGATATTTCTCACAGAACCTGACTAGTATTATGTCTGAAGACCAGATCTTGTTCCAAGAAAAGATATATAATCTCCTGCACCTCGTCATAGTGTTCTGGATTCCCGCTCTCACCGTAGTTTTATCGTACGCCTTGATCATGATCCGATTCCACTATAAGATACATACTAGCCGCGGGCACCAATCAGCCCGTAAAAGTGAGCCTAAGAGAACAATACCACGTCCAATGATGTCTATTTCCGAAGCTGAAACTTTCCTCAACGGCCCAACGTCTTCACGTCCACCCGATCATCGACATCAGCCACCAGTGAACGGACCGATAATGCGCGTGAGACTAGCCGATCTGAGGGCCAGACAAGTTTCAAGAACATCGGCTTCAACTTTGGCTGTGTTTGTCAATCCCATGCAGCAATTTGTGTGCGGGCCTGTCGTGGTGGAGAAAAATATAATCATCACGTTGAGAAGAGCAAAACGTAGAACAGCCAAGAAATCATTGTGGATCCTGTTCTCATACGTGATATGTTGGTCCCCATACAATATGCTTGCCCTCTATCGGTTCTTCGGCTCGAGTTTCGAGTGGGAGTATTTAGAATTCATGTACAACTTCATTGTTTTGAATGCTGTCGTCAATCCTCTCATTTATGGCTTGTAAACTTAACACATTTCCCTTTTGGTTTTTATGCCATCTTGCATGAGTATAAGGAATCAATTATTGTTTCAACGAAGCCTTGTTTCATTGAAAAAGATATTGGCAGGCGACATATCAGTTGGAGTAAAGTTGGAACAAAATGAAGAACGAGAAAGTCGTCTATACTGTACGAGCAAGGAAGGCCTACCAATCCGAGAGGAAGTACACGGCAGTAGCAGTGTATCTTTCATGGCTTAGACGATACAAGACAACATTTGATCTAGAAATAGCACACAATCGATCATTCCACGCACGCAGTAGGTAGATGGTATTATGTGTCATTAATTGATGACTTGTAAAAAAATTAATTTCACGAAATCAAGGTATATCTGGCTGTGCTGCACAAAGACCCTTAGGCACGCCGTGAAATGGTCCACGGATATGAGATGAACGGCCGAGTGACTACGTCGAAACGTCCTCCCTCAAGGTTTCCTTTTTCATTAAAACCCAGGGCGCAAATGGGCTACTGGCTTTGAAAGAAATAGACTTCTTGCAAGCTGTCAGCCTTTTATTTCCAAAGGACACTGACCTGGTGGTTAAAAAACACGTAACAAGCCTTTTTCAAGGCTAGATATAATCATAGAAACGAGGAGGTGGTAAATCCCAGAATTACGCATGATCGGTTGGTGCCCAGGGCCTCAACCCTGTATGCATGTCATTTAACTGAAGCATGGATACAACTGGCAGAATGTATGAAGCATGTCACGGTAACGGTTATTGCACAAATGCGATTTTAAAAATACATATCTAGGCCCAGGGGCATATGAAAATTGAGTGAAAGCCATGAACGCAGAACCAAGACTCTGATGATTCCGCTATCTTCTTTAAGACCGACCCCCAAATGCCAGTTGATGCAAGAAGACTTATAGTTTGAGAAAAGAATGTCAGATAATATCGGGGGGGGGGGGGGGGGCCCCGCGTGCTGAATCGCCTGATCTGCTTGCGCTTGTTTCTGCGGGGGGGGGGGGGGGGTGTAAACCCAGGACCACACGCAGCGATTCACGCGCACTCTGTATACGGTCGTGCCAACTGTACATTGCATTTTATTATCAAGAAATCTGGGGCTGAGGGCAGCTTTCTCATTTTCTAGTTTTTCTGTGCCAGGGAGGACGATCAACTAAACTCTCTTCTCTTTAAAGGTCTTTCCTCAAGTAGCGCCGCGCATATTGGCTGTGTTTAGCCCAAGAAACAGAGTAGTTCAGATTCAGTTTTCTTAAAATCGGTCGACAATAACGAGTACAGTAGGCGATCGGAATGGACATGGACTTGGCGAGAGAAGCTGACACGGCTGAACGAAATTTCAAGCAAAAGCGTGAAGCGGAAGAGGTTTCCCGAAAGGTGAGCATATTGCAGTTTCGGAAAATCATGTAGTTAGATGTAAGAGCAGGTGCTATATTTCCCTGCTGCTACCTTGCAGCCTGATAGTGCCAAGATGTTTAAACTGCGAATTTCGCTCTTTGACAAAAACTTGACGAACTATGATGAACTTTGGCTATTGTGTATTCTGGATCCTCATATAGTCTTATTTCACTTGTAGGGCATGCTTGACGAGTTGAACCGTATCATGAAACTTATACGAGATCTGCGACGCACGCGAGACAGGCTAACCGATCAAAACAATCAGCAAGCCAAAGGTGACAATGCCAGAAAAAACTTGGACAGGCTGCACGAGGTGATAACCACCATCCTGTCTCAGCTTCCCGCTGAATACGTCCCCATAGCAGCTGATGGAAAAAACGATCTAAGCCGTTTCGAACAGTCTGTCATACGCCTGATTGACGCTCTGAAAGGAGTAAGTTAATCAAAGTTCTTCCAAGTCATGCTATCCAGAGATCTTTATTTTGGTTGCAGGCTGAGGAAGGCTTGGGTAAAACGAAGCAACAAATGGCCGATGCCAAAAAGGAGATGGACCAACTGCGGGCAGAAATCGAGAAACTGCAACGGGTGTTGGACGAAACGACAGCTCGTCTGCGCGATCTTCTTGGTGACAAGGATTGCCGAATGTCGCTACTCGAGTTAATTAAGGCCGCTCGAAAGTTGCTCGATGAAGAGAAGAAAGCTAAAGCGGATGCGAGCAAAGTAAGGCAGGCTCTGCAGCAATTTTAACAGGTGAGCCTACGCTGCGGTTTTTTTAGGGTTTGAAGGCGGAAAAGAAGAAATTGGACGACATGCTGGAACGTCGACGCGACATGCTCAAAGTTATCGAACAGCTCTTTGATCGGTGTGCTCAGGTTGACCAACTGACGAGGGAACTTGGTCTAAAGAGTCCGACGGCCTGCCCAAAACAAATAGACGAGAAGAACTCAATGGCAGCCGAGTTTGAACGTGCTTTGGGGTGGCTGATTGGCCAAGTTGCATTGCTCATGAACGAGCTGCGGTCGGCCAAGAAGCGACTGCGCGACGGGCAATACAAGCTGAACCGAAAGCAACAGATGAGCAAGGACAGTGCTGAACAAGCCAAGAAATGCCAGGATACCATTCGCGAACTGACTAACAAGTTCGGCGACCTGAATGAGAAAATCGAAGACGCCGCGTAAGTCTGTTTGAAGAGGGGTACTTCCGATAGTCCGAATCGTTCCCTTTCAGGCAACAAAACGACAAAGCTATGCGAGAGGGCGTCGAGTTGCAGAAGGCTTTCGAGCAAGAATCCAAGAACTTGGGCAAGGTGCACGACTATAACGAAGATCTGTGGAAAGAAATGGTAGGTTCGCCACCTCTACGTGCTCAACGATTTAGCAAATATAGTTTTTTAGATGGCTGATAATGACGCAAAATCTAGCCGCATTAGTCAAGAGCTGGCCGATCTGCGCAAGAAAATGACCGAAGTTCGTGGACAAACCAAGGCCATGGTCGACCGGATCGATCGTGCGTTGGATCAACTGACGGCTTTGAAAGGAAAGCTGGATGGCGACAAGAAGGGACTGGCCCAACGCAACCGCGAGAAAGAAGCTGAGCTGAGGAAAATGGAAGCCGAAGCGGCTGCTGTCGAAACTCAAGCCAAGGAGGTCGAGCGTGAAGCCGAAGAATACGGCAATGGCGTGCGTGCACTGCCCTCGTCTGCCAAGCAACGTTTGAATTCAGATTCCTTTTTAGACAGACGAAATGAAGAAGGAATTGGAAAAGCGTGGCCGGTGGCGAGACGAAGCCCAAAAGCGCTTGGATAACTCGAAGGGTCAACGTGACAAGGAGGACGCTGAACTGGCGTCCCTGGCCAAGGAAAGGGATCGACTGATGAACAAGATTAAGTCCAGCGAGCGAAACCTGAGCCTCCTGGACGCTCATCACAGGGAGCTGCAGGACAGCTACGACGACCTAGCCAAAAGACTGCGCCAGTTAGAACAGGAAAACCAGGAATTGCGTTGGAAGCTAGAAGAGGAGAGTCCCGAGGTTAGTGCTGGATTACTCTGTGGCAGACTGCCTGAACAGCGCATTTTCTTAGGCTCCGGTCGAGAGGGCCCCATGCGTGTGCCAGCAATGGGCTGATGAGCTGAACAACTTGCGTCAGGAGGACGAGCAATTACAGAACGAACGGGATGCGTTGGCCGATCGCGAGGACAAACTGCGGAAGGAGATTGAACGGAAGAAGGATAAAGCGGTGGAGAAGGTCACCACCAAGATGGGGCTGCTTGACAAGGTAATCAAAATCTAAGCAAGGAGATTTGAACTTGATCAGTTTTAAAATTGCAGAAGACCCCATCGCAGTCAGGATCTTCGCATGCATTAGGAAGTCGGAGTGGCCGAAGCAAGAGTGGCTTTAGTAGGAAAAAGAGCACACCGAGCAGTCCGCGCAGCAGGTCCCCGAGGACCCGGAGCAGGAGGCCGAGCGCACCAAGCAGGCCCGCGAAAGGAGTATCTGGGCGACAGGTAAATTGGCGTTGGACGTGAGACTCGTAAGTAGAAAGGTTGAGAGCATTTCCTTCACAGGACGTTGGCCGCTCGCTTAGGAAGCAGACTTGGCTGAGGAAACCGATCAGTTCTAAACGCAGTCCGAAGTACTCTGTCGCTAGATCTTCGTAAGTGATGCTACTCCATTCCATTTTGACAGTAGCAGTCTGTTTCACTCGATTTCAGCACGGCCTCCTCGCGCTTGAGCAATACTTCTCGAGCTTGAGCAATACTTCTCGAGCTTCGTCGGCAGGTGGTCCAGACGACGGTAACGTGCAAGTGACCGTCAACGCCAACATTATCATGGATGACGATGACTGGATGTCCGAATCATCGTTGACTGCTGACGATGGCGGATACGACATCAACAGCGAAGCGAGCAAGAAATGAGACCTTGTTACGCCAAACCTAAACCTTCTACGATGCTAATCGATCATACTTCTTCTACTAAACATGAATTCGATGTGATATTTTCATTAGTAACTAGGGTTCTACTGCATCTAGATTATATGCTATTTTGTAGGTGCTTTGATTTCTTACGTGTCTGCTAGGTACCGTAGTTCGCGAGCGCGCTCTGGAAAAGTATTGAAGGGGCTTCGTCGCACGGAGCCACATATTGGTCAATGGTACCGTTAAGTACAAGGTTACATTTATCTCCTCAGATGCTACAATGGTCAGCCAAGCAAGCTGCTAAAAGCCGTGATCAGTATTAAAGGAATTCTTCTTCCTGTCTTTTTCCAGACCTGAAAACAAGGTTCTTTTCAAAGCAGTTAATTGGAGGAAACACCAGCCCAGCACAGAGAATGACCACGCAATACAGTAAGTGTTATAAATAGCACTTACCTTCTACTTTTCGCCACACGCTCCAACTGGTCAGTCAACATTTTGCATTCCTCTTTGAGTTTAAAAATGAGACCGTTTTGATTGGTCAGGAGGCGCTCTAGCTCCATTTTGGTTTGGTCTGAAAGTAAAATTTGCAAAATACGAGTATTTGACAGTTGCCTAACATAAAAGGTACAGTGAAATACCTAAGGAAAGTCGTGTGGGTTGGAACAAGCCCATGTATACTCGTACCTGAGAGC
Source organism: Mesodorylaimus sp. YZB2_4 (assembly GCA_030248295.1). Lineage (NCBI taxonomy): Eukaryota > Metazoa > Nematoda > Enoplea > Dorylaimida > Dorylaimidae > Mesodorylaimus > Mesodorylaimus sp. YZB2_4. The sequence continues at coordinate 408,576 of JASANH010001263.1, forward strand.
TCATGCTACAAGGATACATTAATAACACCACATACAACACTGGCCAGCCATGCAATGTAAATTGAAAAGCTGTCATCAGTATTAAAATTCGTCAGATTGACTTTGATAGGATAGGTTATCTACTGTGTAGTACGTACGTAGGGTTAGTAGCAGGTACTTCCAGTAGGCCACTATTTTACTTTCAGGTGCTTATTGACTGAATTGAAGGCTCATCCATTTCCTTTTTCCTGCACCTTCACTCACCATGCTTCAATTCGGCAATCCTGACGGCCTCTTTTAATTCCATCTCCTTGTTCTTGACCGCCTCATCCCGTTCTCTTTCCAATCGCTGTTTCCACTGCCTTAATTGCCAGATTTCCTTCTCCGCAAGGGCCAACCGTTCCCTTAGATCCAAGTTCTCCTTCTTCGTCGCGTTCCACGTGGACCTGCTGCTCTCAAAGTTCGTTCGACTCTCAGCAAGGTGCCGCTCAAGGGTCTGGACCTTCTGTAAATGAGACTCGATTCATTAACAATGTCAGTCAAGTGTCAGTTCGATGCAAGATCACTCACTTCTGTCAATTCTGAGTTTTGCAGTTTTATTGTCTTCTCAGTTTCTTTCAAGGCCTCGGTAAGATCCTTATTAGCTTTAGTCAATTTGACGTTTTCCGATTGCAAGTGTTTAATTTTCTGAAAATGTAATTTGATGCCACCAAATTCAATCTGCAAGCGGTCTAACCGCTTACTTCGTCGACTTCTTTCTTCTTTTCTGATGATCTCTCCTTTGCTGTGGTCTTCTCCATGGTCAGATCATCTCGTTCCTGCGTGATCGAACCGATTCTCATTTTCAGATCCAATTCTGATTTTGTGACATTGTTTAATTGTGATCTCAACGCTTCGATTTCGGCCTCGTATCTTTGCTGAGCCGATTTGCGATAGTGTTCCAAAGATTTCTGGTGTTCGGCTAAAGAATCTTTAAGTTCTTTTTCTAACGTTTCAATCCGATTCTGGGCATGTTTTAGTTGGATGAACGTCTGAAAAAGTCATTTTAATATAAAAAACTGTTGCGCTCAGGATCTCAGATAAGTCCCAATAATCACAAGAAAAAAGCTTGCTTATAAAAGATATTTGTTCCTACCGAGATCGACTCCTATCCTTCATCCACTGAGATCAAAAAGAGGTTACCCAAAAAGTTGTGTGGAGAGCGCAATGAGCCCCATGACTCCTCTTTATATAATCAGGCGCAAGTGGGGGTTGCCCCTTACCCTCTCCATGTACCCAATCCCATCCTTCAGAAAACTTCAGTCAAATCACAGACGGTACCTCATTCTTTTCCAAAACAGCTTGATCTGCTAACGTAACAGATTCGCGAACTTTGCGAAAATACTCGGCATCTTGCCTCCGTAATTGACTAACATCGGCTTCCGAATCGAGCAGACGGCTTTGCAGTTTTTGTTTATCTCTAAAAAATCCCTTGTATGTTTTTAAACTTGAAACTTTTTAAAAATAATAATAATAAACGAACCTTTCCAATTTTAAAGTGAGCATTGTTGGAAGCTGGCCACTTGACGTGAATGTAAGGCCACAATGCCGTTAGCTGGGACGGAGGAGACTAGCTGATTAGATTGAGCTAAATCTTTTCCAAGATTGGTTTTTACAATTTGGGCTCTCAATTCGTCGAAGATATGTCGATTTTGTTCAAACTGAACAGCCGATTGATCTTTGATAAGGGACAAATCAGTCTATGGAAATAAAAGACTACAAAAACCTGCTCTGTAGGGGAAGATCTAATCTTACTTTGCAACTTTCCAATTCCCCGTACAGTTCGGCAATGATTTGGTCCTGTTTCTGAAGAAGCGACAGAAGTTCGGTTGATTCAGGCAAGTCTGTTCGATTCTGATCGCCATTGATCGTCGACGATCCAATTAGAAAATCAGAATTCATACGAGTTTTGTCCAGGCCGACAAGTGCTCTTAGTCGGTCCTTTTCTGATGAGCGGTCAGAAGTGTGGAAGTTGAACATTATCGAAAGAAATAAGTTCACAGCCGATGATGATAAAGCTATAATTCGCATGGCCGCTATTGACAGGGGAAGTGAGGGAATACATGTTGCCATGGCAACGGTTCCTCGAGGGTGTAAGGGAGGGAGGATTCGTCAATGGGAGCGACAGCTGTTGGTGCCTTGGCACCCTATGGCCAAATATCGACTGAAAGAACGAGCCGTGTGGCAGAGTCAAGGGGCTGGCGAGAGACGGAAAGCCATCACGATGGATTGTGCATAAACGAGAAAATTGTTGTCCCCTCTAACATCAACATACATGTACCTGTACTAGGCACCACTGCATCAACTAACAATAAGTACTATGCAACCAGAGGTAATACCACAAATAGCAGTATGCTATACCCAATGGCGAAGAGAGGTGTAGAGGCTTGTCTGGCACCAGCTGGGGTCATCCATGAGGGTGATGTTTCAGCCACGGACTGGGTCATAAGACTTGATTGACTGCCCTGGGTTTGGTGCAAAAGCTCCACTGGTCTGTATCTTCTGTAATACTGAACCAGCAATTTTTTTACTGATGGTACAAAATCGGAAAGCAAATTCAGATGCACTTCAGGGCCAGTCAGGGCCGCCCAGTCAATGTGATACATGCATTTTGTCGAAGTGTTATTAGCACTGACCAGTAGTTACTATCGATCGAGGTTTTGAAATTGAAAAATTAATAAGGCGGCCAGTATTGTATTTATTGAATTAAAATTTTGAACCCAGTACTGAAAACATCCATGCGGTTTGGCACTCCGGAATTTACTCACAAAATGCATACTACGTACTGCACACAGCGTCATAACTCGGACATACAGTATACGGGTATGCACACGTTCACACTAGCAGCAAAGTCATAATGTAAGTACGGACTGTGAGCTATGCTTCCTTGCTCGTATGCTTCAGAATATTGCCCTGCAGCTGCAAGTACTGTTTGGTAGAGCCAGACCTACCAGCTTGTTGCATGCCTGATACTATGTGAGTCGGACTACGTCGTCGCTTAACTATGCACTTATCGTCGACACAATTCACTCCCGCAATCATCGATACAAACCTGACCACCTTTCGCTAACACATGCGCATGCGTTTCCACTAGACCTGGCGATCAAATATGAAATTGGTGATCTGATGGTGGACTTCATGATCTGATACTGGTCCATTGATCGGGCATTGAGCCAGTCATCGTATTCGATCCACTGATCGGATATCGATCGACTGATTGGACATACACTGTCCGATCACTGTTATAATAAGCTCCAGGGAACATCCATCAAAGCAACGCTGTTATGAAACCCATCTTTAACAACATAGTGGCATCACGGTTAGAAATCTGACAATGACTGTATGCTAATCATAGGTGTGGCGCAGTCGGCGACGAGGTCAGTCGTTGTTAGCGCTTAGAGCTTCTTCGAGCTTTGCCTGTGCCTATGTTATGCGACAGTATAAGCCCACTCTGCCAAGACGCTCTCGATGGGGAAGAGAGTACATAATGAAGCTAAAAAACTATGGTCATCAAGGCAATTCCATGTACTGCAAGCGTGTTGACGATTTTGAGAAGAAATATAGTTATTTGGAAGAACTCCGATTGTGAGTAAAATGAGTTGCACATTCTCAAATTCTTCTCGATTTCCCCCGCTTGGGCCCAATAGAAATAATTATTTTCCCACAGTATTTTTTTAATTTATGATAAAAGCCTTTCCAATGTGACTGGCTTCCAGGCTTTGAAGAAATATGTGATGACTGAATGAGGTGTGCATCGTTAATCAAGAACATTTTCGTCCTAGTTACCAATTGATCGCGGCCAAATCAGCCAGCTGCATGGGGTGACAGAAAAGAACGGCAATACTAATTCACATTGCGCGTTATGGTACACAAGATAATTTTGAATTTTCCTGATTCAATTAAACACACGATGTTAGATATTTCAAAAAGAGCATACTCATATGTATAGTTCTTCATACAGTTCGACGACACGTAGATGCTTGATCTCTGCGGTGCTTATCTCGTCCCTAAATCTTTCCAGCTTACTTGACATGTGCTATACGTACTCGATGTTGTTTGTCCGCAAATGCGACATGTAAGCAGCCAACCAAGAACTGTGGATGCGAGTAAAGAAGGCAGAGGCTAAAGCCGTTTCGATTCTCATTTGCATCATTGTGTTGCCCATCTGGCTATATCTGGGTAATTTATGGCTTAGTCCTTGTTTTTCTTTCATAAGTCCCATCGAGGCAGTCGTCAGAACGATTGCCGTCCCATGCTTACCTCAGCTGAGCTGTCGTGAACCTAGTCTTTGGGGCTTATGAACATTGCATGACATACATTCAGCTTCAAGTTGCCGATGGAAATTTACCCTTCTAAAATCGGTCGGTGATTGGCTTGAAAACCAGCTGCATTAGAATATGGATGTGCTGATTTGTCACGTTTCACTTCATGCCTTGATCATTGAACTTTGGCCGCATTATCTCATGTGATATGCACAAATCATGTCTTGCATCACACTTTTCCTCCAGGACACTTCATTCGAGGTTCAACGAGCCAAAAAAAACAATCATTCTTTGCGGCCGCAGGGCTAAGCAGCAGTCTTGTCACGATTACGAGAAAAATTACGTGCATCTGGCCATTTATGAACTTTTTCCTCAATGATGCAGGTGTATTGGAATGGAGACGTATATGATGTAGTTGCGGACACTTTCGCATTTCCTCGATCTGAACGCCATGCACCATCTTATCAATTAGCGAAACAACAAATGGTGTGCTGTAACTCAACACTGGTGATCGACGAACGGGTTAGTTGCTTGACCAGGATTCAAGTTCAGCACACGATTCATTCATAACCTTCGAGACAGATCTGCACTTCACGACCATGTGCCTTTGGATCTTGGCGTTCTCCTGTTGGTAGATGGGGCCTGGCAACGACCCCGCTGGTCTATGGCATTAGCTGTGATCGAGCTGACCACCACCGTTCATTGCTACACAGCATCGTCTTTTTTGTGGACCGTGGTCAGGTAGTGTCACATTCGAGTTCTTCTCGTTGGCCTTGTTTTGTTACCGTCCATCGGATTACCAAGGCTTTTGAAAAACTCATACGGTGCGAACGACAAACGAAAGGTTTCGTCGTGGTAAAATTACTATTATTATTCTGAAGCCTTTTAGCCGGAGTTAATGAAATCCAAAGTATTAGGTCGCACTAACGTCACGCGGGTTTTAAAGCTCAAACATTTGACGATATTAAATAGAACATGGTCTTTTACACTGGTTGCTTGGCGATTGCAATCTCGATTCTCTCAATGTCAGTTGCAGCCAGGCAGAGCTCATTTTTTCCACTAACTTTCGATTTCTCTAACCAGCCTCTTGTCCGGCATCGAATGTAGTGCGAATCCTCTCACGTGCCCTTCTACGACGATGGACGCGCGGTGGGCGCTGGGCGTTTTCGCTGTCGTTGGGTTTCGCAGCTGATGAACGTCGAAGATACTCGGGTGATTCGGTCCGTGTCATAGAAACCAGTGGCACATAGTAAATCCTGTTTCCCAAATGCCTCAGAGCATTCTCACGATTAGTCAGATTTAGGTTTGGTTTAAACAGAATTTCACTTGCTAATGTTTAGATTCACTATGAAGATCTGCCAGTTGGTTGCATTACTTTTTGCCCAATCGCTTTCCATCCTGCATGGTCAAGCGGCCGACTTAGCAATGCCAGCTTGGCGGAAAGAGCAGGTACTTGTGCTCTGTCAGCGGGCATATTACTGTAGTTCTACGAGATTGCTGTCTGGGTCCTTTAGGCAACTCACAGAGTGATCTCGTACAATGGCACCTCCTTGAAACGACTTTGTCAACTGTCCGATATCAGACGGATCAGCACCCACTTGGATCATATCCTGGTGCCGCGCCCAGTTGGAACAGAAAATCATAAGCGCGTGGGAGTGGTAAGTGCTTGGTGCCATGATTTGTGCTCGACAGACAGTACTTCTCTTCCACGTTCTGCCCACTCATTTGTTTGATCTCCTTTCAGTACATCGAAGATACTCTACAGGCTTTGGGATACACTGTAGAACACGATCGATTTACCGACAGGACCGTGTATGGCATTCGTTCATTCCGTAACATCATAGCCACATTGAATCCGTCCACTACCAGACGTCTCACTTTGGCCTGTCACTACGACTCCAAAGACATGAGGACCAAATACGGGTATGCGTGCGTGCGTGGTTTATTTATCTCACTTTCCTTCAAAGATGTTTTCATAGTATGCCAAAGAGACATAGACCAACGGAACAGTCTGCTGCGTAAGAGAAACAGGTCTGGAATTCTTGTACTTGACACGTAACAAAGTTGTACAGGTTCATTGGCCAAATATGAGCTTGTTCACTTGTCATGTTTGCTCTAGCGATCCACGCATTGTATACGCTTTCGCACGTTGGATTGTTGGCGCGACAGGATTCCTGTTTCACTCAGGCGCAATCTGTATGTACATCAGCAATGCGTGCATACTAAATTATCAGGCCTCTATCTTAATCATCATTCCGCTATCAAACGGATAGTAGGTAGTCCTGCGTGCCGATATGCGTGGAAGGAGGGGGCTGGAAGGAACAGTTTTGGTGGGAGCACCCCAGATTCCCCAATCCACAATGCAATGCGATGGATGTGATATCGATATCTACGTTAGATTGATAGGTCTATAAAAAATTTATTGATGTGTTGCTGGCTAGTATGGATGCTGTGTTGCTGGTCCAGAAGCACAAAAAGGAAAGGGGGAGCGGGAATGCAGAAATTTCCGCATTAATCCAATTGGAACTACATGTTTTCCACAATGGATCCACGTTTACACGTTTGTTTGCATTTGTGGATTCCAGGTGGATTGAAGCATGGATCTCTGTGGATCCACTGCTTTTTGACGCGGAACCCATTGGATTTCACAGTAGAATGCCTGTTTTTGGGAATATAGGACTACAAAAACCTATGCAGGCTAGACGGATGTGAAGACAGGTTTGCGTTGTGCACTCGAACGGCCTAAGAATCCCATGTGACATGCTGTAAAAGC